>CVRI01000006.1:1850274-1909631 GCA_900005825.1 Clunio marinus
ATAAAAGAAATATTTTGCATTTGACGAGAGTTTCCCATTCATTTATGAAGATATTTGGTATAACGCCATATCGAATTGATGAGAACACATTGAAGATTGAAATGAAACTAAAGAATTAATTTTATTTTAAAATTTTCAATATGTTACTGGCTGTACATGTTTGCCATAGGAATTGAAGCTTATTTCGTGAATCTTGAATATAAAGCAGATCGGACTCTGCTTTTCAGATCGCATTTGGCAATTATGTTATCTTTTCCAAGCAATGATTATACCAATCCTGGTTGGTATGTATGTTTGGATGTTTGGAATCGAATTAATGTTGAAAATATTTTAAAATTATTCGAAGAGTTTGATGAAAAGTTTTTCTCATTGAATTTGCGATTTCAATCTCATGACAAAAAGGATTATTGAATGTTGTTAGTGCTTATATGTATATCCGAATATAGCAAATGTAATATCTAATAGCATGTTTCATCTACGATGTAAATATATGATGAAGCTTTAGATCAGTCTGAGAAAAGTTTGTATTTGTTTTACTACGTTTCTGTTTCAGGAGTGTGATTGATTTTTTCATCTACAATTCATTGGGACTGCTTACAGTCTTAACTCTCGATTAAAAGTTCTGATTAACTATTTGAAGTAAGATATTGATTAAACAAAAATTGTAATAAAAAATAAAAATGTTTTAATTCTAATCTTAATTCTGATTATTCAATCCTACAAATTAATTTAGCTTGATAGCTGTAAAAGAGCAAATTTGGAAAATAGCTGAATTAACTTCATGATGAAGGTGAATTTGAATGTTCTTGATAATTTTTAATGTTACAAATCATGAGGAATAAAAACTACCTAATTGATAAAAAACACTTAGAACGTCATTTTTGAACATATTTTTAAATGTAAATTATCTAACCACTCATTTTACTTGTTTAATTGACTACACACATTGAATTTAATTTTTCCTGTTTCTCAATTAATTTAAGTAAAGTCGTTTTAGTATTTGGACCACAATGCATAGAACGGAAAAATTTTTGTTAATTCGACAAAAAAAAATTTCTTCTTTATGAACATTGTTGGCTTTTCGCCATATCAAATCGATGAGAACATATTGAAGATTGAGATGAAGACAAAGAGTTATATAATGTTTGTGGCGTTAATGATCTTCTGGTTATATGCTTGCTTTAGAAAATATGCAATATATTTAGAAATCAGTGCTAGCATTGAATCATAGTTTGCAGTTGACAGAATTTTGCAATCTTGCTTAATAATCTAATCGATTTCCATTCCATTCTTGATTACTTCAACGTTTTCATCACATCATCATACAAAAAAATTTTAAGATTTATAAAGGAATTTGATAATAAACTTGAATCTTTCAAATTTTTCATAGAAATAATTTTTGGATTCAAACTGAATTTATTTTTCCATTGTTGATCTTCTTGATTGCTTTAATAGAACTGCAATTAAATTTCTATAAGAATGTTGTAAAATAACGTATCCGATGAATTTAAATTCCATGCGATTCTACATGCGATGAATTTGAAAACAATGCAATATTTTTGAAAAAATACATTAAATATTTATAAACATGATAATGGTCAGAGCAAAGTGTGAGAATTAATCAAAATACAATCGAAATAGATAGGTAGGTATATTTTAAAATGTTTTCTCTCATAATTAGACTGTTTCAATGATATTTTTGATTCTTATGAAGTTTTTTTTTCATTTTACTAACTTCATATATTGAAGTTAGCTGATTAACATTTATTCGTGCCACTTCTCCTTATCAGTTAGAAAAAATTAACGCGAGTAATATATGTGGCTCATTGATTTACATGTATCGTGAATGTATGTGTAGGCGTATATGAATTCTTGTAAATTTATTCTTAAATAGTATTCAGTGCTCAAAAAAATTAATCCTAATGCATTTACATGTAAACTTAAAAGAAAAAACTGAAAAAAGTATAAGTGACGCTTGCAATCAATTTCTTAGTGGTCACCTTCCTATACTATACATGAGACCAAAGCTAACAAATAGTCAAAAATAATATTTCCTAAAGATATTTTTTATAAAATTTTACGAAGCCAAAAAAAAAAACGTAAAAAACCTGTTGTCTGTTGTTGATTGCAATTTGTTATGGGATTATTTATTAATAGCATTTTAGAAGCATCACGAGCAAGCATTTAGTTTCAATGTTGTTTTCATTTTACGTTGCGCTCAGTTGTGATGTGATTAATTCCTTACTTTATTTTCGTGTAATATGCGTCTTTATTAATGACATCATAGAAACCGTCTAGAACAGACATGTAGAGTGTAGATTGACATTGGCAATTGGAATTTGTGCAATCGAAATAAATAATAAGTTTCAATTCAGCAGGTAGCACACAGTTATTTAATTCTATTTTTATTTGCAAAACTGAACAACATTCCTCGTCACATGATTTTAGCAAGTTTATTTTTAAATTCACCTCATTTTTAATAATTATTCATTCTAAATTTATCAAAAGAGTTCTGAAACAATGCAACGTAAATGAATTTTGTTTTCGTTATTGTCGTGTACAATTTAACTTTTCATTTCATTATTCTCTCCACGAACTATTTTTTCATTACTGAATAGATTCGTTTACACATTGTACCGGTTGAAATACCCAATTGAATTTGTGGAGAAGCATAATAAAAGAATCTCACCGACATGTCGGTGCTTTTGTAATGAAACAAATTAAATTTCTCAGTCAGTTGTGTTCTTATTTCCTTTAACGGAGTTTTCACAGCATATTATTTCCATCTGGAAGTTTTCTTAAGTGGAAGTTCGTAATTTTCATTTGACATTGGGAAGTGCAATTTATACTCGCGAAACTACGTTTCACTAACACATTAAATATTGCGCAATTTAACAGGGGAAATATTCCTAAACTTCATAAGAAAAATATTTTCATTTTAATCGATGATTACACAATAGTTTTAAATGAGTGAATGATTGAGGAGCATTAAAACATTATCACATATCGAATTCAAAGGTTAAGCTACATAATCAAACATAAGAACAATGTTCAAATGATTACCAACAAAAAGCATTTGTTAAATTAGTCAAGAGTATTGATAATGCAAACATTTCAAAAATTCGCTCTCGAAAATATCCAAAAGTAGAGGGGGAAATGAGGAAAAGCTCTCTCTTGAGAGAGAAAGAGAGAAACTTTTGTGGTTAAGCTTGTGTTGGATTGTGAAGATTGTTGTGTAAGAAAATATTTCAATTTTGAGTTTGTCCAGTGTCAGTGATAAGAGAAACAATTAACATTTTCTCGCTAAACATTTTGACATTTAAAATAACATGATGAAAAATGAGAACTATGATGAATCCTATAATTCTTAAGAAATGTAATTATTACAAGCTTTTTAAATGTTTAATGCTTTTAATCAATTAATGCATATAATCCACTTCAACTTAAATGTTTCATTGCGTTATGAATGAACCGTCTAAGCCTGCAAACCTAATGCAACCACCGTCAAATTTTATTGCATAACCAAACAGCCGCTTTTTCAATGTGTGCGTTCACTAACACTTTGCAGAGCGATTTGAAAAACTTTTTCGCTGCTGCCAGGTCGTCGGTTCTCTCCGTCGTCAGTTCAGTAGTTCTCTCGTATTCAGTGAATCACATGAAAAAGAAGTCAGTAGAGTAACAAAATAAAATATTAATTTTCTGCATTAGATACTTTTTAAAGAATATCTTTTTTTCCTACACATATTCGATGAATATTTGAAAAAGAAGAAAAAAAATTAATTTATGTTTTCGTAATCAAGAAAAAGTTCTTGTGGCTTGAAAATAGTCGTATTTTGTGTTATTATCAACGAATGGAAAGAGCTGGGCTAAACGTAATCAACATTAAAAAGTATTTTTTACTGCAAAATTCCTCGGAAAAAATATTTCGCGAGTGTTTTTATCGCACTGAAAATTAAATGAAAGAATAAACTTTTGTGCTATAATTTGACGAGAAAATAAAGAATAAAAGAAAAACTGTGTGTCGTTGTGAGTTGCACGAGAGCAAGAAAGAAAATCAGTGTGGTCACACAGTAAAATTGGTGTCCATAGACGCGCGCTTATAAATTTTCACATCATCAGCTGAGCGCGAGAAAGAATTTGCGTAGTGAATCAAAAGAAAGCTTTTTTAAAAACTTGATCTTTCAAAGGAAAATTCCTCAAGTCAATCCATAATATTTTTCTTATTCTCTTCCAACCTTCCACATATTTGTGTATCGCACGAGAAAAAAGTTTTCGCGTCTGCGCAATCATGCGCTTGACACTTTTCCATTTCAGCCTTGTGTGCTTCTAAATAAACTCTCGTCAGTGAGAAAAATGATCGTGATTCTCAGAGCTTTTTATTCATATTATTTTTTGGTTGAGCTCAGTTTCAATTCAGTGTCTCGCCTGGCTTGAAATCGCACCACCTTATCACCATCCACAAAATAAGAAACATTATCCTTCTTTTTTTGTTCAGTTTTCTCTTGTTAAACATACATAAAAAGGAACCGAAAATCGGAAAAGAGAAATAATAAAAAGGCTAGCAAAGTTTATCGCAGAAAGTAAAGAAAAAAAGAAGCAACATTTTCATTATCTGGAATAAAAAGAAACGAGTTGTTTTTAGTTTCACAATATATAAGTATATATATTGATATATACATATATACTGATAATAGGTTCTCTTTTGTTCGTATACGTTTCTTATCAGAAAGTAGAAGTTAAGAGGCCCCGTTTTGCCAGTTAACGGTAGTTGTTTTGTGATAATACATATAAGTTGTCAAGTCGACTTGATTATAGTTTAACTAAGCACAAATATTTTCTGCAACAAAATATGAATGATTTAAATTGCGTAATTAATGAATTTTTGAAAGAAGGTTTAAAGTTGGGGATTATGATGAAACTTTTTATATTTAGATTCATGATTTCTCGTTGTTAAAATCAAAACAAATGAAAAATCCCCAACTTAAAAATCACAAAAATATCACCTGAAAAAGAGTGCAAATAATGACAGAAAGAGAAAGTAATAAAACAGAAACAAAATATTTTATAGAACATTATTTCAATCTGTTATGCTTTCGTTGAGTTCAACTAATGAAATGATATTTAATTTCTTTTTTCTATTCTTTCCATTCTTGATTAAAGAAATTGAACCGTACTGAGGGTTATCCTAAGAGAAGTTGATTAAAGTTTGGTTTAAAGGAAACCATAAAGAAGAAAATATTAGAGAGAAAGAAGGAAGAGCTTTAATTATTTCGTTTTATTTTTTGTTTACTGTTTACCATAAATTAAAAGAAAAAAAAAGTTGTTAACTGAATTAACTTCAAAACAAAAAATCTGCATATAATTAGAATCTTTGACCTCCACAAAGAGTTACGGGAAATTGAAGAGTCATTAAAGTGTTTAAAATAATAGAAAAAAAGACAAGAATAAAGTCAATAATATAACAAGAAAGAAAAATAATTCATAAAAGATCTTAAAACAAGGCTTCCAAGGAGAATTGAATGCGTTTTGGCATACAAATGATGGCCGCCGATGCCGGAATGGATACAACATGTCCTAGTCCTGAAATACCAAATGATTCACGAAAACGTCCCCTTGACGGTGACAGTGACAATGGCAGTACCAAAAGATCACACTTTTCGGGTGAGTCAGAAACACAAACAAACAAAAAAAAACCAGAAAACAAAAGAAAAAAAATCTCTTGTTGATGTTGAAAAAACGAAAAGAAAGAAAGGAAAAAAAAAACACAAAAATTGAATGATATGATCCTGATGTGGTGTTGTTACATGTCCATCGCACGCGCGTGCATTGTAACCGGATATACTTACGAGAAGAAAGATAAATAAAAAGTTTGTTAGAAGATGATTTTTTAGATAATAAGTGTGAATGACTCGAAAGAAAGTCATCTAAATTGTAAAAAGCTATTCAAGAAACATATTTTTAGCGTTCCTTACGCTTCTTTGTACAACAATAGAGAACAATTAATTAAAAAAATAAAAAGTATTATAATATGAAAATGACTTAAGCAATGTGACACGTTTCTTTATTCTTTTGTTTTAAATTTTAAAACGAATCTTAAAGTAAGAAAAACTCATTTTATGTTCCACAGAAAGGTTTGTGATTAGGGTCTCTTTCACCAGAAATAATGGAGAGAAGAAAAAAAAGATAAAATAATATAAAGAGGTTTGTGAGAAGGAAAAGCAACAAAAAGTGTGAAAGGAAAGACCCTTGAACGTGATAAGGGCAAAATCAAACAACAGAATTATCAAAAAGAGTGAAAATAAGCCTTTCAATGCTAATCAGACTAAAGCTTGGCATAATCAAGCCCGCAACTTTGTACTTAAATTTAGGATCTAAGATATTCGATCATGAAACGGTAAAGAAATTAATTTTTTAAGGAAATTGAAGATGCTATCTTTACACTCATAATGATCTTTGATTATGAATAACATAAACCTTCCGCCGTTTCATGACCGTAATACATAATCATTAAAATAAGAATGAAAGTTAACTCCTCTCTAACTTCTTGATCTAGAAAGCCTAAGAAGCAAGTGTTGTTAATGTTGTAATGAAAAATGTTAATAAATTATAAGAATTTTTATTGTCATTCTCATGTCTCATCAACTGATGTTTAGCATAATTCTTCTTCAAGCACAAAATGTCTTTGTAATGAACAACAAAAGCAAGACGACCAAGCGTCGTATAACTCGCGTAGAGGCACACAAAAAAAGAGAAAACGCTTATAGAAATAGGTCAATAGGAAACTTTTTTATTATTTGTCGTTCGTAGGCAAAAACTCTTCACAAACTTGCTTTTCTACTTGGCGATTCAATTTACACAAGAAAAGGCAACATTTTTGGGAAAGTTCTTAAAACATTTATTTTCCTCTCTTCTCGATTCAGTAACTTAATTACAAGGAAACGAAATGAAACTCTTCAAACTCAACCTTTTTTTTTAATAATTATCAAAAGCATTAAATTGGAGGAAACACAATGTCGTCACATCATGTTATGGCACAGCAAATCTTCTTAATTACCATTTAATTAATTAATCAAATCACACCAATAAAAATTCAGACAATTTCAATTCGCCAAGTCGACATCTTTTCCTTTTGGATTCCTTTTCATTCCCCGAAGTCATATTTCTGCTTTTAAACATCGTAATAAGAAAATAAAAGTTTGTAATTAAATTCTTTATTGTTAATTATTTTATAGCGGAGTAAATTTTTTGTTAAATAACATCTCAAGTATTAAAATTATAAAAATAAAATTTATTCTCGCCCGAATTCCTTATCAAAAATTTTCTCTCACACCCCCAAAATAAATTTACTTGGATATTTATAATAGAAAAACGAACGAAATAACGTTTCATGCTATCCTCTTCAATAAACTAGAAACACTTGAATCTAAATGAAGTAGAAGGCCAATAAGAAGAGTAAAGTGAATGATAAGAAATTTATATTTTCCCTCGACTGCTGCTTAGTTGATACAACCACGAAACAGTGAGCTGTTCAGTTTGCCATTCCCAATTAATTGTCATTTGATAAGACCTAAGTCGATGTTTTATTACGCAGTATAAAGATGTCTGAATGAAAAAGAAATACTTTGTGAATATCAACAGCTTTTCAGTTGATAAACTTGTCAACTTTATTAAAATTCATTAGAAATAAGCTTTGAGCTAAAATTCTATTTAAATCATTTATGTAGGTAATTAATCAGTTTTTGTTTTCATTGATACCAATAACCTTGTCACCGTGGATAAGTGATGTAAGAATTACGGGAATGAGGGGGTGATGTAGAAGTAAATACTGAAGGAGAACTTGGCCTTGGACATTAACGTAAAATTATTTAATTATATCTTTTTTTCTTTCAAGAGTCATTACAGCTTACAGTTAACGAACATGATGATCACTTTCAAGTGAAGACTTTCACAATCACTCACTCATTTGTTTGCTTCTGTCACTTTGAGACTGTTTTTTTTCTTCTCCCTCAATTGAAAACAATTGACGTCTTTCTTAAATGAACAAGTGTTTCTTTCGTTTGACTTACGATCGTGACGAGATGAGATGTGATGATGATGATGATGATGATTCGTGTAATGAAATGTGTATCAAATTCGAGCCATGATGAGTGCTTATACAGTTAATAAGATGATCAATATGTAGCTGTTCATTCCCAATTTAAGTTCGATTAGTAAAAAAAAACTATTTTGAATATTTTATTTTTTCTATTCTCCACAATCAGGTCTTACAAAATTCGATTTCGATTTCTTCGTTTCTTTGTGTAAATTGATTCGTAAATACATGGAAAGCGAGTCTTAGGTGGGATTGAGAACGGTTTCTCTGAATTTTTATTACATTTTGGTTATTGGAAATCCGAGCTTCAGCATCTTCATATAACCAACTAAATACACACGAAAAGTTGTCGTCTCAGCAAGTTTACCCTTTTCTTCGGAATGTCACGTTTTATCATTTATTCTTCTATCAAAGTTTGTGTAACTTTAGCAAACTACTCGGGCGCACACAACTACAAATTCTCCTAAAATTGAGAAAGAAAAATAATTTTGTGTGTTGTTAAGATTGTGATCTTGATAGTGAAGCCACTTGAAGGGAATGAATTTTTGACTATTTGATGTTTACTCAGAAGTCAACAATACGTCATAAGTTTCAACAATTACAACTTCGAAAAATATTTATTTTTATCTTATCAACACGTCATGACGTTGGTATAATAATTGAAACTAGAATTTCCTTCATTTCTGTCGTCTCCGTTTATGTTCTGACCCATTTGTGGTGACTCTTCCCCTTCCATTAAGAATTCAAAATCTCAGAAAATTAAAATTTAAATAATCACGAAGAATGTAAAAAAATATTTGAGTGGTCACACAAATAATAAATATCAAATGAAAACAACGAATCTCAATTTTTTTTTCATCGCATGTATCAGTATTTGTGTGTGTATGTGAGGGCTTGATAATATGTTTTATTAATGTAAATAAAGAAAGAAGAAGTTAAAAAAATCTGTGAGAATTCAAATTGACGAAAACAAAATAAAATATTTAAGCGCAAGAGAGAAACTCGAGAGAACAGAGCTAATAATATTAACATATTTATCACCATCGTTGTGTAAAACATATGAAGAAAAAAAGCAGACCCATCAAGCCTAATTCATGCGGGCTGATAATTTGTCTTTATTCCAGCGCTGCTTGGTGTGACAAAATCTAACACATCGTCATCCAACAAACTATCCACACATGCTTACCACTTGTATACACAAATTGAATAAAAAAACATATTTCTGAATGGCACTCAAATAGGCAAAAACAAAGTACGAGTAAGCTTCCATTCAGTCAGTCACAATCCGCCTCTGTTACATTTCATCGCATCGGCTACATTACAAAATATAAAAAAATATTTCCCGAGTAAATAAGTGTATGAATACAAAGTTCATGTTGAACAAGAATTCAAGTGATGCACAATTATTTAAAATCATATTTTATTCAGCTAAACATTTACCAGCATTAATTTTAATGAAAAGTTTAATTATTGATGTAAGAAAAGTTTGTAATATACCTGAAAGTTTGAGTTTGAAAATTAGAGGAAAGAAGTGTATAGTTTTAAAGTACATAATGAATTTCAAATGCTCATTAATTAAGAAATGGTTTTGTTGGTGGTAACATAAAAGAAAACATGAAAGAAAAATTTTGCCTGCTTCACAATTGTTAAACTTTAAAGTTATCGTTGAATTGAAAGTTTATGAAAGCTTTCGAGGTTAAAGGGAAAAAAAAGTTTCATAACAGTCACGAAAATGAATGTAGAGTAGATAGTATAAATATGATAAATCTAAACGTTCTCCAACCAAGGAACGAACGAGAATCAAAGTCAATTAAAAATGTCTACAACAATTTTCAATCTCCATGCTCTGAAAACGTTTCATGATTGTCCTTTCCTTCGCCATTTTATTCGCAGTGTTAGAAAAATCAATAAATTTACGAGTGCACAGTATTATACTTAATCAATGAAATTGAATCGAAATAATTTAGGTATGTGCATTGTTCCACACGTGCTTTGCTTTAGATTTTAAAAGCAAAAATATTCTGCTGCTTCTGTTCTTATTATCAATTGAAGTTGTGCCACTTCTAAATGAAATGAAACGATTTGGAAAAGTCGAGCCTATGGAAAATTAAAGATTTATGGAAGCACAAAATGAAAACATGTTCACTATAAATGGAACAAAAAACATAAAATAACTTAGAGTCAGTTCAGGTGAATTTATCGGCAAAGGTTGAGGACACATTCCAACAATTTTATTTATGAACTAGGATTACAGAAATTTTATTTAATAACGAAGGCTTTCCTTTAGCTAAATGTTTTTCTTTTCGGATTTCCTCAATTATATTCAGAATGAGTCCACCACGTACATTTCTCGAAACCCAAGTTTTCCTTTAAAAATATTTCAATCATAAGCAAATGGAGTTTTTACGCACCAGCAACTCACTATTCAGAAGCTTTTTAAAACGATTAAATAAGAGGCTGTAGAGAACGTTCTCGAGACGGTTGTGAATATGTGAGCAAGTATTGCATGATTTTTATTAAATTCATCCTTCACGTCAGGGTCCGCTGTTTCTTTTTTCTCTCTCTCTCCCTCTATGATGAACAAATTGAACGGGAAAATGGTCGGTAGGGTCACTTTATCAAACACGCACAAAATGACTTTGTCCTTTCATACCAAAATTTTCCAGCACGAACCGCAATACATTCTCACAACAATTCAGTCTACGTCAAGGCCAGATTTCAGTAAAGTTTTCTCGAATTAGTTTCCATCAAGTAAAATAGTTTTTTTTTCATTTTCGTTGTGTCATTTGCGTGCAAAAAAACAGATTTTGAAGGGAGAATGAGAGAATAATAAAGTCGGAGTTCTTAATCAAGTTCAAAGCAAAGCTTTTTAAAGGGAAAGCTTTGCCATTCATGCCAAGAAGTCATCGCGTTAGTAGGAAAGAGAAGTTGTATAAAAAATTTTGGTGCTGAACTGCCGAAATATAATCATCATGGTTATTCCAACCACAATCACCATTTTCAGTTTTCGAGGGGCGAGTTTGCGAGTTTTAGGCTGGTGATGTTTAAGTCAATAAAACTGGTCATGAATTTTTATGATCATCTGTTTTCGTGGACACTTAAGAACAAGGTCAAAGCATTAATTTTAGAATGAAAACCAATAATCATAAATGAATACATGAAATCCATCGACATGACATCATCGACAAACTTGTCCAATTAAAATTCAAATTTATGTTTTCACATACAACACAAGCGTCCAAAAAAAAGTCCACACGCGCGCCCGCGATTCGACTTCTTGCGCCATACTTAAATTGATGACGCTTCTTATCTGAACTGATTTGATTCCTTTTAAAAACATTAGCTTTTCTTTTTCCATCTTTGTCAGGGGTTTAAATGGTTGAAATTAATTATATTTTATTTAATGCAAATTTTCTTTAGATTTTAAATTGTTCACATACATTTTTTATGTAAATATGTAAATCCCTGACATTCATATTTCAATTTCTGAAATTTTACGAGATTCGAGGAAAGATGTCGATGAAAAGATATGGATTTGAATCTACTGCGATGTGTTTTATTTTATATTTTATTAGATATGTAAAAAAGCATCTACAAAATGTCCAAAAACTGTTACTTTTCCATTTGGCTTGTTGGGAAAAAGATAAACAGTTATAGAGAAACCAGAAATTTATGGATTTTTGTTCATCTTTCTATCGGATAATAATTTGAATAAATTACATAGATTTTGACCATGCTATTTGGATTTGAATAGAGACTCGTAGAAGTGATGAGTATGAAGTTTCTACTGAAATTTATACACAAAAAAATATAGAAAAAGAAGAAGACAACAAATAAAAATCCTCCGAAATCGCATAATTAATTGACCTGCTAAAGAGGCGAGCATAATAAAAAAATGTTCATGACTGCGGCGTCGTAATCAAATACGATATGAGTTATTTGATATATCTTTGAAATGCAGCTTTTTTAATTGGACATTGATGTTCAAAGCTATTAAATTATGTTTTTACTCATTAAATCGAGAAGAAAGATATTCAATACAAATCTGACATTAAAACCAGAAGCAATACTGCACCACTGGGTAGTGCTAAATTTCTAGACAAATCAATACGTGCACACGAATATCAATTTTGATATGAGAAAAGAAAAGCTTAATTGATGGGAGTTTCGAATTTTATTGAATTTGACCGATGCCTGCATTTATTCTTTTAATTCAATAACAAATGTTTATGACAAAAAATTTTAAAACTGAAATTCCTTGACAATGTCGTCGTCAATTATTCTCACATTTTATATTTTCACATCTTGTATCTACATCTACTTTGGCAAAAAATAAAAAGCTACGAAAACTAACAAAAATCTGCTGATGCTGATCTGGCAACAACACATCTTATAATTTTTAATAAAAAAATGTACAAAAGAAGCAAGAAAAAGCTCCCAAATGAGTCGTCTCAGTATGGCATAGTTTGTATGAAAGTTTGAGTACAAAATTGACAAAAGATTTTAAGGGAGGCGCGAACTCAAGCACCCAAGTAACTATAAATTACATCTTCAATTATAGTCTCATGTAGAAAATTAAAACGACTGCAACTTGATATTTTCCCTATTCTTAAAATCAAAGAAAAAGAAGAAAAAAGTTTTTCTAGTGGCCGTGCTTACAATTTGTTTTCCATGCTTTGCTGCCCTTGTCCTGGGAGATGGAAAGTTAAATTGAGAAAAAAAAGAACTTTGTGCTCGTAATTGAGTTTTCTCTGCATAAGTCACTGATTACAATCTCATTCTTTTGTGTCTCTCGTATGGAAAAATAAACAAAAGTTATGACGACAAATGTTGCAATCACAAGAATAACAACGAGTAGGGAAAAAGCTCCGTTCTCACTCCTTTCCAATTTCTTTCATAAAAGCTTTGTCATAAATAGGACATGAGTATGCATATATACAACGAGCATGTTACAGAACATTAAGTGACATGTGTGACTGTGTTCTTATGTCAATATTTGCTTTTTGAGTTGTGAGAAACGTAGACAGAAAAGCTTCCATCAATATATTTACATGCAGCAGTTGAAAGAGAAACTGACGAATTACTGTTTGATAAAGTCAATGGAACAACAATCTTTTATCTTTTTCACTAAATAATTAATGACTTTGATTGTATTTTAGGGCATTATTTACATTTGTTTATTTCATATTAAGTAGACATGTCTGATGATTTGTCAAGTTTGCTTTAGATCTGTTCATTTCGTTGATTTATTATTGCTTAATGTACTGAAAATTATTTGATTTGGAAACAACGATAAGCTCTTTTGCTTCCTAAGATATCGTACATTATAAATTCAATATAAATTTTCTTAATTCACTAATCTCTTTAAAAGTTAAAACCTTAATATTAATAACGTTTGGTAAGCGTACGTGTAAAATGCGATAAGACAGTCAAGACCGAATCCATTCAAAGGAAGCCTGAAGAAATAGGACGGCTTCATTATTTATGTGCAATACTTGCAATATTGTTCGAAGTTCTAAGTGGATTTCATGATATTGTGATGACGTGACAAGCTCATGTTTCAATGCACTTTGACTGCATTGCATGTACCTTCATATCAAAGTTTGCTAATATTTTTTGATAGCATTGATAATTTAATTTAAATTTAATTATATTTAGTTTAACGCAAGAAAAAAAGCTCATTTCCTGATTAAAAAAAAGAGTCAGAGAGGGAAGAACGGAACTTCCACAATCTATAGAGCTCGTTGTATGCATGGAAAATAATTTAATTATCTTCTTATTTATTTATACTTCTATGACGAATGCCAGAGCTAAAAAGCGGATTTTGGTTGAGCTTGAGAGCTCTTCGTGTTCAGGTCAAAGCCATGCGAACTAATCTATAAGAATGGAGAGTGAGTTTTAATTAATTTGAGTAATAGTGCTTCTAATTTAGTTTCGGAGACGACAGTGATAGTCAACAAAAGTACCTAAATATCGTTGAACGTAAACGTGAATTGAATCAGAAAAAAATGTTTTTATCGTTTTCATTTTTCTCGTCATTTGTTTTTCTTGTTCGTGTCCAAAAGTAAATGAAAGACAGTTGGTCAGTATCAGAAATATAATAGTAACAAAATAAACATATGTTTGAATGTCACTTTAGTTATTTAAATATTACAATGGGAATGAAATGAAATTCTACGGCATTTGTTATTGTTTCGCTTTTTATATCCAAATAGAAAAAGAAGCAGTGACGTGGGGTAAAATAAAGCAACGAAAGCTTTCGTTTATTTTGTCAAACTAAACATGAAATCGCTAGATGCGTTGGGTTTTATAACGATCCCCATAAACATGCTATAACAATATGCTGAAAGTATATTAAGCCTCGTAGCCTGTGTCATTATAATTGAAAATGGACAAGTCCCAGCGAAAATATGTTTTCCTAAGTTCGTTCTATGTTTTTATTACTCACACGCCTTAAGCTCTAAACCCGAAAAGAGTTGTTCCCTTAAAGAGACTATTCACACAAATGTGGTTTCTTACATTACTTGTATTACTTATAGTTAAGGTTTTGAACCTAAAAAAGGTTCCTGATTATTAAAAGTGAAGCGGAAGATGGAAACATTTGTGCTTTAATTTTATTTTACCACCGTAATTAAATATTTAATTGACACGTCGGCTTTACAGAATGATAGAATGTGACGTGTGCTTAGAAGAAAAATTGATTAAAAAGCTTTTTGTTGCAAAGTTTTCTTTTGATCGAACGATCAGCAATCAATTTTTTTTAGAGAAATTAATTAATTTGTTAAGGTCAATTTGTGCTTGAAGTGTTGAAGGTGTGTTAACTTTGATTGTTAACGATAATAGCTGTTTCGTAACAGCGTCACTGTTCACTGAAAATGGAAACGTTTAGATATGAACATTTTATCAGAATGACAGAGAAAGACAGAAGTAAGAGAGAGAGAGAGAGAGAGAGAAGAAAAAAAATGTTTTCCAAATAGAAAACAACAGAAAAATGTTGAAATAATTTTTAGTTTTTCATTTCATTTCGATATAAAAACACCGAAATAAGAGTTGTGTTGTTAACTCTTTTTTTCCTCTTTGTTTTCGGTGCGGAAATAGAATGTTGTAAACGAATATCTACATGAAAAAAATGAGAGCTATCGAGATAAAAACTTTTGTGATTATTTCTTTTTTTTTTATAATTTCAATTTCAATGATGTTCGTAACTGTTTTTTAAGTTTTTTATTTGAAAGTCGAGATGTGGACGATTTCATTCTGAAAAATATTTTTGTTAGTGATAAGTTAATGTATAAAAGTATGATTTAAATTCGTTGGTGTTGTGACGTTTTCAATGTAAATGAAAACGTTAACAACAGACATCAAAACTGTTTCAAAATTTAATGTATTCAATTTTTGTATTTAGCTTCTAATCATCAAACCCTCATATAAAGCGATTGATCAAATTGTGATGAACTTTCATGAACATTGTGAAACTTTTGAATAATAAATATCTGAATATTAGAATCTCGAAGAGCGAGTAACCAAGTGCTTAAATGATTAAAACGCGAGAACTCTAAACATTTAGTAACACATAAAAGAAAAGTGAAATAAAATAAAAACTTTCGAGAAGAAGAAACATGAAAAATTAAATCGATACAACAATGCAATAAAAAAATAAATTAAAATAAACTGAGGCTGTTTTCTACATTTTTGTATCGTGTGAATTAATAAGGAAAGTTAACTCGAAGAGTTTGAGCATCTAAAACACCACAAGACATAACACCACTTACGCCATTCATTTAACTGATAAACGTCACCAAGTAAATTATACAACGCTTCTGTGTCCATCATCAAACAAACGAGAAAAAAAGCATTTTTTGCGGGTACTTAGCATAAAAAAGAACTACTACTTCACCAATCACCTTGACACGGGACGTCAGCAAAAAAAATCATCCGAAACTTCACAGCGTTATTTATTTAATCAGTCATCAAAAAAGGATAATTCAGAGAAGTCAAATATTTGATTCAAGTGATCAGAGTAAAAATGCTTCATTCCACTTCGTCACCACCGCTTCAATCTCTCTTGCAACGCAATTGTTCGCCATTAAAACAAAACTCAACAATGAACGGCCCAGGTAGTGCACAAGACAGTTATTTTATATTTGATGAGCTCTCGACCGCACTGCCGGAGCGCAATAACAACTCTGAATGTAGTAAAATCATTGGAAATAATAGTTTTTCCATGCAATCGAATAAATCTTCATCGGTTGGTTCGAGCATCGGTGGCTCAACGAACACATCAACTGCAACAAATCTCTCATCAACATTCCAACGTCCACAATACAATCAGCAGCAGCAAAGATTTGGTTTTGGTGAGTTTTGATAAAAAAAACTGAAAATCGCAAAAGCAATCAGACATTCATGAAAAATTCACCATCTACATATAAAATAGTCACATTCAATGAAGCTTTAAGTATTATTGTCAGCGGTGTCAAATGAGTTATTATATAAATCAATTAATCAAACATGCTACCGCGAACCATCAAATATTAAAGCTAATTTTTTGTTAACGTTTAATGTGCAAATTTTTTTATCAAACTTCCACTCGTGCTTTAACATTTTGCTTAGGAGAAAGTCGTAAATTTTTTAAGTTGAACTTTATGGCTCATAAGTCAGAAAAAATTTATGTAAGGAACGATGTTGTTTCACTTCATAAAATGAAAAGAAAAAGTCGCAAGTAACTACATTTCATGAAGCATGCTTCATGTTACGATACTTAAAGTCGACATATATTCGACAGATTCTAAATTATACGAAGAATGAAGCACACACAAATGATTCGTAAATCACAATACGATGAAAACAATCCTAAACATTAACAATATTATTTGCATATCTCCTTAATGATCTCATGTCTGATGTGATGAGAATAACTCGTTAAGTGAAAGACATCCATAGATATGAAAAGATTCTTCTTGTAACTTTTATGATGGCACATAAAATTATTATTACTGTTCACACATTCAAGGATTTTATTCGGGTGGAAAATTATTTTCAATGCATATTGAAGTTTGTACGCTTCATAAGAAAGTCCCTTCAGTAAATATCATCCTTTCTCTTGAAATTTTATGAACTGAAAATTGAGTCAAAGTCGCATTGTTGTTACTTGAATACATTTATGTTCCACACTCCTTCATAATGTCAACAATACTTACAGTACCGTCATTAATTTTATGGACACTTCTAAAATATTAATAGNTAGAATAACATTAGAGAGAATTGTGGGCCATCGCAAAATACATTCAATTCAACACTCTCCTAGTACAATGCGTATGATTAGAGCATTGTCAAGTTATGTCAGGGAAATGATATAAAATGTACCAATTGTGACTTTTTTAATATATTAATGATTTTTTAATCAGTTTTATCACAATTGGTACATTTTATATCATTTCCCTGACATAACTTGACAATGCTCTAATCATACGCATTGTACTAGGAGAGTGTTGAATTGGATGTATTTTGCGATGGCCCACAATTCTCTCTAATGTTATTCTATTGAAATTTTTAGTGGTTTAAAAGAATAATAGATGTGTAGGGATGTAATTAAAATCATTTTTAACATACTTTACTTCATTAATTTCCGACTTGTGCAGACATTTTCATATCAATCACCTTTTGAGCACATAAAAAAGGAGTATTTTAAGTTGTTTAACTCTAACAAATCAAGATTTTTTTGTTAGCTTTAACAAAATTTAAGCTCAAACCAGTTGAAGGATTAATGGAAGTATTTTTTAGAGGTAGAAAATATTGAACATGATAACAAAATTAATAGTTATCGAAACAATGTGGTGTTCTTATGCATCATATAGGATAAATCATTCTCCTGCCGCTTATGTTTCACGAATTAAAAGTGTTGATTTCTTCAAAGTTATGAAGAAACAATATACTAATAATATTACAAAAGAAAAAAATTTACTTCAGCTTGTTATCAAAAGAAATTTTTTAAAATATTACTTTATATGCAACTGTCCATAAAATTATTACCCCGATCATTTTCAGTTAGCATTTAAAAAAAGTGATATTTCTTTAATTAATCAAAATATGTTTTATTTATTTTAAAGCTAAGATTGCTGAGACGTTATTCTGAAAATTTCGTCCCGATCGAATAAGAAATTAAAAAGTTATGGAGATTCTATTAATATTTTAGAAGTGTCCATAAAATTAATGACGGTACTGTAAGGAAAAATGATAACAAAGATTATTTAAGTAAAGATGATATTCAAGAGGGTTAAGAAATGAGATTGAAACAAGAGTTTTTCTCAACAGTATCCGGTGTTTAACTTTTCCAGATACGGATAAATACTTTTATAATGGTTTATGTACTTATTTACGCTTTAAATTTTCTTACTTGCATATTGAATCCTGAAATATTAAATGAGAGAGCGATAAACATAAGAAAAGGAGGACATTGAAGCTTTAATCTGAAAGCTCGCTTGTCATTAAAGAACTTGCAGAATATTCATTAACAGGAAATGTCAGCGTATCAATTCATCACTGTTGAATATCATCATTGTGTAAATAAATATTTGAATACGCATAACTTACCTAATTCTTATAAATCTTTCTTCTTTTCAATGTATAAACTTTTTTAATTAAAAGGTAAACAATACCAGCTGAAATCTTTTCTACGAATAGCAAATTAAGTATCAATAACTACTACGAAAAATAAAGCAGGCTAAGCCACCTTCTCGAACCACAATCATCATAACACCATCTTATAAAATAAATCTTATCATCATTAGAATCATCTTACTACTACATCTTCTTCTTCTTCTTTTTATGCTACTAAATCGTGCTGTAAACAATCAAAACTCAACAAACTCTATTATATTATTTTCATCGCTCTCATTATCACCCGCTCGCTTCAAGGACACAAAACAGAATATATTTAATTGTCTCCTAATTTTATATCCCAGCAATATTTGTAATTATGAGTTCATTTTTTCAGTAGATGAATACATGGACATGTTGTGAAAGTTAAAAAAAAACAAAACATGAAAGAATTTACACAAAGAGTGAAATGAACAAAGAAAAAAAAATAAAAGAATATAATCGCTTTTTCTAACTTTTTGTTTCTAAACTTTTATTTTAATTATTTATGATTTCAATCTCGATGAATTAAAGATTGAAAATATTTGAATATCAAAGATTGTTGTCACATTGTTTAGGGTCATAAAACACACAAACATGGGGATAGAGTGGAGTGAGAATTAATTAAGAATCAAATGAATTACATTTCATTTCATTCCATTCATTCTCACTCACTTTCCCTCCATCTTTCTTCTTCCTTTCGCGACAAAAATTGTGTTGTTATTTGGTCTAAGGATTATTTAATCGCCACATCATTTTTATTCATCTTTCTAATGATTAATAATAATATTTAATAATAAAAAAAAACACCAACAAATCAAACTACCTTAAGTTTGAACGAAAGTTTATTTTTCACCATCACCAAAAGATTACATTTTTCTTGCATGCGCTGAATTGTGCTTGAAGAAAGTACGAAGAGGATTAGAAAATCTTTTTCTTGCTCTCTTCTTACATATTTTTGTTCTTTTATATCTATATTTAAGTATCTTTACAACTTTTACAACAAGTTGATGTACAACAACATGCATTTCATTGATGTATTATTTTGCAGCCTTCATTGATTAAGTTTAAACGTCTTTTGTCTCTACTTATACTCTTCTTAATGATATCATTCGCGATCAAAAAGTATTTATTACAATCTAATAAACATCATTTATGGTTATCAGCAATTTTTACTTCTTCAGTCAACCCAAACTATTCATTATTAAATACTTATCAGCTTTAATAACATATTCAGTAACATCATTCGATAAATAAATAAATGTTTAAAGAGTAGACTAAAAACAAACTGGAGATATTTGGAAACCTGTAAAGATTATTTGGCTATATGAATAAACATGTTCATTCATGACGATAAGCATAAAATTTTCTTAAATAATAAACAAACTCTAAATGGTCTTTGAATATTTAAAACAGTCATAAATAGAATTTGTCTCTAAACGCCATTACTTTAATTTAATAATTATTTCAAGCTTCATTGCTGGTTTTTGTTATCTTCTCAGTAAGTTGAGAAGAAAAAAAAGATAAATGACCTCAGATAATTGAAAAGTATATATGGGAGTTACAATTATCAAATAGTGAACGACATTTCATTGTTATCTTTGAAACTTCTTGAAGTGTCGTTATCAGGCTTACCCTTCTATCAAAAAAAGTCATTTTCTGAAATAAGAAGAAAATCAACTAAACGAAACCATAAAAAAAATTCGTAGAACCCTTGAGAATTGACAGAACAACTTTCCAATGTGAAGTTAAATGAAAAAAACGTTATCATGTTACGATGCTTCCTATTTAGAGTTACGACGCGGAAAAACTGAAACGTTTAAAATATCATTGAAGAATTTACGTTCTGAAAAGATTGAGATTTCGTCGTAGACTGTGAATGACAATTTGAAATAATAATTTTCCAATTTATTATTGAAATAAGATCTTTTTATCGTTGATCTCTAATCGAAAGCTTATCCTTACAATATCAATTCTTCAATCGTTTCTAATCACGAAAGAAATTAATTTGTCATCTGTTAAGTAGAACTCAAATTTTTCCAGACGATTTTCTCTTCCAAATCACAAACATATTCCGAAATCAATATTTTTACGACATTTTATACAGAAGATATCGAGAAACAATGTTTTCCTTTTCGGATTTGAAATAAAAATTACGTAATTCCAATTTTGTATTGAGGAAAAACAAACCAAAGTCATTAACAAATCAACTGTGAAAAAAATAATAAAATCAGCGCCGCTTGTGGAATTTTAAAGAGAAGATTTTTAAATCTGATGGGGTTGATTCCTTATGAGGGTAAAAACTGATGAAATAGAAGACGAAACATTTCATGTAAAGTCACGTTTATTATAAACATCGCCTTGAAATTGAAATTTTGTTAAAATAAAAGATAAAAAATGTGACAGATTCAAAAACCAGTTAACTGACGACGATACAACATGAGGTATAAGTAAGAAGAGGGTAGATTACCATATTTTCAAGGATTGCACGGTTAGCATAAAAGACATTTATTTAACAAGATATCACGTTTCTTCACACAGATTACGAGAAATGTTTCTTCAACTATAGTCGCGTATTTAGATGATCGCTGACAAAAATAGCGAAAAACTTTGTCACTAAACCAGAACATATTGCGACTGAATTGATTTAGAGTTCGCTTCGTAAGCGGATGGAGAGTTATTACTACTTATTCCTTGAAATTCGTTATCAGAATAAATATTAACGACAAGTATTTCAATTTTAGTAGGTCAGCATAATAATAAAATATTATGGAAAGATTAACAAGAAAAATCCATAAAAACATGAAATATTTCTTCATAAAGTTAAATTTGATGTGAGAATCTCTGACATATAATGTGTGTAAAGGAATATTTATTGTCGTTCGTTATAATGATTATTAAGCTTAAACTTCAGGTGCTCTCAATGACGGTTTTAAATTAGAAAAACTTTTTCCATGCTTTCACATACACATCGAAGAAATCGTTGTTTCAATGCTTTGTAGCTTAAATCCGTAAGCAATTCCCAGCTAAACTTTTTTAAACACCAGATAGAGAACAGAATCGTGCAATAAATTAGTGGCTTAATGCATGATAAAAATGCAAAACTATCGTGAAAATACTGAAAAATACTTCTTGCGGTTTCTCGCTATCAAAATCACCACGCTACTGCACATACTTTCATGTAATCTGTAACGTAACGAAATATTTTTAGTGTTATCCTAGATTTATAAGTAACGTAGCAAAGTATTTGAAACTTTAAAACAAACGAAAGAAAATTGTATTAGATGAAGTAAACTTAATTTTGTTTCTTCTCAACTTTATTTGTTTAAAATAAATGCAGGAAAAGCACTCAATTGAATTCGAACTTTTCCAATTAAGAAAGAAAAGCACATCTTTCAAGATTTTTCCAAGCAATTACTATAAACTAAAGTCAAAGAGAAAATTTTTGAATGAATGAAGAAAAGAAGCTGTTGCAACTATGGCTGTAATTAAAAGAAAATTAATTTAACTGTGAAGACGACTAACCAAGGAATTCATTACAAAGTTTATTACATAATCATTTTTCAGCTCCAATTTTCATGAAATTACTGAAAAGCTTATCGCAAGCTCATTAATTTTTTGCAAGAACGAATTAGTTTGTCTCACGTTATCCTTTCCTTTTTAAATGAATGAACTTTAAGCTTTGCTTATCGTGATTGCGAATAATTTTTATTCTTTCGATTTAATACGTGAAAATAGGACACGTGACGAAAATTTCGAATTTCCACATAAATCAATGACTGGCAAATAATTTTATTCGACTGATTTCGGATCAACGATGATCAACCTTGTTTTTCTTTCCTTCATCCACGTTTTTACATCAATGATTTCAAAGTTATGGAATGTCAGCAAAAACCTTTTTCGTCATAATTTTTATCCCTTTGATTTAGTCACAAGTCGTGAATTGGTGTTTGAACAACAGAAATCTTGTTGACATTTTACCGGACATTAATGAATGATGAAGATAAAGAAAAATTTTTCTCTAAAGAGACATAGCGAGACACAAAAATCATTTGAAAACTTAAGAGTTATTTTAAGAAAAGTCACGTGGAACTTTTCCACGCTTGCGCTTCATCGCACTCCTTGGCCTGATATTTAATTGCAGAATCATATAAAAAATAAATCAAGAGTCAAACTACAGTATACACAGAATATCTAGATAAAAGAAAAATTTTAGAATTTTCTTTTCGCTTCCTAAAAAAGTTGTAGTGTCATTGACAAAGTAAAAACATTTTCGTCTCATTTAAGAAAAATGATGCAATAGCTTCGCTAAAGAAAAAATAGAAAATTCTCAAAGTCATGGGAAAACTATTAATAAATGCCTGAAAGGATCATTAGAGACCGACAACGTTGCTCCCACTCCTTATTTATCTTTTACGTCTTGTCTCCTGTCGACAGTTTTGAATTCTTCACGCAATAATCAATTTTTGATTTGAATAATGATACCTATAAGAATGGATTGTGTTCTATCATGACAATTGATTGAAAACATTTAATTCTCTGGAAATTGTTTAATGTCAATTATTAGTAAAATGAAGAAAACTTCAAGCTTCAAACTAACTGCTTTAGATTGAACTTTCAAATGCAGTATTATATGCATGACATCCATAAGGCTTTAACGCGTGAATCGATGATTGCAAAGCCACGAGCGACACTGATTTTCACGTTGAACAAATTCTACTGCATTGTATCGATTCATTCACATAACCATGCGAATAAGTTTGTGTTAGTGACTCATTGTGAGGCAACCTATAGTCCTAACACACACACAAAAAAGAAATATATTTCAAGAAAGAAAAATTATGCTGCTTGGATTTCATTTTACATAAAATCGGATTTTCTCTGCCTTTTGTATTTGTTTTCAAACACGATGAAGAAAAAAAGGAAACATTTTTTTGGTCAAAAGAAAAGCGTAGAATGAATAAGAAACGGCAATATGCTGCAGCATGAGACTGAAAGAATGTTTCATCTTCTTGTCTTTAAAGAATCTTTCTTTTGTTCTTTTATTATGTTCACTCACATTGAATACGTTTTATATTTATGCTTTGTGATAATGCTCGTTTTATTGCGTTTAAGGATCTGAGATTGGCTTCAGATATTTTTTCTGTAAATAGAAGTCAATTTAAATAAAAGATAAGAAATGAAAAAGGATTGAAAGTAACTCAAACATGGCGTTTAAGTAAGCTCATAAAAAATCTAACTGACTTATACTATCACAACGCATTTCGCATATCGTGCTTGAGAGTTTAAGTTTTAGCATAGAAATTTTTTTTCTTTTTCCCATAGCATGAATTCATATGGTATCGGAAAAGCGGAAACTTAAGATTAAGGTTCATATTGGCATAATATTAAATATTTACGAGAATTTATATCGAAAAAAGAACGACCTTCAAAGTCTTCCTTTTCTTTTCTTCTTCGTTTGAATATCATTTGAGTATCTTACCATTGCGAACATTTTCTCCAATTCGAAGAACCAAAAACTCGTGCAGAGGCGACGTCAGTATGGGAAGACACTTCATGTTTTCCATTCAATGAAAGAAGCTTTTCATCTTACGTCTTTTCCCTACATAAACTTCGACTTGACATCTTTATCGTCGCTCCTTCTTCTCTTCCTTCTTGTTTTCTTTTTTTTTTATTTAAGGGTAGATGTGGAAGGAAAATCATAAAGAATTTTCGTCAAAAAGAAAACAAAATTTCCGCCTCTTTTGTATGCTTTGACTGACTTCGAAGAGTCTTATGACAGTATTATATATGTACGATGGGAGTCTTCACTCATCTTCTATTTTGTGTTCGTTGCAATGAACAAAAAGGAAACGGATCAATTTAATAATCATTCGATTGAGATGAAAATGGAAAAGTTTTAATTTGCCATTGCCGTTGATGTTTATTTTGTTAACGCTTTGAAGAAATAAAAAATATTTTAGTCACGTCAGAAACGAGAACTTCTTTAATTATTCAAATCAAGATTCGAATCAGTCAAGTTAGGCTTGAAACATTTGCCAAATTTACCTCTTCACTTTACAAGCAATTGATACTCACAAAATAGGAATTGGCGTATAAAAATTTAACAGTTTAATCAAACAAGAACAATGTCAACCAGTCAAATAAAAAATTGATTCAATCACAAAGATTAAAATGATGTAAAACAATTCCATTGCATTTAATGAATCCAAATTCGATTACAACCGATTCTATTTATTGTTATAAAAATCCTTCGATTGAAGATGGAACAAACAGACAATTTTAATTGGATTCTGACACAGAAAACGTGCTATCGCAACATTGGATGTTGTCGATAATGTATTCGTGTTCATCTCTTCTGAAACTAATGTTTATTGATCGAGCGTAATTCCGATAAATATGAATTTATGGCTTTTCCGCATGATGTAACATGCAAAACTGTAGTTTAATCGTTAATTAATTAAATTGTAATTTGCTTTCATTATTCGTACATTCATAACAAATTCTTTAAACATAAAGGATGATACAAGATGAACTCAATTCAGGTTGGTTGATCTCAAACGACTTAAAATACCATTAAACTGATTGATGCTTTACTTTCCACCATCGGAAAAGCTATGAGGTTGACCTTTTCACCCCAAACGTCCTGAACAAATATCCACATTCATGAAAAATTCCTGACTTCGACAAACTGGAATCAGTTGTTTATGGGTCATAAACCAAAGGAGTATTGAGCTTTTTTTTTATTGAGACAGCTGTAGAGAAATTTGCTTAGCTATGTTTTTGTTCTTTTTCTCATGTTTAAGTTCAAAATTGAATCTTTTTGTTTTTGCCTGAAGAACTAAAAACTCTCTGAAGCTTACGACATCGACATTAGGAAAAAGATCAAATCTGTATTTAATAAATTATGGATGAATGTTTGCGGGGTTTTATCGAATAATCTTACGTCATTGGGAAGTTAACGCCATTTAAAAGGTCGTATTTCAAACACCAGTTACAATAACACATTTTTAAGTGTTACCGGAACCGTTTCGTATCTCAAATAAATGATTTCTTTTAGAAACAAAGAGTTCTCGAATAAAAAAAGAGATTACGTAAACATTTCGAAGCCATTGTTCATTTTTAAAGCAACAAACTTTACCATTAAATGACATGATGGAGAAAATCGTAAACGAAATGCATTTAGAGCTATAAAATAATTTTCGCTTTTTATGCTTCTTTTCACTTGTTTAATTTGGTCACGTTTTACTACTTTTAAAAGACAGACAAATCTTTCATCACATGCACTGTTGTACAAATTCACATGGCTCATTAAATTTTAAATCGAGAATAAAAAAAGATTACTTCGAATTATTTACTAAATAAGTAGCAATGATTGAAAAATGCAGTTGAAAGCAAACACAACACGACGAAGAAAGCGATGGAATCTAATTAGGAATGTCTTCAGCTCTTGATTTGAATATCGATGCGACGTGTCAATTCGTGAAAGTAGAAAGTTTGGGAAAAAGCCCTGCAGAGTCGGTGTTAAAGCAAAGCAAAACAAAAACTGTTAAGTTTGAGAGAAAAAGACATAAAAATGATCACAAATGAATTGATTAACTTAAGAATATGCTTGATCTTTATGCAAATTTATGGAATTTATATGAATATTTAGATGACATGGAAATTCTTTGCGTTATGCTTCATAACAGTATTTTTTTATCATAAAAGTTTTTTTAAGCTAAACCGCATTAAAATTGCTTCTCAAATGATAAAATTCATGGTTTGAGTCGCACATTTGTATTTACATGTCACCATTAATATGATTAAAAAACGATGATGTCTCAAAAAAAACACATCCGCATTGATGTTGAAGAAAATCCTACATAAATATGCAAAAATATATAAAAAGCTCAAACATACCGTAAAATGGTAAATAAAATAAAATAAATTAGGCGTCAAATTGACGATGCAAAGTTTTACTGTTATTTATTTCTAGTTAATTTTCCCTTAAAACATTTCAAGACAGAGAAACTCTATTAAAATTAAAGCATTCCTAATTTGAACACAAATAACTTTTCAATTACAACAAAAAAATATCAAACATGTGGTCAGAAATGTGTTTCCATTTGAGATTTATTCATTTAATGCATAAGACACGACATCAACAGACAGTAGACGTCGAAACGTGACATAAAACATACTTTTTCCATCATCATAATTTGACTATGGAATGCTCTTTTATGCAAGCATGATAGATGTTAACATCGTTTGCTCTGAGTAACAGCAAAAGAACCTTATTCAATTTTTATTAAACGACAATGCAATTTTCCAATTAGATACGAACAATCCGAGAGTTTATTTCTGTTGTGAAATCAGCTACTGTAAAAAATACTTGAATTATGTTTATCTGATTTCAAAAATTTATAAAGAGATTTTGACCTGAGGTTTTATCGTTAATTGAATTATTGCAACATGCATTAACATACATATCTGGCGTTTGTTTGTGTCTTGAGGCTGAGCACACGAATAATTTAAATATATTTTTAAACATTGTTGCTATTAAATTTTTATTCTACTCATACAAATGCAATAAAGCTAATATGGGAAATTGCGCAAAAAAAATGATTTACATCATTGAAACTGTTCGCACAATAAATTTTCATCACCACATTAAAGAACGATGCTTGTGGAGTGAAATATATATAATTTAGTTCAATCAAGTGGAATTGAGACGATTTGCGTTGTTTGTTTATTTTGATTAGACTACGTTGTTCATTTTTTTATTTTATCTCGTTGTGTTTTTCAAAAATTTCAACTGGCCTAGAGACGCTTGAATATACAAACATTAATAAATATATGTTGTCTCATATGTCTTTTCATCATTGATTGATGTTTGTGAAGCATGCATGAATTTATTTATAGATTTTTGTTTTAAGACTGTGCAAAAGAAAAGAATTCTCTCAAAACATGAATAAAGACGTGGACATGGTTGAGAAGATACAAAAGGTTTATTTCTTTAACCAATCTGAAAATCTAATAGTTTTGTAATAAAAATAAGAAAGTGCCTTTGTTCCGTTTGATTAGCTGAACATTCAGCTTAAAAACAGAAGTAATTGATTACTAATGCTCAATAATTGCGCAACATTTCTTCATAGTTTGCGGGAAAGTATTTACGAATATTATTTTTTCTTGTTTTTCAATATTTCCATCTGAATAATTACTGACTTAAAAAAAAGAAGCAAAAAACTTTTGGTTTAGCTAATAAACGCGTTTTTCATTTTTCCGCTAAAAAACTTTTTTTATATTCACTAATGCAGTGACCTCAGTTGCGGAAAAGAATTTTTTCATGTAACATAAATTAAATTGAAATTACAACCGTAAAATGGATATATAAATAACAAAAGTAAATATTTAAGGCCATTTTTGCTTCAAGCGAGTCTTCCACAACAAAAGTGGATGAATGAAAGAAAATTTTGTTTACGACATCGAACTTAATAAAAGTATCATGGGACTTTTACGAGCATAATTCTGTTGCGGAGAATATAAACGAACAAAAAACTTTTTCCAAAGTTGTAATACCAAAGGGGTGAAGTTCTTCTTCCTCCAGATTAAAATCTGTCGCAATGAGTTTTGTTATAGGAATCATGATTTCATGTTTGCAACGACTTTGAAATTTTATGACAACTTTACGTCGCGATTTAAGCTTTTATAATTTCTCAACGATCGCTAGAACACTTTACATTTAGCATTTCTCGTAATATTTAAAATTTTGTTTCATTAAGAGCCCATTCAACACACGTTAGACTGTCATAAGGAAATTTTATGTTACCAACATTTGCATCATGTCAAATTTAACTTAAAATATGAAAAACAATTAATTAGTTGTTGAATTATTTGAGTGAACCTGTTTTCGTTATTTACGGTTAAGCGATGCCAAGTTGTGCAAGCACTTTATCAATATCATGATCAAATGCAATGCCTGTTTCTGTCATTGCTTCGTAAATTATTTGCTTATTCGAGGCTGTATTGAATATTGATTAATTTGAGAGTCGTAAGTTTAATGATAAAAATATTTAAAGACAAATTCATTTCCCAAAAATAGAAAATTCTCAACTTACTGTCGTCAATTCCAAAAGTTTTGCACAACTTCTACACAGCTGCATCAACCTTTAATCATATGAATCGGCAGACGAAACAAAATTGTGTACACAGATACAATAATGTCTAGGTGCAAACGTCAAATGATTTATTAGTCGATGTGTCCCTCGTTTAGCTGCCAAAAAAAATCAACCTGAGGTGAAAAATCTAATTTTGAATGCTAAAGAGAAAGAAAATTTGTGTTGAGATGTCGAAACATCACAAATTGGCATTTCTCTTCATTACGTTTCGACTAACCCCACTCGAGCTATTTAGACATCTTTCGTTTAGTACTGCCAAGGTGTGTAAATATTTGTTAATAAATCACTTGCTTTCTTTTCTCTCCGAAAGCATTTTTGAAGGCAAACAGATGACAAAGAGAGTGTTAAGTAGTAACGACTCTCTGGGGCTAATGACTGCTTCTGTCCAATGTTTCCTTAATCTGTTTATCTTCTTAAAATTAGAAACTCGAAGAACTTGAAGTTTATTATTAGACATAAAAAATGGCAGATTTCTTTATCGTTGTTTGGATAAAAGACTTCGCATACTCGGATGAACATATTTTCTTTTTTTTTGTGATAAATGATACATTTGTATAACTAAAGATGTAAGACTCGTCCTCCCCCACTTGTCATAATTTATTCTAGAGACATGAAGCGGAAAAATGTTTTTTAATTAAGTGCTTGGAATGAAAACAATCCTGACAGCTTCTTCTACTTGATGAAATTTGAAGCTTTTGTTCATAATTTTTTTTTTATTTATGTTGCGATAATGAAAATAAATTTGGGATCACATACTTGAAGAAATATTTACAACCAACTTGATTATTATATATTTTGAAAAGAAAATGTAAAGTTTTATTTTTAGAATGAATGCGAAGATGTTTATAATTATAATTAAATTGTGTGGGCGCAACTAGAAGAAATCGTAGAAAGTGAAATCCTACAACTGTAGTCTCCCGACTTTCATTGAAAAACAGTTGGAAACACAAATAATATTCATTAGGTCACTGATGTAACGACTCGCGCTTGTGCTTGTCATTCGTCAAACTGACGAGTCTATTTTTGTCATTGAACATTCTTCTTGAATACCTAAGTCCATTTTCTCTCAGGCGTTTAAAATTTATATTTTATGGAATGAAAGCGTTTCATAAAAATTTAATTTGACTTACGATTTAATTTAATTAATTTCTTTCATTCTTTTGCCAGAATTTCGTGACAAAAGCGGCACAAGAAAATTTACAGATTTTTGTTCTGAAAATTATTTTGATTTAATTGCTAAAACATTTTTGGAGAGGTCTCCATTTAGAAATAAACGTCGGAAATATCAGTAAGAGAAGGGATTTGTGATCTCACTCAACAGAAGCTTTGTAAAAAGCTTAACATTTCATTCAAACGTCGACCTATTTTCCGATCTAGGCAGGGCGAAATTTGCTCCCTTACTTTATTCACTGCGTGATGGAATAATTTCCAATTTAAATATAATTATCTTCTAGAGTGTAATTGAAATTTATAGGTACCAACGTAATCTCTGCCTCTTAAAGATAACGCCCTTTTGAAAGATTGTTAGACGAAGCGACTACTCGCGTATTCTTGACTTCATAAATTATATGCTCACATTTCTTTACTTGCAAATGCGGTTCCTTACATTTCAGAGGATCGTTTTGCTTGCAACTTTCATTTACACATCTTCACATTAATTTGAATAAACTTCTTTCATCTACGAATGATGTCGGAATGTCTCATTTGTCTTTGTTTCGTTGAAAATGCTTCCTCCGGCCTAGTTCACTGATTTAAGATAACAAATGGTGTTGTAAGGAGCAAGATGGAAAGGAAAAAATATTCGAAATGGCATAAAGAATTTATTTTTTCTCGCACGCTGTCGAGCGAATAAATTATGAGCGAATAAAAAAAGGAAAATATTTTTCTAAGGCAAATAAAAGTTTTTCTTTTCGTTTTTCACTTCGGTCGCTTTGTGGTTATAAATCTCAATGCTTTTACCTTTTTAAGTACTTTTTGTTGGAAAAATATCAACAAAATGTTTCTTCAAAAAACAGTTTTTAGGTTTGTGGGATGTTAATTGTCGAGCAATTTGTGCAAAAAAAAATTTTTATCATACTTTATACTTACAAAGCCACATCATTAAAGAATAGCAGACGATTTTGAATGTAGGTCAGAGAAATGGAGAAAAAAGTTTAATAATATCAAGTGCTGCTGTTCATAGACAAGCTTCCTTCTCATCCATGGAAATTTTCATTCAAATTTTCCGTAGATACTGAATAAAAAATTAAAAGAATCAATCAAAAAGAGTTAAAGGAAAATTTTTGCATCGTTGCCCATTTTATCAAATTAAAATCAATAACAAGGCATTTGTACATACATAAGTTATTCAGCGCATGGAAGGAAAAGCATGCTACTGTTGATGGAAGTAATTTCACAGCAAGGGAATGAATTCCCTCGTTCAACGAAACTAAAATCACTCAATGATTTAAAATATTGTTTTCATCTCTACGGAGGAATCTAAAATTGTTTTCTTTTTATGTCGGGAAATTATTTCATGATTCTCTTTCCAATCAAAACAGATATAAAAGAATCGTAAAAAATATCAAAAAATACTTAAAGTGTAAGTCTTGTCTTCACGAAAAAAAAAAGCTTCCTTTTGTTTCGCAAGTCAACAATTGAAGAGATATTTCCGTTCCAGATTAAATCAATTTTTTCATGGAAAATATACTCAAGAAAAAAAACAAGTTGAAGAAGTATCTCATCTGAAATATTCTTCAGCGATCGAGAGTCAATTAGGCGGGATAATAAATTTTAAAGAAAACTTCTATTATTAGCGATCATTTTTCACTTACGAATCATAACTCATACAACATGATTAATGTGCTTCTTCCCTGAGATTTTCCACCGAGATAAAAGCCGCGCGAATAGAAGATTTTCTTATTCTCTCTCTTTAAAAGAGAATAGAAAATGCGGATCCATTAACAAATGACGTCAGAGGTTTATAATATCGGAAGAGTTAACAAAAGATTAAAATCATCGTAGCTTTGACTTTTCCTAACTTGATTTGATTTGAGAGAGTGAAAAGGAAGATGAGAGCAACTTTCAAGTTGTTTATGTGTACACAATGTTAAGACACATGATAAGACAATTCATCTTTTCAATTGTGTTACATAATCAAACAATTTGAGTAAAGAAGAAAAAAATCGGAAATATTGCCCGTATTGAGCAATAACCGGAACGGAAAAGATATCGCCGACAATTTTGTGGTTTCTGGTCTAATTGAATAGCTTAACAAAAAAATCTTATCCATCATTCATTCCACATAGCTTTTTGTTATTATACAAACAAAACTCGAGAAGCCATCAAAGTATTTGCTATTTTAGTCAAGTGATCAGTGCATAGTAGTAGTATTTAGATGACCCTGACACACATTGAATAAACACATTTGGGTCTCTTTTTCTCTCTCACCGTCTTTTGTTTCAAATATAAAACTACAAGCAAAACTATTTCTATGCGTGGGGAAAATTGTTACTTATTTTTGTGTGTGAGAAAATAAGTTGTAAGGTAGCTCAGCTTGAATCAGACGTCCAAACGAAAGAGAAGTCAGTAAGTCAAAGCTTTAAAAATTCATGTGTGTATGCCATATCTAATATGTGTTGTACGGAGCAAAGTAATGCCATGTAATTTACATTGTATGAATTATAAATAGCAAAAACTAAATGAGAGAATCAGAGAAAGAAAAAAGAGGAGAAAAAGCCACTTAGCTGAACACGGGATTCGTGTAGATATCTTCGTATGTATTCGCGGCACAAACCTTTGTTTTCTCTTTTTCTTTAATTTGGAATGATTTTATTTCAACCGGAAGATTTTCTTTTTAACTTCTCTTTGCGATTAAACGCTTTAATAAAAGTAAAGAGAGAGAATTTGAAAGAAATAAGTAAATATGCTTCGTCATAACAGAAGCCAAAATATCGTGCCGGCAAACAATTAGCAACGATTCATTTGCGGGTTATGTGAATTTTATGGTTAAGCTTCCACTGAATGTTATACAATTTTATCCATGTCAATCATGTTTTTTCCTATGTGAAACGCATTGGCATATAAATTTCCTTCTGAAGTAATTTAGAAGAGAAATTGAAGTAATGGAAATTGTAATGGAAGACAGGAAGTAACTCCAAATCATGAAGGATTTGAATTAATACTGAATTTGAAAGATCAAGTCTTTTCTCATTTTTTATGCTTCCCATTATGTTCACACGTTGAGGAAATTTGGAATGCTTCCATAGAATTGCAGGATAAACACTTAAGGGATTACAATAAAGCGTTCTTTGTTACGTATAAAGTCAAGCAAAGTTTTTTGTTCGTTCATCCTTTCTCATTCCCTCGATGAATTTTTTTATCAGACATTTTATGCTCGTTTGGCCTAATTTTCGAAACTGTTTATGTGGACATCTCATGAAAATAGCCAAAGAAGAAAAATCAAAAGATTGTTTTTGATCAAATACAACACATTTCTATGCTATGCCAGAAATGTTGTAAATTTTAATTTGATTTCTTCACATTTGATATCCTAAATAGTCATCTCCATTCTTCTCGTAAAAGTCTTTTATTTGTAACCAAAGATTTCTGATTCTTAAAGCTCTTTGTGGGTTCTCGGGTTTATTTGGTTACACTTACTGAATGAATAATTGAAATATCAATGAATAAAGCTGTGCACTAATCTACATTTGATGTAATACAATATGGGCCTGAGAAGACTCGATCGAATGTTCTTCCATAGAATAAGAAGACTGAATTGTCGTTTACATGAAATCTATCTTTAAGTAAAGTAAAGACATTAAAGCTTTCAATGGACGGTACACACATGTGTTCGATTCACAAAAGAATAAAAAAGAAAATCTCAACGTTGAAAATAAATGCGATTTCAGCATTTTATTCTTAATAATGTATCAGACGTTGCTGATAATGCATAAAAGATTACGTAAAAATCATCTAAGTAATTCGAAAACGTATGCATATCGTTAATCAGAATCTTTTTCTACCAACTTAGCATGTAAAACAATCTTTCACATCATCTAGAAGTCCACACCCACTCTTGAGATCGAGAAACGAAGAAACTTAAATTTAAAAACGAAAAAAAGAGGGAAGTTCATGAAGAACAGAAAATTAATTATTCATAAGGTTGAAGTTAACTTTAAAATATTTCTTATCGAAGATATATGTAAACTTATCGTTTACCGAGCAACAATACATTACCCAAAGTTATTTGAAGTTCGGGTAAACCCGAAATGGTTGTCGTTGTTTGTGAATTGTGATTAATCACGTTCCCACATCACTCGAATTTTCATCAAATACTAAACGAAATTTCCACAAAAGTTAGGTATTGCAAGTGTTTATTCATTAAACGATGTTTAAGTTGATAAACACAGCAGTTAAGATAATTCGCTTCACTTTTTTCTCTTTCTCGTTTTGGAAACAAAAGAATTACCTTCGAAAATGCGTACGCCAACTTTTTGTTAATTAAACACAATTTATAAGACCATTTAAAAAGATGAATATCAGCTTGGAAAACGTTAAATAAAGTTTTTTCTTTATGTATGTTGTATTTAATGCGAGCATGGAAGTGAACAAAAAAAAATAAAACAAGTCGCTGTTTGTTACTCAGATAAAAACAACAGCAGCCTAAGTAAGCTTACGGTCGTGAATATTTCATGAACAAGCACGAGCATTAAAAGTGAATAATTGTCTTTTTTATATGTTAAAAATTTCTCACACATAAGAAGCTCGTTTAATGCCATAAAGAAACGCACAAAGTCAATGCTAAAGTAATTAATCAAAGGCATTTTCGATCGGTAAAGTTTATTTTATTTCTTCATTTTCGCGTCTATAATTATAATTATTGCAAATAGAATCACTTTTTCGGTTGCTTCAAACGTATTAATTATCCCTTATTTACATGAGTTTATGTTGATAGAAAAGATATCTGAGATTATTTTTGTTCCACTGGTAATCGTACAAACAGATAGTTATGGACGTGGTTTGCTTTGTAATTACTTCACGTAATTGCTTCTCAATGATAACTAAATCTAGCATCAACATTCTCTCAGTGATTTTAGGTTTTGCAATGGTTGCAAAAAGAGAAAGAAAAACATTTTCCTCATGTTCTTTAAGTGGTATATAAACAAAAGCATTCCCACGCGAACAAGGCAAGAGAAAGAATGAACAGTCTTAGAAACGAGATTTGGTGCTTAAATAAACATTTCTGTGCCTTTTTCCATTTGCCTGGAACTAAAGCTGGAGAGTTTCTTATCATTAATTCCTATTTTGCTTTCTGTTCCTTCAAGTCGACCTTCATTCTAATTACATCGCTTTGTTACTAAGAAGCAAGAACAGCACGCAACAAACTCTCTAAAATGTTTGCTAAGGATGCAAATATTTAAACAAATCATTAAATTTTCGAAACAGCTACGAAAAAGATTTGAGCATAACGAAAATTAAGCCGCTGTATTAAAATTCCTTCTTTTTATTACAAAAATATTTTCTCTTTCAATTAAATATGATTCAGTTCAAAATGGTGGAAAAAAGGAATGTTATGAAAACAAAAAGATTAAATAAAATTTAATGGAAGGAAAACGTTTGAAGGAGGAGAAATGGAAAAAGTTTTCTTACAATATTGTCTGACGATCATCAGTGACTTTCAAAAGCTATCAATCGTCATAAGTTGATCTGAGAGCCTCATTTGTCTCATGAGAATATTTGAAATGACTTTTCAGTAGAATATTATAACACACTCGACATTTATCGTAACAGAAAAAGGAAAAGGAAATTTCTAATGTACTCGAATAAAATTTTATTTGGTGCTCCATCACGAATCGATCTATGAAATATTTAATATGCTTTTCCTCTTTGCTCTCAATAACTTGTAATTTAATAATTTGCTAGATTCTTCGAAGACAAGAAACAGGCATGGAACAAAAACATGCAACATTCATATACATATTTATAAGAAAATTCTTTATACATGTCATGCACTCAACCGACTAAATTCCAAGCATGCTATGGGCTTCAAATTACTCATTGAAGCCATCAGTATGAAATTTAAATTGTTTTTCTTTAATATTTATACCCCTCACTATCAGGATAAGGGAAAATGAAATTTGTCCTTGACTTTTATTGTTATTTTATACAAACCTAATTTTAATTTTCATGTCTGAACTTCTTGATGAAAATGTTTTGGGAAGAGCTGAAATGCTCTTTCACATATCGCAATTTTGTTTTCTAAATATCTATGTCATGATGAGAAGAAAGAAATGGTTTCTATTCACAACAAAACGAAACATATTTCATCATAAAATACGTAAATAAATCGTTTTATATTCACACAAAAACGTAACATGAGACTAATAAAATAAGATGCATTAAAGGAGTGGAATGATAAAAATGATCATGATAGATGTCTCATGCACTGAAAAAACCGAGAGCTATGATAATAAATTTTCATTCTATGAGAGGGAAAAATATCACAACAATAAAAGAATTCAAACAATCATGACAATGTTACTTCTTCAGAAAGAATTATGTTGATGGATCGAAATATTCCTTACGGAATGTATACTTATTCAAAGAGATTGAAGCATAATGATGAACATAAATACTTCGTCAAATCAATAGATGATTGTAATCATGTTATTTCCTTCATCGCACAAGGACTTCATTTATTACATCTTACATATGTTTAAAAAGTTATCTCCAAACTCTTGAGACAACTTCTATTACATCAAAAAAAATTCATTTCTGAAATAGATAAAATTCAACATATTTGCAGTAAGCATTCTTAATCAAGTAAGAAATGTTTCTTTTCATAAAATTCATTTCCTTTATTCCATGTCTCCAATCTTCCCAGCGTTCTATTATGTTGTATCGAAGTGATATTTTTATGCTACAATCTATATCGCCTTTCTATGGAGCTGAAGCGCCTTTCATTGCGTCTATTCTTCTTTTTCTTTCTATTGAAGATGGGATAAAGAAAGGATTTCATGAAAATTGTTCAAGGATCTTTTGATAAATACTTGAAATGAATAATTATGGCACTTCTTCAATTCCTTAAGGAATGCTACTCAGAATAAGTTGCTGTTTTGTTATATTTCTCGTTCATGGTTCACTGAAGGATGTAATGTAATCGGGAGAAGATCTCGATACATTGACTATTGACACTTTTCTCATCCTTTTTCTTTCTCGCAATTTTCCGATTATATTGGAAGCTTTTACTGAAATCCGTGACCTGATTTGTTTATCTGTAAAAGAAATTTCCTTTTAAAAACTTTTAACTCAAAAGAGAAGCTTTTAAAATGTTAAAGTTTTCAAGAGGGTTTACAACTCAAGTTGGTTTCAAACGAGTTCATTTCACTTTCTTAAAGTCAACATTCGAGAACTTTGGAAGACTGTGCAAGAGTAGAAGCAAAAAGCTATCTTCGTAAATTGAAATCATAAAGTCACGACTTCAAATTGAAATGTCATCAAAGCGAGACTTCTTCGTTATGTTGGGTAAGGTCGAACCTCAATATAAAGCACGTTAAATGTTACCGCTTTTTACGAAATCTTTTCAATAGGAAACAATCATCAAATTCAATAAAAGCGCTCTCATAATTGTAAGAATTATGTTGTAATATTTTTCATTTCAATTTTCTTTTTTCAAAGCAAGGCAGCTAGAAATTCGGTTACAGTTAATTTTCCATCCAATTAATATTTCTAAACGATACTTCAGAAAGAAAATTTCAGAGGCGAATAAACGACAAGCAATTTGCTTTTAATATTCTAACAAACACGATAAAAATCTTGATTTTGTTCTTCTTTAATAATAACAAAAAGAAGAAGAATTTTTCACTCAATCTCTTCCTCTGTACATCCGATATCGTTGAACTGTGAAATTATGATGATGGAAAGCAAAACAAGGAATTATGATTAAGGGAATGAAAGAGAAGTGCTGATTATGTCGAGTAAATATTCGAGTAGTTTACTCAATTATGTAAGTAACGCTTAAGATTAAATGTATGTCATCGTCGTCTCTGCTTTTCTCCACTCATTTTATCGTGGGACTGAACGTGATCAATGCTTAATAGGCTTTCGTTTTCTATTTGAAACGAATATAGAAACTTTTCGCATATCGTTTCTCACGCGTTCATCTCTGAAATTTTATTGCTGTCATTAGTAAAACAAACAAATTGAATTGAAGCTTAAACTTGCTCAATAAATAGAGAGGAAATAACAGCTTAATTTTCCATGTTTATCTGATCATTTATGCAAATAAACGTGCATCGTTAAGTTTAAGTGCATCTGCAGTAAAACTTGCTGATATCGTCGAGATAACTTTTTTCATGTTATCTGCATACCTACATAAAAGAAGAACTTAGAAGCACAACGAACGTCAGAAAAAATCAATCGATTTTTATTATTCAACTATCGAAAAAGCTCTGGCAATAGTCATGACATCAACTGCATAGTTTTCTTCTTAAAATTGCTTCGATTATCTAAATAATTTCAGCCTATTTAGATTATCTTTTCAATTCCTTGCTGGCACAATTTCCATGAAATTTTCTAAGCTTCAGTTTTAAGGCAATCTTATAGGAAAATATGGAAAATATTTTTTCAGAGATTTTGAATAACATTTGTGGAATGCTTTAAATTGAATGAAATATTCTTTGAGCACTTGCATATTCCATAATTGAAAAATATGTTTTGAAACGAATGAATTCATAAATATTGATTTATTTGAAAAACATAAAAATGAAAAACATTCTAAAAGCTTTCATTTCAACACCTTTTTACACTTAGTTTATGTCAGCAGGTTGAATATGCAAAGCAGAGCATTCATTTTATGTTTAATAACATGAAATATACTTGCAAAGCTTTAAATGTCATAGAAATAAACGAGATGAGATTATAAATTGCAATGTATTATGACAAACAAAAGAAGGAAAATAACAAAAGTTCTTGATTCTTGTCATTTAAATATTCAGAATGTTTTTGTGCTTGTCTTCATGGTGCCATTAAACTTCAACCTACTACAGAAACATTTCATCATAAAGTTCCCTCTTCGGACATAATTTGATTAAGAGACGTACACAAAATAAATTGCACAGTTTTTAGCTTTAGAATTCATCACCACGAAAAAAGTAAATACATATTTTATTTACAGACCTTCAGGATGACTTAAATATAATATTTTCTCAAAATAAAGATGCTCATCTTCTCTCACAGTATCTCCCATTTTACAAGAAAGAAAAATTCATCTAAAGTGCCTAAAAGGTAACGTTGAGAGCTAAAAAGTAGCAAAATATTTATTTTGTTATTTGGAATCATGTCAAGAAAGAGAAACACAGAAGGTATTCAGGCGACAGACAAACAATTGTGAAGCACAACGCAATTTTGAGATCGGAATTACGGCTATGACTCGAAAAATGGTCATGAAATGTTATTTATTTTTCAAATAATTCGTTCTTGTGTTGGTAGTAATGTTTGTTGTCTTTATTCCACAATTTCTCAAGTCTTTAATGTGTTAATTACATTTGGCACTTGTGCACGGTCATGACGTCGTTAACCAGTTATTTTTCCCCGTACTTCTCGTTCAATGTTTCTAGTAAATGTAATAACGGGTCTCTGTCAAGAAGTAAAATCAGTCGCACAAGTGTAAGAAACGACGAGAGTAAAGCAGACATTAAAGAATTGCCGATGAATGAGTAAATTCTCGTTTAAATAGGTAGTTTCGGTTTTCGTGACCTTGACAACAAAATTTTCGGAGTGTGCTGTTCAAGAATTGCTTTGGCCAATTACCATTCAATAGATTTTGACGCGATAATCATTTGGGAGTTTCGCTTTCGTGTTTTATATTATTCACTGAAAATAAAAGGAACACAAAAATGCTTTCTCACTGTTCCCCTTTGTTCATGATTTCTAATCCAACTTCATTCAAAGTTCATGTCATTGCACCAGCTGACATAAAGTTTTAAAGGCAATTGTCGCGTCATATTTTAGCAAAAATATTTTCATCATCACTTGTTTAATTATACTATCTGACTTTAAGAATCAAAATTTATGTCTTACAACGAGAAGTAATAACCGTGAAAATTCCACTCGACCATCAAATGAAATTTCATTTTGAATGAATTCCATCGCAAGCAATCTCAGAAAGATCATTTTTATGATACTTTGATGGTATGGTCTTTTGCCGTATCATTAATTTCTCGCTCAGTGAAATGAGAATGAATTATATTGTTTTATGATTTTATTTAGGGACACCATGCCGATCATTGTATGATGTCACAATTGATTATTGGTTTTCCATTAGGCTTTCATTGTTTATCGATATTTATTTTTTGAATCGTTTCATGCTACACGTTCTCTTTCATTCATTTCATTCTCTTGTATCTACTGTTTATCTTTATTGATCAATGATTTCATTGATACAAAAGTGTAAAGGCTAATGAAGGTTCTCAGGCTAGCCTAATAATACTTGAATTCACTATTCTCATTTAATTTTCATAACAATTAAATGTCGTCATAGCTTGTAAGCTTGATTACACATGCACTGCACACCCTGAAACTAAAAACAGAAAATATTTTCCTTGTCTTAAAAATCTTGAATAATTAAGAATGCAGACGAATTAAAAGAAAATATGTGCCAATGCCGAAACTATTTTATTTTTACACAGCAAGAAGAAATTCCTAAGAAAAAAAAAATAATAAAAGGAAATTGAATTTATGCAGACACATGCACATCAAAGCAGTAAAGCTCGCAATCTCTTTTCGGTCAAAATTGATTTTATTTTCCATCATGCTTCACTTTTCCAATCGTAACATGATTCGATTTGCGAATTCACATAAGATCCCTGATTTGTTTGTGTTGTAGAAATCACAATAAACATTCGATTGAATAATAACGCTTCGTACTATCTAAGGATATGGAAGTAAAAGAAAGAAAACATCGAACGATATATCTCGGATTTCATTCATTTTTCATTCTGAAAGAAAATTTCATCGACTTTTCTTTTCCTTTTTTGCGCTTTTAGGCTGCCTTTGAATAAGAAGAAGAAGGCGAAACCTTAAAGAGACCGCTTTGAGGAATTTAATAATTTTTTTATTTGTGCGAGGGTGTAGCGAAATGGAAAACGAGAAAAAATTATAATTCATGGTAGAAAGCTCTTCGTCACAATGAAAGCACCATAAATGTGTATTTAGGCTTAGCTTTTGGGAGTCATAAAGGACAACAGACGCATAACTAACACCCACTGACATAGAACAAGCAAAACAAATTTTCAATTATTATTTTCTTTCCTGCTGTTCGTGAAATTTCAGAACATCAAACATTAAAATGGCAGTGAAATTATTACAAAATTGCTTGGTAAAATATAAAAGGAACTTTCGCTACGGCCAGAGTTGAAATGAAATTCGTGACGATGCCAAGAAAATGCCATTAGATTCAAGGTGAAAATTTAATGGCTTCAAGTTGAATTGGAATAAATGTTTTCAATGTTCAACATCTATTAACGACGTTATGTAGATATATGTAAAATGTTTACTGCTTTCCATCTTTTTGGTAATAAATATTCATTTAAAGAAAAGAAAGAAATTCTCTTGCTGTTCCTAAAAATGTCGCCTAATGATCAAGTGATAAGAATATTATCAAGGAATATAATTTATGGTAATTTATCCATCTTTTAATATTTTTTTGGAAGATATTTGTCTTCATAAACGTCTTTTTTCTGTCGACTCTGAAATCGGCCGTGGCATTGATGATTAATTTACTTTTAGTATTTTTTTACTTATAAAGGAAAATTTAAGGAATTTAGTTTTGGCAATGATTTTGGTGTTTTTATGTTATTTCTCCTTTCATAGTAAAAATAACAATAAATATAAAGGCGAAATACGAGACACGTTCAAACAACGTGAAATGCCACCTCGGTGTGGATACTTAAGGACGAAAAAAGAACTAAAGGTGTAATATGATAAGACGAAAATTCAATAAGGCGAAAGACAAACTACCTTGAAGCGTAAAAATAATAAAAAGCAAGAAAAAAATGAAAAAAGTTTCACGTTCAAGACCACATCGAGTGAATAAGGGATTTTCTTTGCCTTCCATCTTCACGCTTAAGACAACGATGTGCGTCTTGTTATAAGACATAAGAGGAAGAATTCAAATTAAATTGGAGATGGGGAAGCTCCACATGGGGAGCTTCAAATTATGCTAACGCATAATTTTAAGTTACTCCGGCCGGTGTGGAGTTTCCGACTGCCCATGGACCTTCCGACTGTCCATGGACCTTCCGACTATCCATGGACCTTCCGACTGTCCATGGACCTTCCGACTGTCCATGGACCTTCCGACTGTCCATGGACCTTCCGACTGTCCATGGACTTTCCGACTGTCCATGGACCTTCCGACTGTCCATGGACCTTCCGACTGTCCTTGGTCTTCCACTCACTCTCCCACACGCGCACCGATCGTCCTATTCAAAAGAATTCTCGGAAATACTCTAGAAAGAATTCTCAGAAAAATTCCTGATAAGAATTCTCAGAAAAATTCCTGATAAGAATTCTCAGAAAAGTTAACAAAAAAAAAGTTACATACAGACAGACATACATACAGACAGACAGGGTTGAAAGGCGACGGAAAAATGGAAGTCCATTTTTTCCACTTTTCTCGACGTTTCATGCTATTTTAAGCATATTTAAGCAAAAAAAATTTTCCAAAAAAAAATGTCGAATACAATACGGTGACCTCACCAAAGGTGGGCCTCCGTAACAAAAATATATATGAAATACATATGTATGTACACGAAAACGTGAAGATGCTAGTATGATGATGACAATGCCAATGATGAAACGAGTTTAACAGGTTGAAAAATTTTATTTTTATCTTATTTCGCGGTGATATTCCTCAGATGACTCTCATAAAAGCTTTGTTTTAGATGCTTTTTCCCTTCCTTCTTCGCATAAGTCTGTTTGTATGTATGATGTGGCGTAATACTGTGTGGATGATGATGATTATATCTGAAACTTGAAGTTGAGAGACAAATTAAGGAATGATGTTACATAACAAGACAAAAACTTACACAGTTCCTTAATAATTTAAATTCATTTCATGCCAGAACGTAAAAACTAAACTATTCACAAGAAAACGTTTGATAAGAAAAACTTTTGTAATGAACAAAAGAAATTTATGCCGACTAAATCACAATCTTTCGTATGCCAGTTTACCCTCCAATTCGCGGCCGCGGTATTCGCTGATAAATAAATAAAAATAAAACGCTATGATTATTACATTTTTATGCGAATAAATTTGCAGTGCTTTTCATTTTGCTTTCTCTTGTTGATGTTGTATGAGAGAATGAAAATCTTTTCTCTTAATGGCATCATAAATGACATTCTAATCTGGAGACGTTGTTTTATGACTCAACGAGATGAGATAAGGACTTGGATGTTTATAAATACATTTAAAGTCTTTAAGTTAAAGAATTCCTTTATAAGCCCTGAAAAAAATTATTTTTTTATTTTCCCTTTGCTTTTATCGGTGTGGGTTGAAATGCTTTTGAGCAAAACAAAATATTTGTTTAAGAATATATCCCTGGAGCGGAAAAATCTGAATCTGATACAAATTTATTTAAATTGTGTCTCGTTATAATGCAATGGAGACTCTCATCCGCTATCTTTCCCATCAAATGAACTGTTTAAATTACATTTATAAGGGTTGAGAGATCGACGTTTTAACCTTTTACCTTGTTGCTTGAAATACGTCTTTGCATGATTTCGTCTCGTATCTTTCTTGAATGATTCAATAAATATTAACATATTTAACTCCGTTTTTTCTTTAATGTTCTTTATTTCAGAACAAAAACAATTTTAATCACAAATCAAACGTTTGCTCATTTCTGAAATATTTCATATCTTTTATTATCAATCCCTGCCTCAGGCGTTGAAGCAACGTTTCATCAAGCAATTTATTCAATATGTTGTCGTATGACTAAAAAGTTTTACAATGTGATCCGAGAGGAAATGGAAATTTGTTGTCGTCGTTTCGAATTTCAAGAACAATTTTTCAAGTGAGGAAGTTCGGTCGGTAGAGAGTACCAGAAATAAGGTGACAAGATGTTACCTTTCCTGGCGCTTGATAAGATTTTTCTTTCAATCATTTTTCATTCCATTTCATTTCCTCTTGACATCAGAATCGTTTCTACTGTCAGTTTAATTTTTAGTCTTCTTTTTCTTCGAACAAATGAAATATATTTCATTAAGCTTTAAATCAATTTTGACGTTGTTTCCATTGATGATGAATTTTTTATTGCAATAAATCTTCTCAATTAATCAACAAATTGCTTCATTATTCCCACAGCGTGAAATTGAAACATCGTCAAACTCAGCGAAATTCTTCTTTTATTTATGTACTTGAAGTTGAGTTTATGTAAACTTTGAATGAAAAGCTTCAATTACTTTAATGTTTAACATTTCTATGTTGAACATAAAGCCAACATAGTTCGTCTAGAGAAAATTTAAATTTCTGATATTTTTTCTGAATTTATGTTGCGGTACAAATAAAATATTCAACAGCAGAACTCGTTCATTATTAACAAACTACGCACACACACAACTATTTATTATCAGATAAATGGAAAAAATCACTGAAAATCCACTCGTTCAAATTTATGTCTCTTTTCAATTCAAAAAAAATTAAATAAATAAATAAACAACACAAATGCATAAGTGAAGCATAAAATTGAACAAAGCATAACTTGATAATGGACTCATTTAAATGTAGGATAATTAAAAATAAATTATGCATAAATTTTTTTGTGTGTTTGTAATGTTTGAGGCCATTTCCCAATCTTCTTTCATTAATCCACAAAAAATGTGAAATCAAATTTAAAATTTTAATGAATACAAAGAACATGAGGATGACGTTTTTTTCTACTTTTTTCATCGTGTTTGTGTTATTTATACTTAGTCCCTTAATCACAGAATTTAGATGATTCTTTGGATCAAAACAGTATAAGCTCCTTTCTTAAATAATATCAAGCAGATTAACTTGATACCTTTCCATCTTCGAGTTTATATTTAGTCAGTGTTTAAGCACTGTTGTCCGTATTTAGACTTCACTCTATCAATTGATGGGTTTGGGCTAAACGACTTTGGACAGATTTTTCTTTAGCAAAAGAAATATTTAACAAATCCACATATGTACGATAGAACGAATTCAATGTAAAAAGCATGGAAAACCGAGCAAAGTAGCTCACCATTAATAATTATCTTTCGTTTTTGATCTTGTCTTCTTTAAGTAAATAATTAATGAGTCATTAGACGACTCGACTCGGTTTGTTTATGCTTATTTTCGAACAAATGAAATAGAAATGTAACCACATGTTATGGAAACTACTGACGTAAGCAATTAAAAACGAATAAAAATCAATTTGAACGTGTGGCGTCAACATTTCGTATTTAAAGTCATAAAAATTATTTTACAAGAAATTAAGAAATTAGTCATTAAACTAACAGCAATCTTAGACAAAGTGCTTCAAAATGCCTTAAAAATATAAACAAACAAATTTATGGTTTATTTCAATTCAAATGAAACATTGTAATGGAATCAAAAGTTTTAGGATTCATCAATAATTTCGACTTTGATGTCCTAGCTGCCTAAGTTGTTCAGTTGTCAATTTATTCTGCCAACTCATCTAAATTCTGTTTCACATTATACAAAGAATAATAAACCAAGAAGTGCTCGTAACTTTAATTAATGAAAATCAGTTTTCGGAGAAGAAGAAAGAAAATTCTAATTAATTATGGTTGAACATTGAATTTTTATTTCTAATGCAAATAGTCTAAGTTGCCAAATTTAAGAGAAAATAAATTTATTTGAAATATTTATGGCAAATTTTAATTTCGCAATCAAAAATTGTGTGAAACTGAGTCGCCATCGGTTGTTATGATTGTTATTGAATGACTCCATTACCATCACACTTTTCATGTTTCAATTAGTTGCTTCAATGAATAAAAAGTTTAGACGACAAGAAAGTTTCGAGAAGTGTCGTCACTGAGACAAACAAATATATTTATTACACAATTTATTGCTCGATTGAAAGTCTTGCATAATGATGGCAATCACAATCTTTGATTCACAGACGATTTTCGTTCAAGCAACATTTCAATGAAGTATAATTAAATTATATTTGATTTTGTAGAACCAGTTCAATTAAAAGTTTACAGTAATTTGAGATTCACTCTCAAGTTTTGTTTAATGACAATTGAATAAACTGTAAGCAAAGTTGTGTGTTATGATACAAAGCAAGCGAGTGAAATGTGATATCTTCAGATCTCGTGTGATGTCAAATCGTGGGGTGGAAAATGAATGAACTTAAAAATCCATTTAATATAAGTTGTTAAAAAGTTGATTTTATTCAATTGCCTCTCAACCGTTTTCAAATATTCAATGAAAGTGTAAACACAGCCAAATGCAAAAGCAAACAAAACAAATTGAAACTCAAACACAATCAATGCATATTTACAAGTTCATACATATATAAAGAGAAGTCAGATATGAAGAAGAATTAATTATCACAAATATAAGCCGACGCTGCAAGCAGATTCAAACGGCTCAAACAAGTTTATTTCTTTCTTCTTTCCTTTCTTCATCTTCGCTGTTATCGTACGACGCGACGTGGAATCTCAAATTATGAATATTGTCTTTCGCGGTTGGTCCGGAAGTTTGAAGAGGCACTTTCGAGATGAAAATAAAACAAAGTTAGATGGAGAAACTTTCTGACTTTGACGCACCTGTCCGTGGCCTTATTGGCATTTAGTGGAAATATTCATGAATCTAGAAGACACGGATTTGCTGTCATGTTTACTTGATGTTAAGAAGAGTAGGAAATTTTTTTCTATTTGTTTAACTTTTCGTTTCGTGTTTTTTTCTCCACTTACTTCACTCTAAATAAAATTCACTCTCTACTTTTTGCGCTTCCAATGCTCCGAAACAATGACGATGAACATTTCAAACATTTTGCTTGCAGAAAATAATAGAAAATGATAAAAAATGTAAACGAAATCTTGTTTTACAGAATTTTAAATAGCAGTTTGCCCTGTGGTGTATGCTTTCAAATGAAAGAATATTTTCTATGTTCTTGCATCAACCGCAAATACTCATTCGACATGTGAAATTCTGACTGTAATAACTTTAAAGAGTTTTGTAGAGAATTTAAAATTGCAACATGGTTTAAGTGAATGCTCATGCATAAATGAGCCGATATGATGATCAGAATAGGCAAACAAAGCTATTTTTATCTTAGGGATCATAAAATCATCTAAAAAGCGAACAAAACATTAATTTTTGCATAACCGCAATAATTTTATGCAAGCGAACATAAATAAATTATTTACTGCTTACATTATTTATGTCGAATGGATTGCAATGAAATTTTCTGATTGAGAAACTGTACAACGATATCTTAATGTAGAGCGTTTGTTACAGTTTTTTATATTTAATTGGCACAGAAGGAAGTTGTGCGTAACTTAATAAAATTGGATTATTCAGTTAATTATTTTTTGCTTCTTGAATAAAATACGCCACCAGACCTAATTCTACGACAATGCGACTTTACCATTTAACACACCAAAAATAAAATCTTGGGCGTTATAACATCCGTCATTAAAGGTTGAAAGTTAACCTAAAGTTAATTATATATTCTTTGCATTTTTATGAATAGTATTAAAACTACTTAAGTTCGTGGCTATTTATACGAATTCCTTCACTCCATTCATATATTTAAGCAAAACTATTTTCGACCTTAAAAAGTGCCCTTTTGTTACTTTCACATTCAACACTTTGAATACTGAAAGAAGTTTGGGTTTTGTTTATTCTAGACATTTATAACAATAAAAACAAACTTAGTTTTTCGTGTCCAAGTTTAAGTTTTTGTTGTTGAAGAAAAATGTTAGCAAACGTAAGTCGTGCATGAGTTAAACATTCGAACTTCAAATGAAGAATATAAAAGTCAAGTTTTATTAGAGACTAAAGATGATGAAGGTTATCAGGTTTTAATCTTAGGCCCTTTATTGGAGGTCATTGAATATAATCTTATTGAAGAATCAACTTCTTTATTTTATGATCAACAACACTACTGACACCATAACATACTTTAAACAAAGTTCTTCAGCTTATTTCTCCATGCAATTTATAAATTGAAACAATGGTGCAGTGCACTTGACATTAATCTAAAGTCTTCATTTGTTTGTCTTTCACTGCAACTATTTCCATTATCTCAACTTTTTAACTTTTCATGCTCTGAAAGTTTTCCAACCAATTTGTATAAATTTAACAAGTTAGAACATTCTGATTAGAAAGAATGATTCGAAATCCGTAAATTGTTTTCCAATCTTTCATAATTTTAAATATTTGACTTTGATTATGGCACACCTAGAATCTATTCGTGACCTATTAGTAAGCTTACTTGAAACTATTCTATTAGATACCCAATAAAGTGAAATATTTACATAAATTTTTATAGAAAATAATTTTCTAGAAATTTATTGACCTGGAAATATAGAACAAGTTTGATTAGATGCTTCAAGCTTCGAGTAATAATAATCACATCAAAATTTAATATCTGAGTTAGATGACGATCATTTTGCTCCCGTTTCTTGCTACTGATTACTATTTTTTCCTTAGATATAACAAATTTGTTGATAGGTTTTGTTGCTATTTATAAATTTATCGGAAGCGTTGTGAAGAGAAAAACTAAGAGAAAAATATTTCCAGGGAATCTTTTCGTAATTTAACGTCATCGTAACTTAGGAACATTAAATATCTTCTTAAGCCTCACTACAGATTTCATTTAAAGTAATTCTTCATGACAACAAAACACTTGGTCAATCAAAACACAAAAAATCGGAAGAATATCGTCACAGCTCAGCACACAACGTTGCCAAAGATTACAATTTAATAATATGAACGTGAATATTCATGAGAAAAAATTCTTGGAAGAGATGCTCTTGAAAAACAAATTACTTGGATAAATATTGTGACTCGACATCATTAATTCTTCTACTTCTTTATCTGTTACAAGATGTAGTGTTTATTAAAGCATCAGTTGCAACTGAACATATGTACACACATACATCTGCTTGTAAACAAAAGTGATTTGATATCCTTGTTACCCTAGGTCCCATAAGACAATCTGCCATCACCATTGGAGTGAGTTATGAGTTCTTGTTGAAAGAGAAACTTTAATTTATGGTTGTGTCAGTCAAAAAGAAATTTCGACACGAAGACAAAAACTCATCGATTTTTCACGAACAAACTTGTGGCGAACTTTTTTGTTCTCTAGTGAATCTTTTTCCACTTCAACTTTTAGTTTTCTCTTCTTCGATTAACAAGAGATTGCTTGTCACTTTTCTCAAAAGGATCTCGAAATACTTAATCTTGTTGAAGAAAAGAAGCTTCTAAATGACAACAAAAAGCTTTCACTTGAGGTCAGATGTGTGTAAAGCAACAACAAGAGCGATTTCATCCAAAATACATAAATCAATGTTTCATCCTTCCGACGAAATTTTATTGCATCATGGCTGCTCACTCATACTTTATCATTAAGCATTGCAAGCAGGAAAAAAGAGGTCAGGGTTGGATCGGAAGTGTTGAGTTGTGGGGTGAAGTTGAGCTCAACTCATTTTTACATATTTAACTAACAACTACAAAAGCAAGTTCGATATCTCTCGAAACTGTTCCAATTTTTTTCGTCATTCAGGGTGCCCTCGCTTTTCTGTGGCTTGAACTCAAAATGCTTTTAGTGAAATGAGCGTGAAAATGTTCCAATATCACGATGTTGAGCTTCAATCCCTTTTTCCTTTTGACAATCAATAATGGATAAAGGATCAGAGAAATCGATTATAGGCTAATTTTCGTTTGAAATTTTATTTGAAGCTGAGGGAAGCGTAGGCTCGGTTAGACCGTTAATGGAGTTTTAAAAACTTTTTTATTTTGTAATTTATAGAACTCGTTGAGCATTTTCACACATTAATCGTTGAAAGGTGAAAAAAGATGTTTTCGTTTTCGCATTCACATCAACAATTAATTTCAATTCTCTAATGGAAAATCATCATTAAAGACAACACAATCAATTTTCATCGCATTTGATGACTTTGCAAATTCTTGAATATTCAAATTAAGGAGAAAAATGTCTGACCAAACACCGTGAATATTATAATGACTATCTCGTCATAAATGTCAAGATGTTGCATTTTAAATGCTTCATTTCCCTTCAGTTTTTTGAACTCATAAATCTTTGCCTAACAACTCAATCTTAAGCAATTTTTTCTCTCTTTCGTCTGCATTCTCAAAATTCTCATGCAATAAATTACTTCAATTTTTTATACTCCAACCCACATACTTTATCATCGTAATGACGATCATAATAATTTTCTTCCTTTTCCTAAAATAAAATCATCATCTGTTTAACCTAGATATGTGCGATATGGAATCGCATAGCTTTAAATAGTCGTGTTGATGTCATCAGCATTAAAATGCGTTTGGAATACTGCAATTGAGAACAAGAACATTGAGAGCTTAATAAACAACATTCATTGTAAATTGTTCTTTTTTTCAAAGTGTATGTTACTTAATTTATAGCCTTGTATGAAAAAGGCAAGTGTCGAGAATGGAAGTAAATTATTTTGCCACTAACCACACCAAAAATCATTGTCACAGCCATGATTGCAATATGAGCTTATTTAAAGCTTAACACATCATAAAATTCATGTTAGGGTTTCATTCATTGTTTTCACCTATGGTCGCTGCTGTGATAGATTCTATAAAAATTAACCAGCTTAAATCTGCTGAGAGTAAAGTGTTAAAATTAAAAAAAAATCTACACAAAATCGATGTTTATGCAAAAGTCAGACATAAAATGTTGTTACAAAAGGTTATGAATCCCTCAAGCGTCCCAGTTGCTGGCTTTCAACTTTTTACTCATCTCCGTTTTAAACCAAGGAAAACACAAAGAAGAAAAAAATCATATTCTCTTCATTCATGAATTGTTTTTGTTAAATTTCATTTGTGAACAAAAAAAGTTCGTGTGAAAAAAAAAATCGAAACGATTTTGAAATTGTAAAACATTCACAAAACATAATAAGCATTAAAACAAAACAGTTTCAGTCGCTAATTCATTTAACAGTGAAATTCATTTCATGTTTTGTGTGCTGTTGTGAAGCAAAAAATAAAAACAACAAAATTTATTTCGTGTTAAAGTAAGAAACGGAAAATTGTAGACAAAACATGCGAACTACTGTAACATTTTTTAATGGGAATATTATCAAAAAAGTCTGATCACGCTTTTAGCTCATTTAGTGCCAATTTCAACTAAAAATTTCTACTCATTATCGTGATTATGCAGATATCATTAATAAAACGTTGCAGTCATTCTAAACGAACAAAAATGACCTTTCAAGTCATTGCGTTGTCACAAACTACATTGTCACGTGTTAAAGCTAGTGGAAGGCATGAGATAAAGTCAAGAAAAATGAAAATCATCGAACGGATTTCAGTGAAACGTGACCTTTTAAAGCTTCGTTTGTAATAAAAAAATGATATTAATATTGAAGAGAGATCATTTCAAATGAAAGATTTGTTAGCAAAAAAAAACATCTTTGAAGCTGCAATGCGAATCATCTCATCTAGCATGAAACTCATTTATTGACATTTTAATTATTCAGATTAGAAACTTCGTGACATTTATATCTCATGTAAACACATCATTTTGCATAAAACTTTAGAAAATGTTATAAGTAATCATTGACTAATTGATGTTTTTGTTTTTCTTTTAAACAGGCGAAACAGCAACGACTTATCATTTCAAAACGTTGGTGCCATCAGTAGCCGCTGGTGCAATAATTGGCAAAGGCGGTGAAACGATTGCTTCGCTTCAAAAAGATGCTGGAGCTCGAGTTAAAATGTCAAAATCACATGACTTCTATCCAGGTAAGTGGACTACTTTAATTCCTTTCGACCATAAAAATATCCTAAGGAAATGAGAAAACGCGGAAGGAATCAAAAAATTTAATTGAAAGGATTTCACTTCATGGGTTTTTAAATGCTAATCGATAAAACTGCTTTTTTCTTCTGTTCCATCAAATCTAATTTCCTGATTCACTTCCGCAGGAACGACTGAACGTGTATGCTTGATAAGCGGCAATGTGGACGGTATATTGACTGTGTTAGATTTTATTATGGATAAGATACGTGAAAAGCCCGACTTGACGAAGCCATTAAATGAAGCCGACGCAAAACAGCAGCAAGAACGTGATAAGCAAGTTAAAATTCTAGTACCAAATTCCACAGCTGGAATGATAATTGGGAAGGCTGGTGCCTATATAAAGCAGATTAAAGAAGAGAGTGGATCGTATGTACAAATTTCACAGAAACCAAAAGATTTAACGCTCCAAGAGCGTTGCATAACAATAATCGGTGAGAAGGAGAATAATAAAAAAGCTTGCCGTATGATTTTGGCGAAGATTATGGAGGATCCTTCGTCAGGAACTTGCCTGAATGTGTCATATGCAGATGTGAACGGACCTGTTGCTAACTTTAACCCTACAGGCTCACCATATGCAAATCCACAAAATCCTAACTTCAGTTCAAGCACAGCATCACTCAATTCAGCACTAAGTCCAGCCAATGTTGGAAATGCAGCAGCAGCGGGTCTCTTGGTTAATGGTTCGGCATTAAATTTGTCATTAAATTTAGGATCACCTAATCCAAGCGTTAATCCAACTGTTACAACACAATTGTTAGAAAGCATCAAAGTGGGTTGAAAGAATTGTTTTTTTCTTTTTTTTACCATCATTAATTATTTGTCATTTGTAGCACGCCATGCGAAGTTTAGGCTATTCGGATTCAGCAAATTCGGAAGTATGTGCAGCTTTAGGTATTCTGGCAAAATATGGTGTGCTCGGAGTTGGTGTTGGCCTTTCAAATGGAACACATCAACAAGCGACAACAAACCCTCTCAGCTATTTGAATGTCAGCGCCTTGGAGCAACAACCGTCACAGCAGACAGTTGGAAATATTTTCGGAGCTATTGGAGGAAATTTAGAGTCATTTATCAACTCACAGAACCAACAACATCAAAGGAATTCACTAGAACGTTTTGAAGCTTCATTCGATCCATTTCGTAACGCCCAAGCTACAGCACCAATCTCGTTAAATAACAACAACTTTGGACTTTCAAATGCAGCTACAGCTCAAGCTTTAAATGCTGCACAATCGTTGGGTGCATTAAGTAAGAGTCCAACACCGGGTGAAATTGGAAGTAAAGATGCGAAGAATGTTGAAATTCCAGAAGTCATTGTTGGCGCTATTTTGGGTGAGTGTTAAATAAATAAATTTCTCCTGGATTGAGAACCATTTTTTCATTAAATATTAACTGTTGTTACCTTGCATTTATTGCCTTTTTTATTTAATTAACCACACTGCTTTCTAAATTATTTGGGTAGGGATTATTTCGTAGTTCTAAAAAATTGATCCTTCTGATTCAAACATTTAATTGGATTGTTCGAAACTGTAAAAGTATCCGCTCCATAACTTGGTTTTTTATTTAACTTTTTTTTTAGTTAGTAACATTCTTAATTATTATAATTTCTGTTTCTTTTTGACGTTGCGAAAACCTCTTCCATTTTTTTGTTGTTTACAGGTAATCCCTACCTGCAGTCTACCTACAATCCATTTCTGCAATGCGTTCAAATGAATTCTATCGAGGATCAACACCGTACATAAATTTGCCTAATTAGCTGTTGTTTTTTATGATTTTGATTACCTTAATTTTTATTCCTCTTCACCATGAGCATAAAAGCGAGTTTAATTTTATTCACATTATTTTTTTATAAACATATATCTATGAATATTTTTCATCATGCATAAACATTATGTTTTGTTCTAATCTTTTTTTTGTTAATTTTAACCTCTTCTTCATTATGAAGACAAGTTCAAGTAGATGTAAAAATAAATTTTGGAGAAAATTAACATTTGAACAGAACAATCAACCATTTCAAAAGTTATGACTTGATTTTTTTTGTTGAATTTCTCATTTCATTCGTTGATTAAATAAAATATTTAAACATGGATCTAAATGAAGATAATTTTCAAAGTAGAAAAGATAAATGTGTGGGTTTTGTTATCAGGCAAAATTAATTGTTCACTTTTTCAATATAAATTATTCTTATGTGATTTGACGTCACTATAGCTTGAGCATGTTTAACTTTTCAGTGAGTAGATTAAAATGAAGTTATGTTAACATAAATATCTGTGTATGTATCACTGCTTTAATAATAAAAGTCAATTGTAAAGATCTTCATTTTGATTTCAAAATGCTCGTAGCTTACTCTTTCATTAAGCATCCTTACATAAATTTTTCAAAGCTGTGAAGATTTAATTATTATAAAACTGTTGTTGATTTTAATGATAATAATATCCACACATTTCATTCTTTTCCAAATATTTAAAATTAAATTTTAAGCTCATAAATTTTTCGGGATTTTCTTTTAATTTTATTATTTCATGACGCACATTTTAGTCATTTATTAAATATTCAATTTATTTTTATTTCTGTTTTTGTAATGATTTTAAGTTGATTGAAATTGAGATCTTTATTAAACACAAGGATGTTGAATTTTCCTGAACAAACTTTTTGAGTTATGTAAAGAAAGAGAAAGAAAATATTACATCCTTTAAGAAAAATAGTTTTTCCTTGAAAACCATACATTTTAAAATACATAATTAAGAAAAAAAACGAGAAGAAATTGTTTTAAGAGCAATTAAAAGACAAACCAAGATTTCTTTCTATTTTTCTCTGTTTCTTTTTTCATCTATTTTTATTCTCCGCCTTATCAACCTTATCAACCCTCGTCACACATTCAACACACTCTCGCAAAACTTAAATGAAAATCGATCAATCAATCACGCTGTAAACAATCGTATTCCAATAACAAACAAACAAACAAAAAAAAACCTTAAATGAAACGCATAGGTCCTGGTGGTCGGAGTCTCATTGAAATCCAACACATTTCGGGTGCCAATATTCAGATCTCAAAGAAAGGGACATTTGCGCCTGGAACAAGAAATCGAATTGTTACAATAAGCGGAGCACCGCAAGCCATAAATACGGCTCATTTTTTGATAGAGCAGAGAATAAACGAGGAAGAGACGAAACGGGCATGCCAAACGAAAGTCACAAATGCCACTACGGCAGCCGCGGCTGGGGTGTTGCAATAGAATTTAATGGAATCATCCAACTGTTTTTATTAATTAATCGAGTAATATGGCAAGGAAGAACATGATTTTTATGAACTTGTTCCTTGAACATTTAGTAAGCCGTCACAAATACACCACGTTATTGAAGGTTGAATTTTATAAGAAAAACAATTTTCTCAGCTCATTTTACGAATAAAAGGGTCAAACTTGTCCTATCGTTCATCCCTCTTAGAAAGGGTCGATAATTAAGCTAAATAAATTTCACAATACATTGTTTTAACTCTTTCAAAACTCATTATAGATTCACACTTTACGCGATGATTAAAGAAAAAAGGTTATTGAAATATAAAATGTTATATTCAAATTTATAGTGAGAAAAGCTAGTTAAATTCTAGTTATTGAAAATAAAAATATATGGAAAAGTGATCTTATTGAAGAAAAATGAAAAACAGTTATGCAAATGTTAAAACTATTTGAAACTCTTCGAAGCCATTTCATTTTTAATTGAAAGTATCTAATCAATCTAGTTTCAAAGCACTCTTTCATTAGCATACGAGTAGATTAATTTGAAGTTTTGGACGAAGAAAAAAAAAATAGATCAATATATGTTTTTGTAAGTATGATCTATGTTTTCATAGTATTCTTCCTGGTTTTCTTGATGGACAACAAACTTTATTCTGTTTATGGTTATGAAAAAGACGATAAGATTAATCTTGTAAATTAAGATCATTAAATCAAAAGAAAATATTTTAATAAGTAAACAATAAAAGGATGGTGTTCTGATGCAGCCTATGAATGATAAAATAGAATGGGAATGTCATAAAGATTAGCATAAGTTCACATTTGGCTACTTATTTGGGTACTAAATAAAAACATGTAAAGAGATATTTCTCATTTATGAATTTTACTTCACTAATGACAATGTTATGAAAGAAAAATCTCAGATAAGAAGCACAATTAAAGCTTCCAAAAGTTGAAATTGTCAACTTTCCGTTTTCTTGAGAGTAAATAATGTCGCGTTTAAGGCTTTAAAAGAGTAACAAAAAATTTTTTAGAAATAATCGGAAACTATCAGCCTACAATATGGAAATGAAGAAAGTATTAATGGAAACAAATCCTATTTTTACTCAAATTCAAAAGCAATATTTTCATCGATTTAAAATTATCTTAACATTCACCAATTTTCAACATCTTTGAATTTATGTTGTCTCTAGATCATAACTTCCGTTTTATGCACAATAATGCAGAGATATGGGAATAGTCAATTTTTCATTAAACTCTCTTTATACATACATTTAAATATTGCTATAATTAGGAAAATTCAATTTCTTCTTCACCATCAAAAAATTTTTAAAAAAATCATCATAAACGAAAGAAAATTTAAGGCTTCAGAATTTCCACGCGTAATTATCCATACACGATTAAAGAAAATTGAAATTCAGTGCTAGACTAGAAAACTCAAATAAATTTCAAATTAAAGAAGAAAAATTAAAATAAACAACAAAAGTCCGTCAATACTTTACACGCAATTTTAATAATAATAAAAAAGAATTGAAACCATTTGAGCGTTAATCATTTAACAATGTAAACAATAAATAAACGAAGTAAATTATGATGATGAACTTTAGTTAAACTTCTAAGACATCAAAAATGAAAATGTAGATAAATTACGATTACAAAATGAAAATTAATCAAATTGTGAAAAGATGAAAGAATCATGATTGTTGACTAATGAACTTTAAGACGATTCGACAGATAAGAAACTTCATCAAATACTAGGAGAATTCACATTTATCCTGTTAAGAAATATATAATATTTGCATTATTCCATTTTATATCCTCCAACACGGATAATCCATCACAGATTTTGCCACCAACATTCAGGTTTTAAGAAGAGAAATAAAATTAAAGGCGCTTGAAAGTTGAAAAGTGTCACTCCGAATGAAATAATTAACACTGTTTTTCTCACACCGAAACTCAACTTATTAATTAAATCTCACAGTTTGGTGTGTTTACATGTAAATTTAAGCAGGATAAAATAGAAGAAAGCTTTAGAAAATTCTTAGAGAAAGAATATTTAAATTCTAATAGTTTCAAATAAAAAAGTATCTTATTAAAAGAATTTTGTTGAATTTATTAAAGTAGATCAGTTTATTACATTTTCCAATCAGTTGAGACTCTAAAAATTTTAACTCTTACCATGAAAAATAAACACTGCTTGAAGCCATCAAAAGAAAATCTGTGACCAATCAATTTGATTTGTTTCAAAAGTTAAAGTCATTAAATACGCCATCAATCAAAAAATTAAAGAAAACTATGAAGTTTGTAATAATAATACTTACAAAAATAAGAAAATGCCTTCAAGAATAATGACGTTTGCGTCAAATCTTTCAGTCCAGATTTGATCGAACTCGCGAATAAAAATTTGTCTTCTGCACTTTTTAAAGATTGAAAATAAATTAAAAATAAAATGATGAAAAAAAAACGAAAAGCTTTTCTTCAGAAGAAAATTTCGAATGAAACATTTTAAAAAGAACTTTATTAATTATGTATATGTACCTTAGCTCACTCTTGGTGAAATGAAAGTCCTCACTTTCTATAACTTTAAATCCATTTTGAAAGAAAAAAGTAAAAAAAAAATATTTAGTAGTTTTTTATAGAATCAAATTTCCACTTTCAATCAATTTAGCGCAGATTTAAATATGTCATAATGAATCATTGATGAAATTAACAGATTTTCAAAACTCGAGTGCTTTTCTTCACATTTTTCTTTTTTCATGAAACTTTTTAAAGTGTGAAATTTTTAACAATTCTTTAAATTTCTAAAATAATTTCCTGTACATGAACAAATTTTATCATCAAAATTTCTTAGAAAAAAAGCCACAAATTCAACTTTTTAAAAGATTTTTTTAATTATTGATATGAATTATTAGATAAACGAAAAGTTAGTTTCTTGCTTTCCCTCTTGCAGAAACTTTGAAAGACGAATTATTGATAATTAAATATTAACCCTTTCTCTCTATCTTTCTATCTCTTCTTCACACATACACATTACATTTTAATCGTTCTTGAGAAATGCTTGTTCTTTTAAAAAAAATTAGAGAAAAGGAAGTGAAAACCAATTCATGTTAAACTTTCATTCAGATTGAGCAAACCCCACGCGTAAAGTTGATAAGTAGTTGAATTTTGAGAGGGATTCTTGAAAGAAACTTATGCCTGTTGAACTTGACACATAATTAAAGCTTGTCGTAGCTTTCAGTCAAGACACAAATAATCTCCAAAGGGCATTGCTTTAAATAAATGAAAACTATGTAAGATTATTTCCCTCTTCAACATTTAAACATTTTATGATAAATTTTATCGCAACATGTAGTGAGAGCTTTAAAACGCATAAAAGCTCTGATTATAATTTAAGCAGAGCATTTGAAAAATGGCGATAAATTACGGAAAATAATAACTTTTCATGGAATTCTAGAGACTTGTCATTGAATGAAATTTCGTTTATCTTTTCTCACATACATAACTGATTGAAGTAAAAAATAATGGAAAAAATAATTGACAGGTAAAGGATGCATGTAAAGGTTCCAATAACTGAGGACATGAAAAGTGTATAGGTTTTAAATGTTCTGTGATATTCACACAAGATGAAATAAAAAAATTAAAAGAAAAAAAAAACACATTGATTGAAGAAAATCCCCATGTAGTAGAAGACGAAGAATAAAAAGAAAAAAAACATTAAACGTTATGTTTACACATTTAATGAATCATTAATTCAACTCTAGTAAAATATATTAAAAGAAACATATGTTAAATGAAGAGGTAACTAATTAGTCGCATTATTCAATGATGAAAAACAAGTGAATGAAATATCAATTACCTAAATATTAGAAAATTAAAACCATTATCTAGTGCAAATTCTTAAAGAGAGAAAACCCACTCAAAGAAAAAAAGGAAAACCATTACAAATTTAAAAGAAAATTTCAAATAAAAAACTAAATAAATTTCATGAAAAGAAAAAGAAAAAAAATTTGTGTCTCTTGCCTTTGCCTGATTATTAATTAATTATTTTAATCTTCTTCTACTTTCTTTAACATCACACACCTTATCAAAACATTCATATTACCTACATAAATGTATGTATGATGTAATTATTTTTCATATTTAGCTACAATGAATGTTATATTTATCATCCATAGCCAACCTTCAATCATAAAAATGCGAAAAAAAAAAC
>CVRI01000006.1:1913459-2032219 GCA_900005825.1 Clunio marinus
ACAATAAATTATTTATTTTGAATATTCAAAATTTAGATTCGGAAGCTTAATTCAATTGTATGTACATATTAATGAGATGTTTTCCTTAATTACCTGTGATAAAATTTGAACATCACTCTGTTTCATTGAAAGAGGGTTAATTGATTGTTAATGTTTGGTTAATGTAGGCAATTGACAATATTGATTAGCAAAAGTTGTAAAATCATTTCAAGCAACATAAACCTTTATAGAAGAACTTTCTACCTACAATAAATTTAAACAATTATTCAATTTTTCAACTTCAACATCAAATTTTAATATCGTGAGTATTAGTTTGACATTTTTACATTAATTTCCATAACGAAGATTTAAACTTATGGCAACGAAAGAGTCTTTTAGTAAAAATCTTAATTTTTTCATTATTCTTTGATATTGATTTTGAAATACAGTGAATACTTGGTGCCATAATGGCAGACTTTTGCATGATGCTTGAATGTTGAATAAATTAAAGTAACTTTTTTAAACAGATTTTCAATACAATTTTATATTTAAAGCTCGACATTCTCAGAAAAAATACGATTTTTCCTACTTATCTACTTAAATTCTAAATTAAAATTCTTGTTTTTGATATTTAACGACTCAAAAAGTTTGAAATTCAAATTCGAAAACTTTTAAGGTTCTTTGGCAGTTAAAAATTTTAGAAATGCATTTAAAGAGTTAAATATCAAATCCTATATCCCTTTTATAAAACTTTTTTTCTTTTCTTATTGTTATAAAAAATCCCATTATCATTTATAATAATCAAGCGAAATGCTTTAAGAATCTTTCTTTTTCTTATGAAAACCTATAGCAATAACAGTCTCTATTTGAATTTTCAGCGTTTCTTAACATTTACGAATCGTTGTTTTATGACAAAATGCGATTCGCATCAAAACCGCTTTTAATAAATTTTTCTGCTATTTAAAATATTTTGCAATTAGAAAATTAAGTTTTAATAGAAGTTTTAGAAGTGTTAAACTAGAATTAAAAAATTATAACGTGTGTACGATAAGCAAAAGTTAAAATGTGAATCATAAGAAAGCCTAGAATGTGCACTTTTAAAAGCAAACATACTCTCTGAAAATATAAACATTCAATTAGCATTATTTACTGCGTGAAATATCCCTCAAAAATTTACTACCGTGATTCATTGTGCATGAATTTAAATGTTCCTGCCAAAATGGATGATATTTCCAAAAGGCGATCAGAAAAATCGATAAAATACTAAAAGTTTTCACAATAGAGAAAATTTCGCGAAAGTTGTCGACGAAACAACAATAACAAAACAAATGTATTTGACAATGGAATCTGCTGATGATCGTATAACCATTATGGTCATTTCAAGCGTTACTTTGGTGACATTAATCTCAGCTTTAGCAGTTTGTCTTTGCTGCAGGAGACGAAATCCTAAGTGAGTAATCTTAACTTTTTAAAACTTACACATATTCATTGATTTAAATAATAGCATAAAAAGAGAGCATAAATAGAAGAATAGAAAATGTAAAAGAGATTGAAACATTAATCCCGTTATTGGAGTAAAATAGAAATAATTTGTTTCACATTACATTTAATCTTACACACATTTTTGTGATTCTATTCATGCGGTAGCGAGAGGAAGCTTCAAAAAATGTTTCGATGATGAACACCATGAAGGAATGAAAGCAGAAAAAGTGCTTTTCTATTATTCATTCAACCATTGCTGTTGTTATTGTTGTCTTTCTATACTTTTCTTCTCACTGCATTTGAAAAGAATCGGCATAAATAAATTTACCGTGTGCGTTTGTTTACGATCGACCAGCGTGGTGTTTTATGTTCCGCTCATAAAAGCAAATTTCCAAATTTGAGTTGCTCATAAAAAGATCGTAATTGATTTCAGACACGAATTTCTCGAGTGTAAATCAATTTATCGTGATAATTAATTGCATGATTATGATAGAGTTAAGCTTCATGTCTGTTTGCTTAGATTATTTTCCAATCATTGAATGCATTCATTGTTATAAGCATGAAATTTGAAGAATTTCTTTTTCTTTGTGTTTCCCGCTTGTCATGGGTATTTAGAAGTGAACTTGCTGGAATTGAAGGGATTGTTAAGCTTAAACATCTTGATGACAGTAATTTGACAGTGAGTATTGATACAACAGACTCAAATGATGCACTTAATCCCAAGATGAAGCTAACACAGAAGAATGCAACGTTACCACTTGACTCAAAGTTGAATGGATTTCAAGACAATGAATTAAAAAGGTTAGTCGTGTATGAATATTCATAAAAATAGCTGTTTACAGATAGTTAGTGGGTAGAATAATGCTTAAGGTGTTGGATGAATGAATTGTTGATTTTTTTCTTTGTTTCCAGATCATCAGCAAATGCTCCACATCGAAGTCTCCCAGATATTCCAATTGTCGAAGTTGTATGTGATAACAACTCCGAATTGTATGCAACAGTCGGTGACAAATTGAATGAAAAGCCAAACAAAAGTCCATCGAGTCCCAAGAAACTTGCCAACTTATCTCAACATAGTTCAATGAGTCAAGCTGATGACACCAGTTCACCTTATGCACGTGTTCGTTCACCACCCCATGCCTATGATAAGTTAAAGAAAACTGAGCATCCTTACGCTCAAGTTGTGCAACCTGCATCAGCCGGAGGAGTCGCTCAAGTTGTTCTTGAGAACGACGGCGATGAAGATGATGACGACGACGATGATGATGAAATTGATGACGAAGACGAGACCGCAATCGAAAATCCAATTTCTCATCGTGAATCATCTTCCAACCATGATTTATTAGCATCTGGCGGTGCTTCAATTGACGCATCAGCAGCAATCAGCGGACGAATATCAGCAAGTCAAGAACTTCCTTATATGACGCCACCAATTGTGCCAGTTATGCCACCAACACAACAACATTTTAGTGGAGATTCTCAGGATTCATCAAGTAAATATTTACCGTCACGATTCATGAATTATTTCTAAGAATTTCTTTCTTTATTTTTCTTCTCAACTTTAAACATTCATAGAAGGTTACACAAGTATAAGTGTAAGAGAACCTTTAGCTAATATTATAGCACAAACAAATCAACAAAATGCCCAACGAAGACGGAGGGAGATTCAAGATTCGCATTATGCGACTGTTTCTGATGATTCTGGTAATTTCTTTCATTTCTCTTCATTTCCAAAGTTTTTATTTTAATTCTTTGTTTAATTAAAGATGAAATGTATGCAGCTATTGAAGATCCAAACAATTTTGGTGAACTTTACACCAGTGGATCGGAAACTTATGCACAGATTCAAGCACCAATGACTGTATCTGTTGAGATCAATGCAACAGCACCGCCAGCACAATCAACAAATCGTTTCAATCGAATGAGTGGAACAAGCAATCATCAAATTGATGATATTGCAAGTGCAAATGTTGAAACGTTAAAGAATCTTCATTCGCGTCAAGCTTCATCGTCAAGTTGCACAAGTTCTGTTGGTAACAACATCGGATCACCGAAACCTGAGAAAAGGCAAGCTAACTCACCACTTCCACCGACACCAAAAGGACAACATCAATCACGCAACTCGACATCCTCAATCATGGAATATCACGAGGGTGCAAAGATCAAAGACAGCAACAACAATTCAAGTAAAGTTAAGCAAAGTCCATCGAAAGATTTAGAAGGAATGTACGCGAAAGTCATGAAGAAAAATAAGTTATCGAGTGTTCCATCTGAGAACTCATCACCAGTTCTTAATCGACACGAAACAGCATCAAATGACGTGACAATAGGGAATATTGAAGTGTCACAAATTCCAACAAAGATTGGAAATGAATATGAAACGATCGACAAGAAACGTAATCGTTGTGGAAGAAATACCGAGACAAGTAACGCTGGTTATGAAACAATTCCAGCTGATCGTAATAACAACAATAAAGAAGAAAACAAAACGAATAATAAAACTTCTCCACATTATGCAGAAATCAATGACAAACGTGAGAAAAGTTCAAAAGCTAAAATGAGTTTGTTTAAGGAATCTGCGATTGGGTATGATGACATTCAACATTTGAGTTCAACGGACGATCCAAAATATGAAACGTTGAAGTTAGATAAGAATAAAAAGGTGTCGACAATGAGTAATGCAACAGATTCTGATTACGATCCAAATTATGAAATTGTAATGAACAAGACGTCGAAAGAAACTTCGAGTAGTTCAAGTTCAACGCTTGTTGATTATGGTTACAGTCAGATAGAGAAAAAAATGAAAGATGTAAGTGATGATGATGAAAGTATTCCTGGTTATAGTACGATTAGAAAGCCAGAACCCAACTACAGTATGATTGGTGAGAAGCACCATGGAAAATTACCAGTGAACAGTATTAATGATGGTGACAACGATTCCAATCTTTATTCAAGCATTCCACCAGTTGTTCAATCTGTTATTACACCATCAACTGACAGTAATTGTTCTGATCTTCATTTAGATTATGATTTAAGAACAAGCACAACAAACAGCATAACAACGCCAACGACATTAAATAATAACTACGAAACGTTAAGTAACAGTGAATCGACGACCATTGATGAACCCAACTATGAATCGATGAAATATTTAAAAGAGAATCCGTACGAAAGATTACACAATGAAAAAAGTTCAAGTCCAGATCCATCTGGTGATGCAATTTCACCATCGAATGATAATAAGAAACCGAATGGATCAACTGTCGGTGACTATTTCAAAGTTTAAAATTCAAAATGTTTCCTTTTTAAAGTTCTTCCATTTGAGTAACGTTATAAGCGTGCAATAAACTTTGTTAAGATCTTTTTATTAATGAAAATGTTAAATAGTGAAAGAAAATTCACAAACACACATACAAATCATGATGCACTTTACCACAATGAAGAGAAGTTAAATTATTCCGAGTTAACGTTATCGTAGATAAAAAGTTTAAAATTTATCATCAATCAATGATGTCAGACCACTCCACTGTCGTTATGAATGTAGAAGATTGAAGCACTTTCCGTCGTTCGCGTATTTATTGAAATATGAAAGAAAATTATGATCACTTTACCACTTATAAATCGATGAGAATGATAATATTTAATTAGAGATTAAGTGCGATAAATTGAAATTTAATAATACAAAAGCTTAATAATTTTACATTTAGATATTTACATTTTCCTGTAACATAAAAGATTAAAAATTGGAATCAATAATAAAAAAGAGATGAAAGAAATCTTTTGTTGCAACGTCTTTAGATTGTGGAACTCTTTGAAAATCATGCTAAGAAATGTCTAAACAACATGATTTCCTTCTCAAACTTATTTATTTCACAAAAAATCTAAACAACTTTGTTAAATTTTACCACATGAATGATTGAATTAAAATAATTGCGCCTTAGGAATGTCTAAATGCTTTTGCTTCTAATAATTTCAACGCATTTAATTTTTTCTTTTCTGTTTTTTTAATCATGAATCATGAGAAAAAATGGAATTTTTAGCTAAACAAATTTTTAAAGAAAAAGTTTCACTTATAAGATGTTGATAATAATAATGACAAAAATAATAATAAAAAAAGAAAAGATAATGAAATGAAAAATTTCTCGTGTTCAGTTCTTTTTACAATTTGTTTTTCACTTAAATTAGAAATGATTTGTGAGCTTTTTCTTCCTCTGATAAGAGACTGAAGCTGACTAAACAAACTTACAATTCATCATGAATTTCAAGACGTGTTGTTGAACAAGCTGCTGGTGTTTGCATCTTGTAGAAATATTCGCAGCGATTTGGTTCGCTTACACTAAGAATTCTTGTATCAAGACCACATTCAAGCTCGACGATAGCAGATCGTGATGGACCATTCCAACAACCCGCTCCATTTGCATAAAGCATTTGACGATAGTCACTTCCTTTCCAACTATCCCACGTCCCAAGTCTGAAGAGAAATTTCAATTTTCATTAAAAGAATTTGAATTTAAAAATGTCAAATCTCACCTTGTCTCAGCTCCACCATTTCTTGGCTGCTGAACCGCTTTGTCAAATGGACATAACTTGTAAACATATTCACGATCTTCAAAACTGAAACATTCGCCATTCAATGGAGCAAACTCTTCTTCTGGTCCGAAATCTTTCTCCAAAGCATTTCGAATATCGGAAAGTTCGCGATCAATTTCACGAAACTCGCGATCAGTAACGTCATATTGGTTTCTTGCTTCATTTGCTAAATGGATGAGTCTTTGAGTTTCCTCGTCATATTGTGGCTGAGGTGGCTCGGGCTGATCTTCTTGTTGTCCTTCAGCTTCTTCATCATAATCTGCATCATCGTCACCATGATGATGTTCTTCATCTTCATTTAATAATTCAGCTTCTTCTATTGGCTCATCGCCAGCTGCATCTATAGACTCGTCGTCTTCATCATCAATGTGTTCATCTCCTTCTTTCTTCGGTGCTTTGAATAATCCGGAATCAAGCATCAAGAAAGGCTTAATTCGAGGCCATGCAAGCGTTACAAAACCTTCGAGATCTAATTCATCGTTTTCGTCGAGGAAGTAACGAGCTTCTTCAACTTCCACGACACCATTACGATCTTTATCGAACATGATTCTTGTTTGAAGTTCAATTATCTCCATCTTGCCATTAGCATTTGAGTCGAACTTCCTGAAAGTTTCTTCGGCTTCATTTCGATTCGCCTCAGATTCAAGTTCCATCTTTTGCTTCTTTTCCTCTTCATCTGCTTGTTTATACACATCTAAAGCTGCATTTTCTAATATTTCTGCATCATCTTTGATCTTGTATTTCTCTTCTTTGAGTTGCTCTGCTTGTTCTCGTGCTTTCTCGAGCTCGCTCATTCGAATCTTTTGCTCTTCTTTCTTTTTTTTGCCTTTCTGTGCCATTTCAAGTCTCACTTGATTGCCACTTTTTAATAACTCAGCTTGTTGCTTCTCTCTTATTCTATCAGCTGATCCCAGCTCAATGCAGTTATTGATGCATTTTGCGTTGCTGAAATATTCATCTGAAGCATCACAGCAATCACACACACCATCGTTTACTCTTGAGCTTGGAATAATAATTGGCTTAAAGCCTGCATTGATGCAATAGAAACGCCCATTGACACACGCTGATGTGCCTGGCTCATCACTGCCATCAGCACAATCACAAAAGTCATCATTCAACTGGGAATATTTTATAACTTTTTTACCGTCGAAACATGTAAATTTATCATTTTTACTAATATAGAGTTGAGCCTTTTGTGGATTAATGCCTGAAATAGAAAATTATTGATAAAAAAATGATAGAAAATTTTTGTTGTCTCATTAAAAATTTAGAAATTGATAACCAACCTCTTAAAATCGGCTTATCACTTTTTATCTCGCTTAAAAATCCTAAGAAAAAAATGAAAACTGCTATATTCGCTATCATCCTTTCAATTTATGATCTATTTGACTTTTGTTAGTTATTAAATTCTGATTATTTTACTAATCTTTTGTTGGATACACGTAATTCAAACTAATTTCTCGATTTTTTTGTCTGCCGGAAGGGTGAGAGACTCTGTTAAATGCAGTTACACCTTTATGTATCGAAATGTTTCTCATTTTATATGTTGTTCAACAAGTTTTGAAGAAAAAAAGAAATGAAATGAAGTGCATTTGTTTATTTCATCGATAGATTAATAATTTTACAAATTGAATAGCGAAGTCTTGTAATGTTGAATACTTTTTACGAAAATGCATAACCGCATCAATTACCCTATGCGAATCGCAATTAAGTCAATAAACTACAAAAATAACAAATTTTGTTTTTATCTGATTTTTTTCATATTTATGACATATTCTGTCTGATATTTTATTCATCCATAACAATCATAACATAGTTTCATAAAAGAATAAGAAAAAGAATCAAATTTCTTTATAATTTATGAAACTGTTGCAACCATTGTAGTCTTTTCATCACTTAATTCCCACAACCACGCAGCCATCTCATCGTCTTTTGACTTTTCAGATGATGTTGATTCCTGACATGTTTCATAGTACTTTCCTGACACTTTTTCTAGTTCGGGTTCAACAGCAAGCATTATTGAAGTTTGTGCACCGTTTTCTGGTGACTTGTAAAATAATTTCTTGAGAGGTGTCATTAAAAACCTTAAAGAAATATTAACGTCAATAAATTAATAAATGAAAGAATCTTCAATCACCTCATAATGGGATTCAAGTATTTGGTTGCATCAGTGTCAACGGCTCCAGGACATAATGCGTTGATAGTTACTCCAGTACCTTCCAATCTTTTAGATAATTCACGTGTGAAAAGAATGTTTGCTAATTTACTATTAGCGTAGGCTTTCCATGAACCAGCAAAACTTTTCTCACTGTTGAAATTTTCTTTATCAATTGCTCCAATTTTATGAAGCTGTGAAGCTACCACCACAATACGGCTAGGAGCTGATTGCTTCAAAAGATCCAACAATAAATTTGTGAGCAAGAAGTGACCAAGATGGTTAACTCCCATGTTCAACTCAAATTTTTCTTTTGTTCTTTCGAGAGGAGAGAGTACGCCAGCATTATTTATAAGAATATCAAGGCGAGTTTCAATCTCATGAAATTTCTTCGAAAATTCTCGAATCGACTCTAACGATGCAAGATCAAGCTGAAGGAAGAAAACATTGTCATTTCCACTTGCTGCTTTCACTTCGTTCACAGCCTCGATTCCTTTGTTTTGATTTCGACATGCCATGTATATTTTGCCCCCTCGCTTTGCTAAATCTAATGCTGTCGCCTTTCCAATTCCAGCATTCGCTCCAGTAATGATGACAATTTTGCCTTCAATTCGAACGTTGTTGGTGTAGCGTTTCCCGTTTGTGTATGATCTAAATAAATTGTTATTGTCAAGAGCAAACATAAAAAACTTTAAAATGCTGATTCATTTCAATCTTGATTCTTGTATTTAGAATTAAAAAAAAATGTTTATGTATGATTAAACGTCAAGGTCATAAACAAACATCTTTTTTCATGAAAACACGAATTATTGGTGCACGATTCTTGTGTCGCTTGATTTGAGTTATTGATTATAAAACTTACTTTGACATGTTCACAATTTTGCAAGTTCAAATTATTAAACAATAATATTTAAAAGAAAAAAAATTGAAAATAAACAAAACTATCAAATTCTACTCTCTGCACGAAGCAATATCAACAGGTTTTGATGACGATGAACAAAACATTTTTTAAAAGCTCTAAAAGCTGTGATTTTGCGAAACGCAAGAAATGAACTTTTTTACAAGTATAAAATTCAAATCTTTTAGGCAACGAAAAGACCTCAATTAAACATGCAGGTAATTAAATAAATCTTTAATTCTATAAATTATGCCTTAAATTTAAAATGAAATCGAAAAAATTGTGGTAAATTTGTTAAAGTGTGATATTTAATTTAAAGTTATTTATAACTTTTTAATAAACAAACTATGAATACCTATCTGCTGATAATTTTTTTCATTATCCAATTTTTTTTGTTCTATTTAGCTCGAAAAACGACTGTAGACCTACTTATAATTAAATTACTTTTGTACTCTACATTTTTATAATTTCTTTATCACGATCCTTAGGGTATTTAAAGCTCAGTTAATGGATATTTAGGTACGTTTTTGATTTAGTTTTTAAGTTACTTACTTGAAGAATATTCCCTTCTGAAAGAATTATTTTGAAATGGCCAAAAATTCAAACTTTTTGATAGTCTTTGTGTTATTAATCAACATTTTTTAAAATGATTTTTAATATAACTTCCACCTCCAGCACTTACAAGGCGTTCATTGTCGTTAGTCTTGTAAGTGCTGGAGGTAGAAGTTGTATTAATGTCCCACTTTGTGATAATGGTCACTATGACGATTGTGACGATGTAAACTGTCCAGATGGTAAAGCAGAATGACAAAGTAAGTGAGTAATGATGAATGCATAATTTCATGTGAAAATTATTGCAATATTTTCTTCAAACTACACATCCAATTTTTGGGTTTTCCGATATAGTGTATCAGCAAACTTTTTATATTATCTATCATAGACATGTATAAAAATAAAAAAATTTTAAGTATTTAATTACCTAGGTATTTGCAAAATGATTACTTTAACTACAGCTTTGATTTCTTTTTTATGTTTTTTAAAATATCTAATTTCCTGTTTTTATTGGTAAACTTTAAATAAAAACGAGTCATCAGTTTGGATTTTTATTGGTTTTAATTTAAAATTATATAGATAATCAATTCAATTGTTTGCCTGTCTGACTCGATAACTACTGAAAACCAAAAGGATCTAACTACATTCTATGTGAATGGAAGCAAATATTTATCGCGAGTTTCAAGTGCATACAGAGAGGGTTGGAAATTAGGATATTTATTACATTGTTTGTAGTTGAATTCCTTTTTTTATATTTTAAATATTGTTAACAGAAGAACATTATAAAAGCAAAATTGATTGAAGCAAAATTTCTCACGTTGCTCAAGTTGTTGTTAGTCATTATGATGAATATCTGCTAATAATTTTTTACTATCCCATTTTTAGTTCTACTTAACTCGAAAAACCAATTTTTTATGATTCCTTGTTCACGAGCCTTAAACGTATATAAAGCCTATTTGAAGAATATAAGGTAGGTTTTCGCTTAAGTTTCTGAGTTCCTTAAAGAATATTTTCTACTAAAACAATCATTTTGAAATGGCAAAAGTTTCAAATGTTTTGATACTCTTTGTGATCGTTTGTGGTACGTGATATATAAAAACCAACCTATTTGTATTATTAAGTAGCATTTCCAATTTTAATTACCTAGTATTCATTCACGCCGTAAGTTTTGTAACTGCTGGAGGTGGAGGTGTTAATAATGGCCCACTTTGTAAGGATGCGGAATATATCGATTGTGACGATATAATCTGTCCAGATGGGCTGACTGTTGTAGGTGACGCTGTTTCTTGCTGTTGCGCTGATCTTAGTTGAATTTTGAACTTGTCTATTTTTTCTTATTTTAAAAAATCAATTATTCAAGTTTTTTCAAGTAACAGAAAATTTCAGATAAATAGTCAAAAAGACATTCTTAACAAGTCAACTTCTTCTAAAGCTTCAATTTCTTTTCGTGCGAAACTGATAAAAACGAAATTGCCAAAAAGCTTAAAGGTGAACCTCTTACAAATTTCTCATTTTGCCCAATTTTAACATGTTCTTATGGTTTAAGAGCTATTGATTTAGTCAGTGACATTTGTTGTTGCGGTAAATAATCAAAATCAATTTGCATGATTAGAAGAAAAAAATTTTAATTCAGTTTTATTGGAAATAAAACAAATTTTATCAACACGAATTTTAAATAGATATTTGCTTCAGTAGATAGCAAATTTTTAAACATTTACGTCGTGAATAAGCTTTATTTGATTTTGAATGCTTCTTAAGGAAAACAATATTTGTGCTAAAAATTGATTGAAATTTTATGTGAGAATGTAAAAATGTTATTTGTTAAAAGTAAATTGATTTAGTTTATCGTTTAGTCATGCAGCATTCAACAGCTTTACGAACTGGATGTATTGGGTGATTCAATTTACTCAAATCTGGAGGTCTCAAATTTATTTCTTCAAGTACTTTCATGGCTTCTTTAGCAACTGACCATTCATCTGGTCGCTCTTGCTTGAAATTTTCATACCATTTTTGGACAAGCGAATACTTATCGAAAGCAACGCCGATTGCTTCCAAGCACATCATTGAAGAGACCATTGCAAAGTCAGCTATTGTAACATTGTTGGAGACGACAAATTTCTTTCCCATTCTTTTCAAATATTTTTCAAATACTTCCAAAGCCATATTCACTCGTTTAAGACCTAAAGCATCTCTTGGGTACTTTCAAAAAATACAAAAATAAAAATATCAACAATTTTCTGGAATAAGAACTTACATCATAAATTATCGGTGCAAGAGCGTAAGCTCCAACAGCACCATAAAAATGGGCCATGTTGAAACACAATCGATGATTTACCAAAGCCCTTTGTGTGGGATCACGAGGATAAATTGTAGAATCAGCAGCATATTTGTCACAAAAATATTGCATGATTGCAATATGTTCACTTAGAAAGAATCCATTGTCTTCAAGAAGTGGAACATCACGTTGGGGGTTTAGCTCTGCGTACTCTTCGTTTAAATGTTCCCCAGCGAAAAAATCGACTTCAACAACTTCAAAAGGGATTTTCAAATATTTTAATAACATGCGGCATGCTGTACTAGGAGGACTATCTTCAACCGAATAAAGCTTCATTTTTATCTAATTCACAAAGTTACTTTTAAGTTCTTTGACAATTTGACGAGCCACCCAAATCTTACTGTAAACTATTAACGAGTTTCAAGGATATTTATATACTTTTCAATTTCACTGTTGCGTGGTTGAACAATAAAATTAGATAGAAATGATTAGCTGATGATATAAATTTTGGGTTCGGTTAACATTTTTTTTCCTAAGGAAAAATGTATATACATAGAATGTGTCAATATTTAATGCTTATTTCAAATAATGCCAATAAAACAAACTTATATGGGTTGGAACTTGATATAAGCCATATTTATTCCATTAAAGTTATTTCTTTTTCAGATGAATAATTAAATAAAGTTAAAATCATTTAAAGGAGCATAAAAAATTTCAAATTTCCCGCGTTTTTCTCCTAAATTAATTGCGAATCGCAGTTGAACACGAGTTAAAGTTTGTTCCTTCTGTTCATAAAAAAATGGTAAATAAAATGAAATTTAAGTTTTATCTGCATTTGCAAAATAACTTTGATTTATAGGAGAATAAAACAGAGAGTAAGCCAGAGTTTAAGAAGATCGAAATGTTCTTCAAGCCCACCTTTGACGAGGAAGAGAAAAAACCTCGTTTATTGAGTCTCGAACCAGATGAAAAAATCGTCAAAAAATATTCTCGAGGTTCAGAGAAAATCAAGAAAAAGAATATTGAAACATCATTTTTCAAAAGAAAAATATCAAGACAAGAAGAGAAGTATGAATTTGCAGTTAAACAAGCCGCACGTGCAGCGATATTGATGCATGAAGATGAAGGCTATCTGATTCCGGATGAAGGCGAAGACACAACAGAATTTACACAAGATGATATCAAACAAAATGTTGATATTACTTCAGCTTCAAAAATCTTCAAATTGAATCTCGACCAATTTGGCCCATATAAAATAAACTACACAAGAAATGGAAGACATTTGTTGTTAGGGGGTAAAAGAGGTCATATCGCTGCATTCGATTGGATAACAAAGAAACTTAACTGCGAATTCAGTGTGATGGAAGAGATTTACGACGTTAAATGGCTTCATCTTGAAACTCTTTTTGCGGTAGCTCAAAAGAAGTGGGTTCACTTTTACGACAATAAAGGAACAGAAATTCATTGCGTTAAAAGAATGCATAATGTAAATCAACTAGAATTTCTTCCTTATCATTTTTTACTGGCAAGTGGAAGCAGCGATGGTTGGCTTAAATGGCTCGATGTATCAATTGGTGAAATTGTTTCTGAATTTCATGCACTTGATGGTAAGATCACAATGATGAAACAGAATCCATCGAATGCTGTGATATGCATTGGTGGAGCTAAAGGAGTTGTGTCTATGTGGTCACCGTCAGTTAAAGAGCCATTAGCAAGTATTCTTTGTCATCCCACACCAATCACAGCTCTCGGTTTCAATCCTTCAGGTGATAAAATGGTAACAACTGGTATAGATAGAAAGATAAAATTATGGGACACGAGAACATTCAAAGAACCATTAACAACGTACATGACAAGAACACCAGTAAGCCATGTTTCTCTGTCACAAAAAGATACGTTAGCTGTCACAATGGGAAATATTTGTGAAATTTTTAGAAATAAGCATGTAGAAAACACTAATTCAATGTATTCGTATCTTCGTAATGTTGAGAGTGGAAGCATTAATAGTGTTGAGTTTGTACCATATGAAGATGTCGTAGGACTTGGCACAAGTAACGGCTTTTCCTCGATTCTTGTACCTGGAAGTGGCGAAGCAAATTTTGATGCTCTTGAACAGAATCCGTTCAGAACAAAGAATCAGAGAAGAGAGCATGAAGTTAAAGCATTACTTGAAAAGATTCCTGCTGATCTCATTTCACTTGATGCTACACAAATTGTCGGTGTAGATATCGCTCGTTTGGAGCAGAAACTTGAAGCAAAATCGGAAATCAATGTAGGTTGAAGATATTTCATTTAAAATTTTCTTTAATTCATTATTTTCTTGCTTTAGATTCCTATGGCTGAACTCAAAGACAAAAAGAGGAAGTCAGGCATTCAGAAATTCAAAACTAAACAAATTCACATGGAACAAAGGAAACAACATTTGCTTAAATTTACGAGAATTGAAAGACTTCAGGAGATGAAGAGTCACAAAAGATCAGAGGAAAAAGAAGACGAACATGTTTTAGATCGTTTTAAGAAAAGATTCAAGAAATAATTCATATTTTTTATATGTATATAATTAAGATATATTTAAATATAATAAATTTATATTGATCCTGTGTAATATTCGAGTTCTAAATCATACAGATCAACCGCCATTTCGTCCCTTAGGTTCATAAGTTTATGATCCCTATCTTGTTGTGTCGCTCGATAAAGTGAACTACTGCTTGAAATAGCATCATTTACTGAGTGGAAATCATTTAAGACCAGGAATTGTTTGATGTCTGAAACGAGCTTCAAAAGGCTTTCACCGGCTCGTACAATATTAGCAGCTCTCACTTGCATTTCATATGCATCTTGTTCACATTGAGTTAATTTTGATAATTGGCTTCCTTCATTTTCTCCCTTTGCCATTTTTATGATTTCTAAAACACAAAATGAAATATTTTATTGTTTATTGTTTGTATTTTTTAAACTTTTAATTTAAGTGTTTTAATTTTGACAATGATAATTACCTTCAAAGTTTTCCAGCATACTCTTCACATCATCCTTGAGTCTTGTGTTGTAACTTTTCAGAAGGGAATCTTTTGATTGAGCCATAGTTTTGACTAAAACAAATGTTTTTAAAAATTATTCTTTACGCCGAATTGGCGAGAATTCTTAAAATTCAGGCGGATGCACATAAAAATAAACTTAACGAAGGTTTTTCAATCGGTCAAAATTTCTTCATTTCAAAATAAACAATGTTAAAAAACTTACTAAATACTGGAATTAAAAGCCCAGCACAGCATTTATTACTAGCTGCGAACAATTTCAATGCTCAACAAATAAGGGTGAGTCGTTTGAAGTTAAATATCAATCAAGTTTAATACTGAAATTTTCATTTTTAGACGACATTCATTTTAAAGCGAAAGTATCCCATGTTACTTAATAAAAAGAACCTACCTCCTCGTCCTTTAAGAGCAAGAGATTATGTTTATGACTTAATTGAAGACACAAATGTAAAAAAGCATCCAGACGTTGAAGTAATTTTGACAAGTTATGTTAGCGGAATTGGAAAAAAAGGAGACATTGTAAAAGTTTCTCCAAGTTATGCTTATAATAAGCTACTACTTCCTGGTTTAGCAGCATATGTCACACCGCAAACTGTTGAAAAATATGTGAATTTAGATGACTCGGTAAAAGAAGAGACATATAGTTCACCATTTGCACTGAGAGTAGGTTTCTTAATGTTGTAACCTTAAAATAACTTTTTCTTTAATTATTTTACATTTTCAGACCATGAACATGATTCAAAATAAAGTATTTTCAATTGTAATGAATCAAACACATCCATGGGTGATTGAGCCATGGCATATTCGAGTGTCACTTCGTAAAGCTGGATTTAATATTTTGCATGATAGCTCCATCGAACTTCCTAAAGAGAAAATCACTGGCCCGGATCTCACAATACAAAACAAAGGATTTAGTGTCGTCGTGACCATTAATAACACTGAAAAAGTTGAGGTCAAATGCAAGATACATCATTGGACAAGAGATCCTGACATTAAACTTCCTTACGTCTTTGAACATTACAAATTGCCTGTCGAACCAATACCTGGTGTAGGAAAACCAGAATCATTGACAAATACGATAGATAAGTAAAGAAATTCTTTGTGAAATTAATAAAAATTTAGTCCTAACACACAAAGCAGATTTTGTTATCAAATAGCGACCGACTTTTGAAACTTTCGTTTTCCAGATTAATTCGAAATAATTTACGTCATAAATATGAAAGAAACTAGCTTTATCAATCGTCTGGATTATTTTTTATTTCTAGCGCTGTTGATCATAAACCATCCACCGCTTGTTTACACAAACACGATTCGTGTTATCTGACCGATAACAAAATATTTGATTTCACAACTTACAAAGCAATCTTATCAGAAGGCTAAAGTGAACTTGCTTTCTATTAAACAATATTGAATTGTCTGGATACTTTATTTTTAGGAATTTTATTTTGACAATGCAATATTTATGAGTTGATTTATAAATGAAAAATTACAAAACATCTTTGCTTAAAATATTATAAAAATTCATTATTCATAAAACAAAATGCAGAACTTGTTGCTTCTCTTAACTCAAGAACAATTTTTCACGCGTTAATGTTCACTGCGCATGGGAAATTTGTGAAAATGTTTTTCACGTTTCTTATCTTTCATTCAGTCATCCTTTCTCTGTGAGATGAGAAAATCGATAAATCTCAAGTAAATAAAGAAAATTTTTAGAATTATTGAAAATAAGAGAAAGAAAATCTTTCAAATATGGGATTAAAGTAAATTTTATTTGAAATTGATTTCAAATTTTCTTCTCTTATCACATGAAAGAGAAAATTGCAAAGCCAATAAAATTGCAGAATTGTCAAGTGAAAATTGTTTGGCAAAATTAAAGATTAAGCACGATTTAATCGGTCGTTAAGCTTCCAATCAACTCTTAACCCATCTATGGAACCTTTCAAACTCTTGATTGATGAGCTTTAATCATTTATTACCGATAAATCATTTTGGCGACATTAATTGTCTAATCGCTAATCCAAATCTATTTTTTAATAGGAATTCGCCATTGCTGCGAGACTGACAAGTTTTATCCTTTTAAAGTAATAATAAAGAAACAAAATTAAAATAAGTGGAATTTTTGTGGAAGCATTTGTAAAAGCAATCAATGGTTCACGACGGTGATCCATCGTTCCTATTCACCTTAAAAATGAAAAGACAGAACATCAGAACTTTATCGCTGGTAGGCAACAAATTTATTTTTAAAATTAAGTTAACTAAATAAGATTAAAAATTTCACGTAGGTTGTTTGTACGTTCACGTACCTTCTTGTTGGTGCAGCAGTGTTCGACCGACTTGAATCTGAAACAGAAGCGATTAGATGGGAAGTTCTTAAAACAGCTAAAGAAAACTTTCATCGGAAGTACAACATGACAGAAGAAGATTATCGAATGCTGGAAATTGTGATAATTGAAAATAAGCCACACAAAGCTGGTCCACAATGGAAGTTTGCTGGTGCTTTCTACTTCGCAACAGTTGTCCTGGCTATGATCGGTTACGGTCACAGCACGCCAAATACAAATGCAGGAAAAGCTTTTTGCATGATTTATGCAATGGTTGGAATTCCTTTAGGTCTCGTGATGTTCCAGTCGATTGGTGAACGTCTCAACAAATTTGCTTCAGTCATTATTCGAAGATTTAAAATTTTCATGAAATGTTCGCAAACAGAAGCAACTGAAATCAATTTAATGGCAGCGACTGGTTTTTTGTCTTCTATCATCATATTAACAGGTGCTGCAGTGTTTTCAAAATATGAGGGGTGGTCGTATTTTGATTCTTTTTATTACTGTTTTGGTGAGTACAAGCTGCACGTTTAGATTATCACTTACATGATACCAATAACACTTTTCATGCCTCTTTCAACGACTTTTTTATTCAATTAGTTACACTTACTACTATTGGATTTGGAGATTATGTCGCACTACAAAATGATAAAGCTTTGATTAACAATCCTGGTTATGTGGCACTGTCTTTGGTCTTTATTCTGTTTGGATTGGCTGTTGTTGCTGCGTCAATTAATCTTTTAGTTTTGAGATTTATGACAATGTAAGTGGATGATTTGTGAAATTAAAAATTATTCTGATTTTCTATTTTTTTATAGGAATGCAGAAGACATGAGAATTGAGAATGAAGAGATGGCAAAAAAAGAAATGAAGACACAAGTTATGACTTATGAAGGTGAACGAAATATCGTTCCAACAAATACTAAAATTGCAAATACAACAACTGAACAAGACGAACAAGTGTCAGCGTGTAGTTGCAATTGTATGGGCACAAGCAGTGGTCACACTGAAAACGGTCAGTTACTTATCGATGGTTATCTTCCAACTGATCTTGTGACAAACTCTATCAGCTTTAAAAGGGCGTCTGTTTAAATTTATAAATAAGAAGAAATCAAACTCAAAGTTTAATCTCGCAAAAAAATTGCCAAAGATGATGAAAATTTCTACAATCTCATTTACATTTCATTAAATCGAATATTTCTTTATTAAAGTTTATTAAAAATCTTGAATAAATGAACTGATGATTAAAGTAATGGAAACTCTACCTTTTTATTTAATTTCTCTTCTCTTTTAATTAATGACAAATGTGAGAAACTCGAAAAGAAAAAGAAAATTCTTAGATGACTAAAATTGGGGAACAAAAAATAAAGAAAATTCCTAGGAAATACGTTTGTTTTCATGCAACATTTCGTACTATCACAATGTGATTTTCAGAATAATTTTCACTATCGGATTATGTTGACTTGTAATTTGTTGATGGAGCTAAAGATTCTTTACAGCAATTGCTTGTCGAACAAGAAATCGGCAAGCTCAGCGCCTTGATTTTGAACCATCTTTCCTAAGGTTGAAATCTTTCCAGCCAAATCTCGTTGACCTTTGTATTGTTCTTCGAGGAACTCAGCAGTCAAATAATCGACAAACTAATTAGAAATATGAAATAAGTTATGAACATTATTTTGAGAATGTTGTGAGACTTACGTGATAATGGTTGAAAGGTTCACCTTCACATTTCACGACCAGATTGCGAATGCTCTTGGTGACAGCTGTTTCAAGCTTAAGGGCATTTTGCAAGGCAATCAAGCCACTGGTAGTCTTAGCATCAGCAGCTGGTGTAAGATCACTGAGTGTAACGCCCATGACATTCAAATTCTCGGAATCTTTCACTAGTGAGCTGATATCGAAATTGGGAATGGTTGATTTCCATGAGTTCTTGTCCTTTTGACGGAGATATCGGCCTCTCATGCTTAAGTATTCAATCAACTTGTAAGCATGTTCACGTTCTTCACTTGCTGAGTCAAAGAAAAGTTTTGCAAATCCAGGACGGTTGACACTGTCCTTAGCGAAGTAGGCAGCCATTGATAGATATTTCAGCGATGCTGTAATTTCTTTCTTAATCTGTTCTTCCGTTTCTGTGACGCATTCATCACGCATATCAACAAAGTCGATTCCTCGGAATAAACTGTTTGCATCTCTTGTACCTGAAAAAACAAATTTGACATTGAAGTTTTAAAATTGCTTTGTTTGCATCACAATGTTTTTGTTCTTATGAATGATTCATATTTGTCGTTCTTACTGATCTGGATTGTAGAACAATGTTAGTTAGCAACGTTAATTACGCCTTGAAATGAACTTTCTAATCAACAAAAACATTTTTTAGGGAAATTGTTTAATATGCGCATTTGACATTAATGGTAGACATTCACGTGTGAATATAGTTTAGGATTTCCCTTAATACACTTACATGTTTCGGCTAAAACTGATGAAAGACTGCAAATTGCAGTCACAGCAACTAATAAGCCAAATTTATTCATTTTCAGCCAGAAATGTTACCTAAATTATGTTAGTTTCTAATTTTTTCAACAACACAAAAATACTTTTTCACGAGAATTTCACAATAAAACTTCCAGTTGAACTCTAAAACGAAAAAACTTGTGATAAACTTTCTTCTTTGATGGTTGCTTTCTGAATAAACGTCCAGACTTTGTGCGCTCGACTCATGAAAACAAAGGAAATTTTCCACACGAAACCACGAAACTACTACTAACAAAACCTGTTTTTAAGCAAACAAAAGTCACTATGTTCATACGTTGATGATTGTTATTAGTGATTTTTTACTATTTCAATTGCACACGCCACCAATGTTCACAACGTCATTAGTAGTAGTGTCGAGACTTTTGTTTTCAATTCTCATCGAATCGTCATTTTAGAAATTCTCGTCGTGAAAAGAACAAGTAATTAAAATTATCCTCTGTCAAAGTTAGAAAACGTAATTAATTATTGTGAAAACATTTTCAAATTATCAGAAGATTTGAAATTCAGAAGAAAATTAGGAAATCAAAGAAATTTTAAGCATGAAATCAGTTTTTGTTGCACTTTTTTTTGTTGGACTCGCCACAGCCGAGTTTGACAATGTCAACTTTATTCAAAGACACAAAAGAGTGAGTAACATGACAAATTCTCCAAGAAATTATTTAATATTTTTATTCACACAAAGCAATTATTAGTTGAATGTCACAAAACAAGTTTAAAATCAATTTTTGTACTTTTTAATGGAATTTTTCCATAAGATCCAGACAAATAATAATTTTTCTTTGAAATTCACAGGACACTCCATCAACATGTGAAGCAAATATTGGAAGTTGTTGTAAAGATGAGACAAATTGCGAATTTGGTGAGTATGAAGCGATTCAGCTTGCGGAAATTAATAATTTATATAACAATTGCAGCCTTTTGATATCAATTTAGTTCAATTTATTAACAAGTCTGTTTTCTGATTCTTTCCAGATTGTTCCTCGTTAATCATTGATGGCTCATCTTACAATGATTTCGTTAAATACAGTAATGACATGATCATTCGATCATTTGAGTATCTTTTCCTCTCGGCACAGTTCGGAACTCATTTGAAGGATCGTCCCGGCTTTGAGAAGATCTTGCATGGATTAGCTGATGAAGCATGGAACAAGGGACTCGACATGATTAAAGAATCTTCAAAACGTGGCGTGTCACACACCTTTAAGGTCGCTAATGATGAAAGAGTCTCAGCTCATGGCGATTATAATGAAGTTGAAGCTTTAGCAAAGGCTGTTGAAATCGAGAAGAAATTATTGGTTCGTGCTAATGACATTCATCGTCATCACTCTCATGCTACATTAAATGATGAGAAAGCTAAAGGCTACGATGCCGGCATTGCTCATTATTTGGAAGAAGAAATCATTGAGCCAAAGATCGACGCAGTTCGCAACCTGGTTGGACATGTCAACGATCTTAAGAACATCTTTAAGAAGGATTCCAGCATTTTCCCAATGTCGCTCTATCTCTTCGATCAACATCTTCAAAAATAAATTTAACTTTTTTCTTAGTTCTTTACATCTTTGTAAGTTAATGAGACTAGAAACTTTTTTTTTCTTTGTTGGTAATTTTCCATTCGTAAGTCGAGTGCTGTGCTACGTTCATTCATCTCCAGATAGAAAAACAAAAACATTAAATGTAAATAGTCAATGAAGGAAAATAAAAATATAGAAAGAAATTGTCACGAATGTTTTTTGTTTATTTCAATGAATTTTTAAAGTTCCTTGAATATTATGGTTGGAAAAAGTTGATTAAATGTTGGTTGAAAGAAACAATTTTATATTTCAGCAGAAAAAGATGAAGTAGGTAAGAAAGAAAAATTATTAATTTCAAGCTTTCAAAGCTTAAAAGTTTCAAGCTTTCTAATTATCAAAGGAATCTCTTGAGATTATCTCAAACTTGTGCAAAGTTTTTAAAGTTCAGAGATGATTAAAAGCTCTTGAAACACTAGACAAGTTAATGATTAACTCTTGTCAAAGTCTTACAATTTTATCAAATTTGTTTTCTAAAACAAGTCTGAAAGAATAAAAAGAAATTCTAAAACAAATGTTTTGAAAATAAAATGCATGAGAAGCTTAAGTAGTTTTTATTTTGTTATCTAAAAAAGTAATAATTTTAAATAATGTAACAATGAAATATCAACCAAGTAGAATTAAAGCAGATAAGTTGGCGCAATAATATGAATTTCTAAAGCTTTAAATGATTTAATGAAGTGTAAGAATTCTAAACAGAATTTTAATTGTCATCGAGAAGTCTCCAATCAAACTTTGCACATGAGTTATGAGTCAATGAGAGACATGGTGGCTCAATGAGCTGGAATGATGAGTCATCATTTTGTTGCATCGCTATAGCTGCTAGATAAGGAACTTTCATTAATAAATTCCTCATATCTGATCTTGTTCTTGGCTCTTTTCCTGTCAGCTGTCTGGTACAAGTTTCGAGATTTGTCGCATGTGCAACAATCAAAATATCACCTTCACAATTCTCTAAAATCTCACGTGTTGTACTTGAATTTCTTTCATAGAACTCAGCGAGAGATTCTTTCAAAACTCCTTCAAGATTACTTTGTGTTATCACTGGTTGATAATTCTCATTAATATTGAAATGAAGTCCAAGTTGCTTCGGTGATACCCATGATGGCAGTCCCATTTCGTACCACCCAAGCCATTCGAATAATCCATATTCGATATTCAACGGTAACTCGCTTTCAAGGCCCATCGCTGATAAAACGCCATTAGCTGTTTGTACACAGCGAAAAGCTGGTGAAACGAAAACTTTACTGAACTTTACACCAAAGTTCTTCAACGATGAACCAACAAGATGTGATTGGAATGTTCCCAAAGTTGTCAATGGGGAATCTTTTTCCCATTCTTCAAACGCTCTTGGTGGAAGACTTTCTGGCATATTTAAATCCATTCGGACGTAGTTCTGTGACTCATTGAAGCTGAACTGCGTCCATGAATTGCCGAATGCAAAGTCCACCCTCTCGCCATGACGAAGCACAACGATACGTTTTCTCTGTCCAATTGCTTTCGAATCTTCCATCGTTTTCAACTGACTGAATCGTTCTACATTGGGAAAAATGTCTAAATTATGAATGATATGAGTAATCTTATCAGTAAATTTTTCAGTTCAACTAGTTAAATGTTCGCGTTAAATGAAGAAATTCTTACCAGATTCACTAACATGACTGACTCCATCAATGACGTCAATCTCATCTTGTGTAGGTTGACATAATGAAACAGTCGCGTTCAATGTCCAAGCGTTGGTTTCTGGTATTCTCTCAGTATGATTCAAAGGAATGAACCCGTAATTGTTTCCTAAGAAACTTATTGCTTCTGTCCAACCATCAATTGAATGTTGGGATGCATCATTATTAACATAAATCAAATCACCCACGCGAAGTTCCAATTCATCTGATTCCCTTGATGTATGAGGGAAAATTACTTTATGAACTTGTTTTGTTGCTAATCTTGGATCGCGAGAATAAAGACGAAGTTCCCAACTGTTGGCACATGATGCGTCAAGACTGTCAACTAAGTCAACAAGATCTCGATAAACTTCCGTAGGAAATTGAAAAGCGAGCGTCAAGTGAAGATTCTTCACATGAGGTTCAAGAGAAATGGCTGTGAAAAGAAATATATTCACAATAATTGACAATGTCAACAAAATTTTTTTAAACATTTGTAAAGAAATATCGATCTAACTACACGAACTCATAAATATTCTTACCTAACAAAAACCAAAAAGAAGGCAAATTGTATTTCAATTGTTAAACTAAAAAATGAATTTTACTTATAAAAAAAATAGGAAAGATTTTAAAATAGGAGAATAAATCTACATAATCTACTTAGCAGATAAATCTTACATCTTGAGCTCTTAGGTATACATCGAGAAGAAGTTTTCTCATTTACAGCACTGGCGCAATAGGGGAAGCAAGCAATTAAATGATCGAGGTCGATGGTGTCGCTTATAACTGTGAGAAGTTTTTAAGTATTAATGAGATAATAATTTTGCAAAATAAAAAGAAATCCCAAAAACACCTTTTTCAGTTGTTAGTTATGCAATCAATAAGGAAAGAATGTAGTTTAATTAATACTCACTCGAATCTGAAACTTCTTTAACAAACTTCAAAGCGATTCGTTTTAGTACGTTGGCGTCGTCTTCTTTCACAAAAAAACCCATAAAATTATTGCTTGTGTAGAGTTCAAGTTCCATGGGACGATTCAAATGTTTTCCGTCATCAGCTAAATTTCTGACAGCTTCAACCAAGTTTGTGGAGTCTTCATGCGCCTAAAATTAGAAAAACAGAAAAAATCAATGATGTTGAAATATGAAAACAAAATTGATTTAATAATGTAAACAAACTTTGAAAAATGACACAAGAGTGATGTGAGGAATGGAATAATTGTGAACCCCATTAGAGCCACAAATATCCTTGGATTTCTCCCAAAATGCTTCCAATTGTTGTTGAAATCTTCCTGTTGGACAACCTGTTGAGAAAAGCAATGCATTAGATTATTTCTCAAATTAAGAAAAGTTTTTGATGGAAAAAGGAAGAAAACTCACAATAAAGAATATATTCACGAATTCTCTGATGTTTATGAGGTTTTGAAGGTGTGAAGGAGAAGTTTCTACTCTTTCTTACTGGTAACGATGTCATCCTGTTTGATTAATTTCTACTTTTATTTAGAATCATCAAATTATTTGCAAATTTCGGGTGGTTGGTTGAAAATTTATTCATCTCAACTTAACGAAACTTTTAACGAAACTTCAAAATATTGTTTTGCACTCACACATTCAAACAACTTGACACAAATCTTGATCAGGTGAAATGTTTTGAGTTTTTAAAGTATTTTAAAAGTTCTATGAAATTAGTCAGTAATTTAAAATCAAGTTATTTATTATTAATTAGGTAAGTCACCATAATATCATCAAGTCATTCTAAATTTCTTATCACTTTTTACTAAAAATCACTAACAATAAAAATCTTTGATCACTCATATCGACATCAATGAAGTTAACATGTATTATACATTTCAACACAAGGATTTTATGTAAATTATGATTTTTTCTGATAAATATCAAACGATCATCTGTAGAACAACTTTGGTGTAGGCCAACTAGTTTACTGTTTGAATTGGTGGGGAAAATTTGTATCTAATGACGTCATCAACAGCCAACAACATGACTACATTTAAAAAGATGACCACGGTGAGGAGAAGATTTAACTTTCTTTTTTTTACTTCTCTCAGTTTGCAATTTGCGTTCGTACGATAAAGCTTGAGAAGTTACATATATTTTTTATATCACATGTAAATATTTTGTTAGATTTTAGCGACATAAGTCTTTAAGAAAATTTCCTGACATGAAGAAGAATTAATTAATTCTAATTTCGTAGGCAATGTTTGCACGTGTGACTTTCTACCCGTCGTTAGCTCTTAATGTTTTTCTAGAGAGAGCTGGAATGAGAAAATGGTACAATCGAATAGATGACAACATGATATTGGGCGCTCTGCCGTTTAAATTCATGGCTCCGGATGTAAGTTAAAAAACGTGACGAAATCCTTGAAGATTTTTCTCAATCAAGTTTTTTTTTCTAGCTGATCAAAGCAGAAAATGTCAAAGCCGTAGTATCAATGAACGAAGATTACGAGTTATGGATGTTATCAAATAATGCGGAAGAATGGTCAAAAATAGGAGTGAAATTTCTTCAATTACCGACAATTGACATTTTTCATTCACCAAGTCAAACAAAACTTAAGAGTGGAGTAGAGTTCATCAATTCTTTCCTTCCAAATGAAACAAAGATTAAAAATATTTCACCACATCATGAACTTAATGACACAAATGAAACTGGAACAGTTTATGTACATTGTAAAGCTGGAAGGACAAGAAGTGCAACATTAGTCGGGTGCTATTTAATGATGAAGAATGGATGGAGTCCCGAACAAGCAGTGGATCATATGCGTAACTGTAGACCTCACATACTCATTCGAAGCGCTCAATGGAAAGCACTACGAGAGTTTTATCAAGATAACATTGAGAAAAAGAATAAAGAAACTTGAATGAATATCTTCAGGTCATCACTAGGTTCAAAAGACAATACCTCAAAGATTTTAAAATAACTCAACAATTCTCGATGAACATAAATAAATCGAACTTGAAAGCGTTTATTTTCTTGTCTGAATTAATTCTTATTGACATTCTTTCTAATTCCAGTTGACTCGATGGTTTTTTATTAGATATTTACACATGTAGCAATACTTGGGATTTTCATCTGACTTAAGTATTTGATTCGAATTTAATTGCTTTTCAATCCCCAGATTTTGCGTACAGTTTTTCCAAGTCCTTGGTCGTTATATGCCATCATGAAGAGACCGGCGAGTGTTGCGGCAGAGAATAAGATTAAAAGACCATGTGCAGCTTTCGGTAAAATATTACCGAAAACGGATTCTCGTACATAATCTGTTACAATCGCTTCCAAGCCCCAATGAGAATGCATGACGATAGAAATTGCAAGGAGATAATCAGCGCCTTGAGATGGGAAAACAAGAGCAACTGGCACAATGCCTAGCATTCCAAGTGAAAGTAAACGTTCGGCTTGCCAAAGAGTTACATGATTTCCAGTAGCAGATTGGCGAGTCGGTGACACTGAGATCGGTCGAACATTCTGAAAGCATGAAAAAAAAATTTTTTATTAACATTGTTTTAACAACTTTTTATTTTCTTACATTAACCGGTGAAGATGAACATAAAAGTGGATTATGTGTTGCTGTTGCACAGCTTATACGCGAGGCATTCACCAAAGCTATAATCAAATACCGAATAATTTTGTAAATATTATTATCATTATTAAAAAATAATTAAATTACGCAATCTATATTTTTATGAAAATTGCAATGTTCATTTTGAATTCCATATCACTTCTTACCTGGAAGTCTTGATGAAGATCTTAATATCAATGAAAGAGCCATTTTAAGTCACTTTGTGTTAATTTTTTGCAATGAAAATTTAATGTTTACGATGGAAAAGTTCGATGCGATTCGCAAGCAAAAAATTATTTGAATTTGTGAAATCCGTTAAATATTAAATTTTATGCTTCGGTACACGTGAAATGATTTCAAAGAGGGGTACACGGTACGACAATGCAAAAGTCGACATTTGTTTTCGACAACTGATGTAAACAGGGAATAAAAATCCGAAAATTTTGTTCAAGAAAAAAAAAAGGTTTATGAAATAACTTGTGAATTAATTAAAAAAAGTAATCGAAATTAAAAAATCTGTATAAAACTGCAACTGGTCTGAGTGAAACAAATTGTGTTTGAAATTTTAACAAAAGATTGATAATGGAAATATCTAATGGAGCAGGAGTTTCATCAGATGAAGATGGTACTGGAGGACAAAATGAGATTTGTTGCCTAATTGAAGATGGTAACAAATGTAGACGTCCCGCCGGAAATGCAAGTTTTAGTAAAAGAATCCAGAAAACAGTGCAACGAAAGTTGAAGTTATCGCTTGATTCACTTGTAAGTCTTTTTATGCACCATTTTGAATAACCAAGCGAAAAAAAATTAAGTATGAATAAAAACTTGTTTTCTTATCTAGGCGCGCACACAATTCATTTGTGATTTTCATAAATCTAAAATTCAAAGTGCTCGTTCAAAGCGTCAAAGATCCATGAGACATTCTGATGATTCTGGTGATTCTGACAGTGAGAGTCCTGAAGTTGATTTTTCAAACCTTCAGATGCAAACCTTGAGACGATATAAGAAATTTTTCAAAGTAACAACACGGCCAGGAATGAATAAAGCTCAACTTGCTGATCTCATAAGCAAACATTTCCGTACAATTCAAGTTAAAGAGAAAGAAGTTCTCACATATTTCATCTACAGTAAGAATTTACAAATTTAAATTAAATTTTAATTAATAAAAAATCCTTTTCAGGTGTGAAACATAACTCAAATAAAAATGGGTATAATGATTAAGCAAAGTGTTGAGAAATTTTAATTTTAAGAAAATTTTATTGAGATGATAACATTTTGTGTGCAAATAAAAAAGAAAGAATTAATAATTATTTCAAAACAATTGTTTTTTCTTCCTCACTTGATTCATTTGAATGAAGTTTTTTCTCTGTCTTAGGTGCATCTTGTGAAGTTCTCGTATTTGTTTGTTCTGGCATTTCTTCATCACTGCTGCTATCTTCATCTTCTGAGGTAACTTCGATCCATTTTCCTGATGTGACTGTATTATCATCGATAATTTTCACCTCATCATCAGAAGTTTCACCATGCGATGAAGATTCTGCAATTCCAACAATTTCTGGTTGTTCAATCTTTTCAACAATTTCTTCATTGTGGAAATTCGAGGGAAGATTTGATAATGCAATTGATTCTGCGAATCCCTTTGGAAGATTTCCTTTAGCTCTTTGAGCTTCGTCTTCTTCGAGTATTGATTTAATAAATTCCACAATTCTTCTTGATCGTTCAGCTGCCATTTCTGAGCATCGCAAGATTAAATGTGGACTTGTTAAAGAAACGCCTGTGAGGTTCATACAACAAAGTTCTTTATAAGAATTTACAGCAAGCACTAAACTTGCTTCAGAAACACGTTCTTCAAGAGCTGTTGGATCAGCAACTGGAATTTTTCCATCATCAAACAAAGCATAAGTCACACAAATTGGATAATGATGAAGAACAATTGGAACTAAATCTTTCTCTGCTGGTGAATGAATGATGAATTCTCCATCTCCTGTCGTAGTTACATCGGGTCGTTTAAAGTGAGCTAGTGCGGCCACAGCAGCAATGCATGAACAATCTAAAAGTCATTCTGAGTTTTTTCTTATTATTCTTGATTATAGTTAAATGAACTTACCCATAACATTTCCCTCGTGATTCAAAACTGCGATGTCAACTCTTAAATTCCACACTTTCTCTTCTGCAATGATGCATAATGATTCCAAGTCAACACATCGTGATTCTCGTAAAGTTCTTTCAAGTATTCTGTTGATTTGTATGCAGGAGTCACTTAAAGGAAATCCAACCTCCAAGTGGGGAGCTGCCATGGGTCCCATTTCCACATTAATAAAAATAGTTCCTTCATTTGGTCGTGATGTTCTTGGTGAGCTAAGCTCACATGATACTTGAGCGAATACTTTAGTTGCACCTAACGTACAAATAACTGATCCAACATCTTGGCCAAAGAATAATCCTAGATTTCTGAATTCGTTCAAATTACGCTTATCTACACGAAGTCCTTCGAGAATAGATTTTTCAACGAATGATTTTTCATTATTTGAAAGAATTGTTTCTCTCATTTTATAATTAAATTAAAATTTTAAGATTGACAATATTTATCCGCCGTGAGTTACCTATTTACAAATAGGTAACTTAGTCTTTTTGCATGCAAGGTGGTGTCTAGTTTATTTTTTTAGCCTAGTGACCTTATGTAATTTTTCTCGGATCTCAGTCCCGTACAGAATCTCAGTCCCGTACACGAAATTTCGCTAGCATTTAACATGGGAGGCCCAATCCGCGAAAACATACTCGTTCACCTGGTAGAACAAATGACGCGGATTAAGCCTTTTTGTTGGTACAAACACAAGTGTCAACACAAAGTTATATGCCCCGCGTTGATCCAAAGATTTAACTTAAATCGGAAATTTGATCTAAGCCTCATGTTAAAACAGATTAGATTTACCTAATCAATCGAGTGCAATAGACACCCTGAATTTTTGAAATTTACGTTAAGTTTTCTTAAACAATTTGATGTAACCAATAATTTAAAGATATTTATATGCATACATTAAAATTATTTTCTCAATGCCCATAACATTTGTTCGTTCAGAAGTTATTTAAAAAAAAATCATTTTAATAAAAGATATTTATGTTTCTGTTAAATAGAAAACATAAAAAACCCGAAGATTTCTTGGATTCATTGAAGATTGAAACTTAAGGCTAAAATAATAAACCCATTCAAATTTTCACAACTAATTACAAAATACGTTTCATCATCCTTCTTAATATGGTATGTAGTAGCAATAATAAGAATGTCATAGGAAAAAATCTTTCAGGTGATTTCATTCATAAACAAAAAACTCATCTCGAATTTTGTAGACGACTGATGAAATTTCCACATCGTTCCCCATCATTCCAGAGATATCTTACTCGGCTCACTATGATTGGATCCCCTCTACACGTCAGAAAATTGTTGTTCACATAATACGCATTTGCATATTCTCAAAAATTTAGATTAATCGCAAGAGAATTCAATGAATATTCTCATCATATTTACAAATTAATCAAAAGTAATAATCCCTGGTAAATAAAGTTTAAATTTATTGAAATTTTCATTCATAATTTATGAATTTTATAGTTTTTCAGGCTTTTAGAGTCATCAGAACAATATGAAAATGAAACATTTTAGCAAAAGGGGAAATTTATGTTGGGAAATAAACTTGGATGATTTTTTAATGCTTTCACAATGAAATCATTCAATGAAATTCAGGAAGATATATAAATTTCACTGAATTGAATATTCTCGGTCATCATAATTAAGTAATAACAAAATATTTTGGTCGTTTTCACAAAAATCAGAAGAGTTGGCTAACCAACTTGTCCCAAAATAATCGCCGTTCAACCTTCCCCTCTCTCTTTTTAAAGGTACACGTAATGCTTTGAATCAAATATAACGAAAAGAAATTTCATTTTCCTCTCATTCTTCATAAACCTGTCAAAGAGAAAAGAAGTAAAATTATAAGATTACAAATCAAAAAGAATAGAAGAATTAAATTAGTGATTTAAATATTGAAATAGTTCAATTAAACAGTGAAACTTCATTTATTTATAATATCTACAATATAAAAAGTAAGAATTCATTAAAATTTTAATGAATATTGATGTACTTTTGAGAATATTTGAAGAAGAAGTTTGGAAAGCCGAAGAATGAGAGCAAATATAAGAATGACGTGGCTCTAATATTCCTGATGTGGCTTTTTAATTCAATGTTTTAAGTTAAAAGTGTTCTTAAACAACTTAATGAAATGATTTTAAATAACAAGAACATTAAATTTCAAGTATTTCTCATAAATTCAGAATTTTAGCCTCATAAATTTTATTAAAAAAGAATTTACTAGAACATTCCTCACTAACTCTTTCTCTCTCTTTCGCAATCTCTTCTTTAGGTTAAATATGAGATTACTGACAGCATTCATCGCCTTTGCGGCACTTGCTGTGATAGCAGTGTCTTCAAATGAAGATAAAGATAAGAAAGACGTCGGCACAGTGATTGGAATTGATTTAGGAACCACGTACTCATGGTGTGTATGATTTTACAGTTATTCCTTTTCGTAACCTTATTTTAACATTCTCCATCTCTTTCTATCTTTCTTTTCCGACACATCAGCGTTGGAGTTTATAAGAACGGACGTGTTGAAATTATTGCCAATGATCAAGGTAATCGCATCACACCATCATATGTCGCATTCACAGCTGAAGGTGAACGTTTGATTGGTGATGCTGCAAAGAATCAGCTTACAACAAATCCCGAAAATACTGTTTTCGATGCCAAACGTTTAATTGGACGTGAATGGACGGATTCAGCTGTACAGCATGACATCAAATTCTTCCCATTTAAAGTCATTGAAAAAATGTCAAAGCCTCACATTGAACTTAAGACAAGTCAAGGTTCAAAAGTCTTCACACCCGAGGAAATTTCTGCTATGGTGTTAGGAAAGATGAAGGAAACCGCCGAAGCTTATTTGGGAAAGAAAGTTACTCATGCCGTTGTCACAGTTCCAGCTTACTTCAACGATGCACAACGTCAAGCCACTAAAGATGCTGGCGTCATTTCAGGCCTTAACGTGATGCGTATTATCAACGAACCAACAGCAGCTGCTATCGCTTATGGATTAGATAAGAAAGAAGGTGAAAAGAACGTTCTGGTGTTTGATCTTGGCGGTGGTACTTTCGATGTTTCACTTCTCACAATCGACAATGGCGTCTTTGAAGTCGTTTCAACCAACGGTGACACACATTTAGGTGGTGAAGATTTCGATCAACGTGTCATGGATCACTTCATCAAATTATACAAGAAGAAGAAGGGAAAAGACATTCGTAAAGACAATCGCGCTGTTCAAAAACTTCGTCGTGAGGTTGAAAAAGCAAAACGAGCTTTGTCAGCAAGTCAACAAGTTAGAATTGAAATTGAATCGTTCTTTGAAGGCGAAGACTTCAGTGAATCGCTTTCGCGTGCCAAATTTGAAGAATTAAACATGGATTTGTTCCGTTCCACATTGAAGCCTGTACAGAAAGTCATGGAAGATGCTGACATGAATAAGAAAGATGTCGATGAGATTGTCCTTGTCGGTGGATCCACTCGTATTCCAAAAGTGCAACAATTAGTGAAAGAATTCTTCAATGGCAAAGAACCATCGCGTGGTATTAACCCAGATGAAGCTGTTGCTTATGGTGCTGCTGTACAAGCTGGTGTGTTGTCAGGTGAACAAGATACAGAAGCAATTGTCTTGCTCGACGTTAATCCACTTACCATGGGCATTGAGACTGTTGGTGGTGTCATGACAAAATTAATTCCAAGAAATACTGTCATTCCCACAAAGAAATCACAAATCTTTTCAACTGCCAGCGATAATCAACACACAGTCACAATTCAAGTTTATGAAGGAGAACGTCCAATGACCAAAGATAATCATTTGTTGGGTAAATTTGATTTGACTGGAATTCCTCCAGCACCACGTGGCATTCCACAAATTGAAGTAAGCTTTGAAATTGATGCTAATGGGATCTTACAAGTGTCAGCTGAAGACAAAGGAACAGGAAATCGTGAGAAGATTGTCATTACAAATGATCAAAATCGTTTGACACCTGAAGATATTGAAAGAATGATTAAAGATGCTGAGAGATTTGCTGATGATGATAAGAAGCTCAAGGAGAGAGTAGAAGCACGTAATGAACTTGAAAGCTATGCATACAGTCTTAAGAATCAAATTGGAGACAAGGAGAAGCTTGGAGCTAAGTTGTCAGAAGATGAGAAGACAAAAATGGAAGAAGCAGTTGACGAGAAGATTAAATGGCTCGAGGAGCATCAAGACACCGATGCTGAAGATTACAAGAAACAAAAGAAAGAGCTTGAAGATGTTGTTCAACCAATCATCGCTAAACTTTATCAAGGACAAGGTGGACCAGGCGGTGAAGCTCCACCAACTGGTGAAGACGATGATGATCTCAAAGACGAGTTGTAAACACATCTCCTTAGTCAATCCTTCCCACTTAGTTTATTTACGCAATTCTTCTTCATCTTTTTCTACTTCTTTCTCTAATTAATTTGAAGTCATCGTTTAAGATGATTCAAAAATTTTCTATTTTCTTTCAAAGATTCGAGTTAAGCAAGTGTAAAAGTTTAAAAGTCATCCAAACGTCTCATTCCGCGTACTTTCTTATAATAATTCATTTTCTTCAATCTGAATTTAATTTAACTTACTTTTATTGTCGCATTACAAACAATGAAATAATTTTTCTTAATTTATTTAAAATGAAAGAAGGAAAAAAAGAGAAATAATCCAAATGCACATGACTGAATGATTGCGTGCGTGATCTTTAATTTGTAAAATTTTCTTAAGCGTTAGATTACAACAAAAGATAAGAAATGAATAAAAAAATGCAACAAATTGAATAAAAAAACAACAAAAACTTGATAAAAGAACCAAAAAACTTGAATTTTTATTTAATTTAATTATTTAATTGTTAATGAAAATCTGTTAAATATTGTCGAACATTAAACCCAACAACTCTTCCAATGTTGATTGCAAAATCCAACCCAATGGTGGATTGAAGTTTGGCAGTTCCTTCCATGATGTTGTTCTCACCAGATGAAAATGTCAGAAAGTTTAAGTCAACAAGTGTTGAAATTTGCGCTAAAAGGTTACAAGTCAATCCAACTTTCTCATCGAGAATTGCGTAAAAGATTGCAAGAAGACGATCAATTGTGAAGGATTTCGGACCAAATTGTATGTTGAGCTTTTCTGAAACCTACGAAAGAAAACATGGGAAAGGATTCTTAAGATTTATAATTTTAGAGTTTCTCACCTTTGCTTTTTGTTGCCTTTTCCGTTCTTTACCATGATGCTTCATGAACAATCGCTTATCGAACTTCGCATCGTTGTGACTGGCTAAAAAGCTCGCTATGAGTAAATATTTAGCAAAAAATGGAAGTTCCAATGTTTGAGCAAATGTGCGAAGATTTTTTTTACGCTCTCCAGATGAATCTTCATTAACTTGCTTTCCATCAAATTCAGATGCTGATAAATTTTGTATCCTAAGTGAACTGCTGTTGAGTGTTGTTTTAAGAAGTTTTGTGATGTTTCTCCATAAATTAGTGACATCATTTACTTTAATCTCTCTCCTAAGAACAGGGGCGTAATAAGATTTGTAACATTTGTTGGCTAATAGTTGAAGTTCTGATAGATCTCTCGTAACTTTGTAAAAGACGTTCAAGAAGATGCTGAGATAATTTTTGTAAAATTCCTGATCCAATGATTTGACAATTTCAAGTTGTTGGTTTTGTTCTATTTCATTAAAAAGACTTTTATGAATGTCAGCGATGATTTCTTCTTGTAGTGATTCATAGTCATTTGAAAATATCGCAATGAGATCAGCTTTAGAGAAATCAGGAACGTGAATTTTGATCATCGGTGAAAGATCAAATTTTGAGAACGCGATGTGAGAAACAAGAACACAAGAAATGTTCAATCCAGTGAACTCTTGAAGTTTCGTGAGAATGGGTAGAATATTGAATTCCATATCACGTAGTCTTTCAGCATTTTCGATAGCTATAAGAAAAGATTTCGCTGGATCCAACGCATTCAAGTATTTAAGAAAATTCTCGACAGTGTCAATTTTAGCATACGATTCGTAGTTGTTGTCTCTTGATAATTTATGGTTGAAAAATTTATTAATTACAGTTTCGTATAATATTTGACTTTTGTAACAAACAGCTGCTTGAATTACAACAGAGCACAACCAATCTTCTGAATCTTTTAAAAACTTTTGTAAACAAACCGATTTTCCTGTTGATTTGTGTCCAAATAAATACAAGCAATTGGGAAACTGTTCGTCCTTTGATATGTGTGATGAGAGTTTATTAATAACATTAGGATTGTGATCCATTTTAACTTGCAGGATCTGATATTTTTAATATTTTACTAATTTTAGCACTGAGTTGTGATTTAAAAGTTCTGGCGCCAAAACTCACGTTCGAAATAAGTACACAAAAACTTCGACTGGACAGAACCGTATCACACTAACCCATTCTCATAATTCCCATTTTCACCCATACACCTTCACGGTGTTAAGTCAAATCCAAACTAAGTAATTTACATTAAAAATTGCAAAACATCGGTTTCAAAACTTAAAATAACTTCAATTCATTATGGAGAACAAAGAGAACTCATCAAATAACAACTGGTTAACGTTGCTAAGGAAGAAAATACATAAGAAGTTCAAAAGAAATAGCCAAAAATTGGAAAACTCTGCGAGTTTAGATATTATTGATGAAGCACAACAAGAAACTTCATCAACATCGCCTGGTGAAATGCACAACAACATAGTTGAAAGTAATCAATGCACTCCAATAACTGCTCAAGATTGTGAAGAAATGAAGAAAGAATTGTTTAAATTATCATGGTATTGGCCAAAATTGACAATGATTGAAGCTCAGAAGCTTTTAAGGTATCTGTGGAATGAATTTATTGTTATTATTGATTTTACTCATTAAAATCATTACAGTCAACAGCCAAACGGAAGTTTTCTGGTCCGTGATAGCTCAGAGAAAGATTCATTCACTTTGAGCTTCAGAACAAATTCAAAAACATTTCACTGCCGAAACCAATGGTGAGTCATTTGAGAATGACAATTTGATTATTAATCAACACACAATTTACTTTTTGATTAACTTCTAGGTCACAAATATTAGCATCAAAAAGCCATACAAGTAGTCATTCGCTCATTGATGTGATTGAAGACACGATAAAAAAATCTCAATCAAGTGTCGTGGGATTCATCAGATGTGATAGTAACGACGTTTCGTTTCCAACGTCTTACGCCGTTCGATTAATCTATCCGATATGTCGGAAGATATCTGTGCCATCTTTACAGAGTCTTTGTCTGTCGAAAATCAAAAGTAAAGTTAATCAATCGAACATAAATAGTTTGCCATTGCCTCCTAAAATTAAAGAATATGTTCGTGAGAATTATAATACTTTATGAGCTCGTCTCCAATTTCCTTTCTCTTTCTCACTCTTGATAAAGTATGAAGAATTAATTACTTTATTATCTTATACCATCAAAGGTATAACTTTTGATACCAAAGATATCATTTTAAGAGGTCTACTCAGTATTTTTACTATTTCTATTAATAATAATTGTTTGAGAGAAATTTCGTTGAAATTAAATTCAATTTAATGTTTTTTTAGACCGAAACTATCAGAAGTTACTCATTTCTCTCTTATTGCAACTTTTGCAATAAGAAGAAAGAAAATTTATCGCTTTTAAAATTATTTTAAAGTTATCAGAAACAATGATGAAAGTTTTATATAAATTCATGCACTGTTGATTTGTTAGGAAAATCTTTCAAAGTTTAAGAAAATAAAATATCTTCTCTCATAAAAATGTTAAATTTTTCATTACTAAAGTCACAGAAATTGAAACAAAACCGAGAAAATTCCTTTCCATAAATTCATTTTTATTCTGACTAAAAATTAAGTTTTCATGGAACTTCACAATCAACGAAGGAACAATCATTCGTAGAGTTGAGTTTAATTCACTTTTTATTCTTCTTCTCAGTTGTACTGATCGTTTGCTTTGGTGAATCTTTAATCTCGCTATCATCCTGTAATGGCTATCTTCGTTCAAAATTTAGTCCTAAAATATTTCTCGCAGTTGTAAAAGCAGAAGTGACTGCTTGTGTGAGATGTTGAGTGGCACCTTCTGATTGTATAAGCACGTCATGAACTAAACTAGCGTCAGCTATCCGTCTTTGAAGGAATTTCCATGTGCTTTCATATTGCGGACTTGAATCTTGTAGCATGTAAAGTTCTGTTGCTTTGTAGATGGTCGCAAGTCCAATTCTTCGAGCATACCAATTGAACTTTACAAGATAAAAACGAGAAATTATTAATAATGTAAAGAGAAAGATGAAAGTTAACTTACATCAATTGATCGATCCCCACTGTAGTAACAAATATCATCAACAAGCGTCAACATGTTCGCTAATGATGTTGGCACATTTGGTGGCAAACTCATCATCGCTAAAGCTTGTGGCCATGTTTTTATATAAGGATCAAGCATCAGAAGTCGTTCCTTTAATGCCCAACAAACAAATTCCTTGGGATCGCCAACCTTTTCACTTTTTTCGCCAACTTTCTCTCGCATTTGAACGACTAAATCTTTGTTGCATTTGAGGTAATAAAAATTGATGAGTTCAATGCCACCACTAGGAAACATTCCATGAACTGTTCCAGGGTAACCAGCTTGTTCAGCTCCTTTAACAATTGCTTGTCTTGTCCATCCATTTGCAGTCACAAATGCCAGCGAAGCTTCTAAAATTTTGTTCTTAATTTCCATGACTTCCTCATCATCTTCCGTTTTCTCTTCATTTTCTTTCTCATTTTCATTTTCTATCGGTTGCTTATTAAATTCTGCTTCTTTTTGTTCTTCTCGTGCTCTGAAGTCATCGAGATTCTTCTGTTCAGCATATAGCACCAATGATGGAACACTCAACAATCTTGAACATATTTTATGAGATTTGTTAACATTTTGAAGTTTCCGATTCTGTGACTTTGATGCATTCAATGAAGATGCTGTCATGTATCTTTTTGCATCTGAAAATTAAATTACATAGGTATAAGTTGTTAAATGATAATTAAAAAGTTTTTCTTTCAATTTTAATTATAAAAAATTTATTCAACAAATTTATTGTGTGAAAGCGACTTGATTGATCACTTCATTTGCAGCAGCAAGTTGAAAGTCAATGAGATTAAAGATGCTTAAAGCTGAGTGGAGCATGTCAAGTTTCCTCTCATTTGTTAATTCATTAAGTGGCTCAGACACATCGTTGAGAATTTCAGTCCCTTGAATAATTTCATTCATATCTGAAGATTTCCCTGCTTTGACATTCTCAATTTCAGCATGATAATGAGCTCGTGAAAGATCTAAAGCTGATCGAAGCTCAGATAAGAAACCATTCTGAAGATCTGCGATTAAATGCTTAACTCCAGTTACATTTTCCTTGTCACGAATGAAAATAGCTCGTAAGAAATTCAACGATGAATGAATTTGATCTGATGAATCTGCAATGTCACATTGAACGCCACCATTTAACTTGCACGTGTGTTCAAGAACAATTTGCTTCAGACATTGTCCACTCGTATATTCCGAAAGTTTTCCTGTGTTTATCTCTTCAAAAATGATGTCTTTGTACATTGTTGTAAGATATCCCATCAAACCTTTGTGATCGGAGATTTTCAAAATGTTTTTGATAAGTAAATATCGTCCTTCAATATCAAATTTCAAAATGTAACATCGAAGTAATTGCAGCCCACGTTGACGATTTCTTTTCGATGGTGAATACATCAACAACTTCACAAGACTGTTGCAAAATGTTCGATGAATCTCAATGTCAAGTTCATCGGAGTTTAACTTGCTTGTGATGTTGTCAATCATTTTCTGAGCAAGTTTTAAGCCTTTAAATACGATTGGTTCATCATCTGAAGTTATCATCACATTAACGAGATAAATTCCCATCTGAAAGATGTACGTTGGATTGTAAATCTTAGGAAATTGATGAGATTGAATGCCTTCGCCAATTATAAGATAAAAAAGCATTCCCAATTGCAGTAGTGGCGTCTTTTCATGATGAAGGAAAATGTCATTAAGATCATCGTCGATTTTGTCTTTCGTTGGCCATCGACATCGAGTCTCAACGTATGATAAAAGTTGAAAAACATCGACATGTAATTGGCATAAAGTATTCACCAAATCTTCAGCGACTTGACGTGAATAAGTTTTCACTTTATTGGTTGTCTCATCATGTGATAAATCCAAGAATGACAAAGGTTTTCCAAGCAATCTCAAAATGAAACAAAATAAAACATTGTGTCGATTGAATTTCCTCGATCGGAAAATTTTGTCGAGTGGTTTGCTTTCCACGATTTGTTTCACAATTGGTTCGTAAAACTTTTCCAAAATCATGTACATGAGAAGCACTCGACGAACTTGTTCATCGTTTTCTAAGATTTTTCCTTCTTCCTCCTCGATATTCTTCAGCAAGTTACTCGGTATCGGAAGATCCAAAATATAATCTTCAATTGAGTTTAAACAATATTCCAAAGCCCTGGATTGCCGTTCGCTTTGATTAAGGATGATAACTTGAAGTCCTTTTAGAATACTCGTAAACACGTCATCGTCCTTCACGGTTTCGATAATTTCCAGGAATTCAAATAATATGCCTTGTTGATGACATTTCTCAGCCAACAATTTTATGATAGACTCACAAATACCATAAAGCGTTGGTTCGTTTGCGTAATTTTCAGATGTTAAATGCTTTAAAATCACATCTTGAATCACGTCAGAATAATGAGATAAGATAATTTGGCTGTATTGCTCTTCATCCAAAAGTTTAACAGCATTATTATAATGTTTGTTGAGTAAATTAAAGTCTAACAACTTGATCAGTTGCTCAGCATTCACCATCACTATTTTGTTTATCCTTTTATTTCGTAATTTCTTAAATGATTTCTTTTAAAAAGATCTTTTTGAAAAAAAAATCTTACAACAAAAAGAATTGTTTTGAAAATTTCCTTCAGCAAGGATCTTAAATAATGACGATATTTATTGTAAAAAGACGTAAATCTTTGCACGAATGAGTAAATTATGTTAATGTACCTGATTTTAATGCTAAACTTCTTAAATTTATTAAATTTAACTGAAAACGAAACATTTTTAGTTTTTTACGGAGGGCAAGAAGGTTTGAAATTTTATTTTGTTCGATGCGAATTCGCCCAAATCGTCTCAACTTTAATTCGCCTTCAGCTCAATTCAGACAAAAACATCGTTCGAGATAAAAGAATTTTATTAACTTTTTTGATAAGAAAACATGGATTAAATACCTTTAAAAGCTTGATTATAAGTTTGTTGTGTGTTTAAGACTAAGATAATAACTGTGACGTGATTAAAAGTTGTGTAAATATTGTGAAAAAAGTGTAAACAAGAAAAATGTCTTTGAAAAGTTTTACTGCGAATAATTTGCGTGAACTAAATGGTAGGTGGGACAGTTATTGAAATTCTTATCATATTCGGTGCTTCTTGTTTATGACTGTATAGAGTTAATTGGGTAACAAGCACCATACAAAATTATCTACTTGACCCAAACCTATTGTTGTAGAATGTGACCCGAAAAGAGTAAAAAATAAAGAAAAAATATGTTTAAAATGGGCAGAGATTCTCATCAGTCACCATTTTTATCCACTCCGAAAAACGAGTTCCTTAAAAACTCAATTAAAAGAAACTTCATGCAAAAACTTTTGCAACAACAATTCCATGCTGTATGATTCACTCGATAGTTTGACAAACGAAAGCCTTTAATTGAATTTCATAATTCATTTTTTTCCATTGCTTAAGCGAAATGAATTAAAATGACTGCCGATGAGCTTCGTTTGTTAATTGGAACTAATTTGATTACAATTAAATGCTTTCCATTTATGACAGACGAATGAATCATGTTTGATAAATTTTCATCTCCCCTGCCGTCAGTAGCTGAACGGTAACGTCTGTCGAACGATTTCATGTTTACTTTGTCTCCATATTTCCTCGCCTTATTCAAGTTCAATGCTTTGCGCAAATTTATGTGAGAAAAGAGTGAGACTAAACGGGAAAATCTTCTAGATATGAAGATACTTTTTTTCTCGCTCAATTTTTCGGTTGTTTGCCCTCGAGCACACATGGAATCCACTGAACCTGAAAGAAAAACAACTTTAATGATCCAACGGAAGAAATAAAAAAAATTATCAGAAATTAAAAACAGAGAAAATGCAGTTTTCTAATCTCTTTTTGTTTACAAATAGAGCTTCCTTATGTTTACAAACTTTCTTATCATTTTGAGTTGTTTGTGTCACGCCCAAAACAAGCTTAAGGGTTACCTATCAAAAATTCATTAAACGAGTGTTTATTATGAACTAATGTGTCGACTGTATCCACCCGGAGAAAAGAGAAAAATCAAAAAATAAGAAGAAATATGTGCCCTTGGAATTTATTTTCTTCCTTCTCTGTCGAAAACCAGATTTGTAAATTTTTCATCCACATTAAGAAAAGAAAACAGAAAAGGAAAAACTCCTTCTAGTTATGCCGGCTTGATGAAAATTGTAATGACACAAACACTGACAAAGCTCAATAGTCATACAAAAATGTTTTTCTCCCTTTCCCATTCATATTCGTACAGCAAACACGTTTTCATTGTAATGTCGGGGAAAGTACTTTAGAAGCATGGAAAATTCCCTGTCGATGTACCCAACATATATTTATGTATGGGGAGGGAGTGTGGATATGAAATGATGATGAATAAAGGAAGCGAAACCTTTTACAACGATTTAATTTGTTAGAATACTTTAGATTACTCATAATCGTATGATAGGGATAAGAGAAACATGGAAAAAAGCCTTGAGTGTGTGTTCGACTGAAGAATATAAACGATTTATCACAGATTTTTATTCTTATCAGTAACGAATAGTAAACTTTCCTCATTGACTTACTGGTAATGATGATAACAAAAGTAAGTTCAGTTGAAATTTCTCAACAGAGCGTGAAACTTGCGTTTAATAACAATGGAAAATATAAAACAATTGATGACGAATGTTGACTCTTATATGAGTAAACTAGTGGAGGCAGTGGAACTGATTGAAACTGGTGGTTCCAATCATCCAGAAGGTCAGTTATTATTAAACAGAACGAAGTGTTTTGCCTTCGAATATTTACTGTGCGAAATATCGAACACTTTTCCAAGGTCAATTGCGGATCAATAAATCAAACTTTTTTTCTGTAACGAACTTCAATCTCTGATGAGTTCATCATCAACACAAAGAAAAACTCGTTTCATTTGTTAGAACCATTTTGCATGGCAATTAAAGCTCATCTCCATTTCTCGTGCTTGTTAACGGAAATGTTTATTGCTATGCTTTTCCACGGAGTGCCTTGAATTCTCGCGAAAATTCAATTTTCTACATAATAAGTACTGACGTGCCCAACCCAAGCAATTTCATTGCTAATTTTCCGGTGGAATTTTTTTCTTATTCATTTTACACGATGATTTCCAGATCACAATTGAATTATCGCGTATTTTGGTATTACAAGTTTAAACAGCAAAAGCAGTCGACAATGGTTTAAAATCCATGATATTTGTCTTGTTTACCTTCCATTGTGTCTGCAACTGATTTATTCAACGCTCATCTAAACAAACCCTTTTTAAGTACATTCAAGCAAGCTTTCCATTGAAAATGAGGTTTTAAAGATGAAAATCAATACCAATTATTTCCATCATAATTAATTGCTCAATCTCAAAATGATTTCTGCACCTGAACAACAAAACAAAAGAAAAAAGAAGAAAAGGCATCAACATTAATCATATCATATCATTACATTTAACATTAAGTCATGCTGTCGATCTAGTAAAATGGAATAGAAAAACGGAGATGAAGTTGATGATGGCAAAGAAGAAGACGAAGAAATGAAATTTCATTTAATGCACATTGCGTTGATGTTAAGTGGAAACCATATTGTGCATGGAAGCGAATTGGATCGCTATCGTTCAGAAAAACTTCAATTTTCGCTTTTTCATGTGCTAATTGTGTTCGCTCTCTCATAATTCAATCGTCTGGTGGATTTGGAAAAACAAAATTTCAATAAAGATTCATTCGGCAGTTGTTGCCTAACAGTTGAGCTTCTTTGAAGCCTTTCATTGATGTTGTGTGATTATCGAGCGATATCCGTTACAAGTTCTAGCTGTTTGCTGAATATTATTAAATAGAAAGAACTTTATTAAATTAATTAAAAGGAAGAGAAAGAAAGAATAGAAATAATAATTTGCTTCCATAAAATACCAGATTGCGAAAATATATGTTCGGGAAATGTAAAACATTTCGATAAAAGTTTAAGTGGATGAAAGAAGTTAATTATAGAGCACTTAGAATTTCAACGACTTTTATTAATTAAGATTCAATTATCTTCGACTTCTGGATTTGCTTCAAGTGCGATGTGTGAAAATGTTTTTAAACTTTCTTACTTCTTAGTTATGTGAGCTTTGTTAACTATTTTTTTTATTACTTTTTCATCGTTCAGTTGTTATAAGTGAAACATGCTAAAAACCTTTAATTTAATTATAGTAACAATACCATATGAAAAGTGAAATTCCTTCAAAAAAATTAAATAAAAATAGCATAACAAAGCCAAAACAAAGAAAGAAAATATTTTGTAAGACGATATTTGAGTTGAAAAAAAGAAAATTGTGAGTTTCATTACGCAGTAAACTCAACATTCGGAATCATCATTAATCACTTTCGATCGGAAGATGATGTGAGGGATAGTTTCGTGATAGTTTTCTTCTTCATTGTTGAGTCAAACTTTGAAGCATTGCGTGAGACAAGAAGAATAAAAAATTATTTACTGAGATACTTGTTTGTGATTAAGTTGAAATATTAACGAGAACGTTAAGTGCAAAGAGGGAAAATTCTGGCTAAAATCATGGTTTTCTTAATAAATTATTTTTACTTGAAGCTTTTAACTTGTGAGTTGATGTTAATAATTCTTGACGAGAAACTTTTTCATTTGTACATCATTTTAAAATATTAAAACAATTTTCTTAATGATTACAGACAGCGTAAAGGCAGTTCTTGGTCGTCACACGAAGATTCTCGTCAAATACATGATCAAATTAGAAACAAAGAGTGATAAGACAGAGAATCGTGTACTTGTTTTTACACCCGTTCGTGTTTACCTTCTGACAGCAAAAGTGCCAACTCGAATCGATTGCAGTTTTCACTATCTCGATATTCTTGCGATTGAAAGTAAAAAGCCAACACATTTCTCAATCGCTACAACCGATAAAACATATTCGTTCTCAACGATTGGTGATGCTGGAAATTTCAGTTCAAATGCCGATGTCATTCTCACAGATTTATCGTCAGCTATTAAACAAATCTTCCCGACAGTTCCACTTAAATACATTATAAGAAAAATTGAAGTTCAACCAATCGAGCGAATCGCAATATTCTCCGATGAATTACGACCGGCAGATCCAAGGAATGTTGGACCATGTGGTGGCTTCAGTGCACAATACAGATGCATGTGTGACTTCCACAATGTTCCCTATCGTGAAGAAGTTGCATGGGACATTGACACAATTTATTTATCACATGACAATCGTGTTTTAAATTTAAGAGACTTTGATCATCTCGAACCAAAGTAAGAGACGAAATGATTAAATTAAGTTAACTGTTTTTATAAACATTTGATTTAATCTCCCAATAGAGATCTTATGGCGATTGTTTCAGCACTTGAATATAACACATTTTTCCGTGGCTTGAAAGTGTCACACACGCGATTGTCCAATGACACGCTTGAAAGGATTTTGCATGTCATGAAGCGCAGTATGTGGCTAGAAGAGCTTCATCTAGAAGGTTTGGGTCTAAAGGCAGACTTCATTCACAAATTAGCTGTATCTGTGATCTCAAACAACAATCCGGCATTAAAAACAATCGATTTAAATCACAACCTGATTGAAGACAAAGGTGAGTGTTGTTGTGTAAATGAATTTGTAATTTTCCGACCTGAAATTGAATATTTTACGTGACTTGAGCTTATTTTGTTTCACATTATTTTTTGTGCTTGAACTTTTTCTTCCAAAAAATGCTCAGGCGCTTCATCGATCTGTGCTTTGATTGGAAAACTTGTGCAAGGTTTGGAAAATGACCTTCTTGAGACTTTTATTGTATGAGACTCGAATCAGGTTTTTGTTGATGATTTTGTCAAGCGATGATGGCTCGAATGGAATTTTTCTTAATGAAAAGTTTCTTATCCGATACATCATCAGCCAATCCCTCCTAATTTCTAATGATTCGAAGCTTATCAAGAAGTCAAACCACGTTGAAAATTATCAATTTTTCCATTAAACTTTTACATGCTTATTGAAATTCATTTTCAAAGTTTTCAATCCTCGAAATTTTATTTCACTTTTCTTCATGAACATGAACACGAAATTGAGCATGAAATTCAACTTTTCTTCAATTTTCAGGCGCACTTCATCTGGCTGGACCAATAGCAAAAATCTCAAAAGGTTTATGCAAGCTTTGTCTTGCTTATTGTGGACTAACATCGAAAGGCGTTAATCAAATCTCACATTCCTTGTCACTTAATCAAAGTATTTCAAGTTCGCTTACACATTTAGATTTAAGTGGAAATAATTTGAAAGATGATGTCACAGTAAGTTCATTTGATTTATTAGAAGATGTCTGCGAAGTTAATTAAATTTCTGTCATTGAAATAAATTGCTTGCTATTTTTTCTTCTCTTTTCAGAACTTGAACAACTTTCTTGCTCAACCAAATGCTTTAGAATTTTTAGATATTTCTAGCACTGATACGACGCTGGAGAGTGTAAGTTAATTATTCATCGATTTAAAAGAGACAATTCAATTGACAAATGACATTTTTGTTACTTTAAATTAAATTTCAGTTATTCGGCGCACTTCTCAGAGGTTGCTCAACACATCTGGCACATTTAAATGTAGCACATAATTCATTTGGCACTAAGAAAGGCAAAGAAATCCCTCCATCATTTAAACAATTCTTCACGAGCAGCTTAAGCTTAAAACATTTAAACATTGCAAGTTGTAAGATTCCGTTGGAAGCTTTGAAGCATCTTCTGTTAGGCTTGGCTTGTAATGAATCAACTGCTGGCTTACATTTGGATTTGAATGGGAATCAATTGGGACAACAAGGTGCGCATGTTTTAGAGTCGTGCATCCATGGTGTTCGCGTTCTTCAGAGTCTTGACATTGGTGATAACAGTAAGTTCAATAAATTAAATTAAACCACAAAGAGAAGAATAAACAAAAATTCTTTTCAGATCTTGACTCAGAAATGGCTTCAGTGTTAACAGCAATTGGAAAGAATTCATCGATTCGAACACTTTATTTAATTAAATGCTTTCAAGGAATGAAACTTAAACACATAAGCACCGTGATGGATGCTCTTGTTAATCTTATTCAAAAAGATGATTTCATGTTGGCAGAACTTTACATTTCTGAGAACAAACTTAAAACGGACATTCATAATTTTATTAATGCTTTAGGCAGCAATCAACATTTACAAGTTCTCGATATAAGTGGAAATCTTATGGGTGACATTGGAGCAAGATTATTAGCGAAAGCATTGCAAATCAACAACAAATTGAAGACAATCATAATGGATCGTAATGCGATAACACTTCAAGGATATTCTGACATCGTTTACGCTTTAGAAAACAATTACTCATTAAGACACATTCCATTTCCTCTATTTGATATTACGCCTAGTTTAAAGAATCATCCGGAAAGAACTGATACGATAATGAGAAAGATGCAAGAATTTTTACATCGAAATGGATCGGGAATTAAGCGGCAAGCGGGGCAAGGCTTTAGGTGAGATGAAACAACTTGTTGGCTTATCTTTCAATGTTTCTAATTATTTGTTTTACTCCCAGACTTCAGCAAGGTTTTCTGTTATCAGCAACACATCAATTAGTTGACAAATTAGTGTCAGAAACACAGGAAACCATTTCGATTCAAACATCCGAAAATTCCGGTGTTCAAAGACTTTTAGAAGATGCTGAGAATTGTAAACAACTTTTACCAAAACTTCAAGACGCTGTTCGATGTGATCCACATCCAATAGAGATGCGATTAGGAAAGATGACAAATGAGCTGTCACACAGTGTCAAAGTTTATCTTTCGGAGACGATGGAAACGATGTTGAAAACTGGTGTCGAACAATGTCCAAAGACACTTGGAAATCAAACAGTGATCAGTGACTTGAGGAAGACATGTGAAGAGCGTTTAATTATTTCTGATGATTTTCTTCAAGCTTGTATTGTTAATTGTGCTGGAGGTGAAGTTATGAACAAGATAAGGTGAGTGACTTTTTTCTTTATGCTTTCATAATTCCAACTCTAAAGAAAACAAAGTTCTGACTTCAATCCCTGCTTCTTTATATTAAAATAAGTGACGCATTAATCGTTTGTTCACTTCTCTCTCAATTTATATTTTTAAATATTAAAAAGATATCCCGAACACAACAAAGAGAGAAACTGTCATCTTCTACACTTAAATATATTTAAGTTCGACTAAGTAGTTACGTTTCCTATTCTCTCACTCTCAACTTCTGTAAATATGTTCATTTGAGTTAAAGCACTTGCGATAAAAGCAACACATATGTGTGACAGTATTTTCTGCGTGTAAAAATAAAAATAAAGAATAAAACTAGAAAAATTTATTATCAGTTGAGATAAGAATACAAGTGAAGTACCGTAAAGTTAAGATTGTCATGTACGGGTGTGCCATACTTGCGATGGAATTTTAGGTTTTCCGTATTGAAAAGTGAACTTTCGCGGAAATCTTCTTTTGTTTTGGTTTTTCGGTTTATTAGTCCAATAATAATTTCTGTTAAATATTGTGGAATTTATTCGTTTCGGGCTTGATAATGAACTGTTATTGGTTATCGTCGTGTTGTTGTTTTTGGAAAAAGCGGGACGAGGATAGTCTTGTTGAAGAGTTAGTGATTGTGCGACGATATACTCGAGAATTACTTTTACACTTTATATTTATAAATTTTCACAGTGAGGTTGAACAGTCGTTGGCTGGTTTGATAAGCGATCGTGCAACAGACGAAGTCTTAGAAGCATTAACAAGATACAAACGTGGTATGGGAATTCCAGATTCGCCAAACACAACATTAAATGATTCATTGCCACCAGACATTGTGAGAAGTCGATCGAGTCATGTAAGTTCGATGACATATCTTAATTAAAATATTCTGAGAATTTCTTAACAAATCCCAGGATTCAATGAGCGATCATCATCATGTGGATCTTTCACGTCACGGCATTGGATCACCAACGGTAAGTTAACTTAGCTTAGCGGTTGACAATTTTAATTCAAGTTGTACATAAATATTCAGCATATTGTCTAAACTTCTCGCTTGCACCATCATCATTATTTGTTTTTAATGTAGCACAGTTTCATTCATTCATCGGTGACTCATCGTGAATCAGATGAGATGTAAAGTTTTATTCTTCGTTATATCGTCTTCTTCGTCTGACTTGAATTTTTTTTACGGAAGAGACTGCATCATGATTCACATTCTATGTTAATTTTTTGAAATTCATTTCTCATATTTATCATCGAAAAAGAAAAAAAAGAAAGAAATAAGTTTTTAATTAGATATTTTAAACACAAAGGGAAATTGTCTTTGTTTGACTTTGTAAGTCGAGAAGTTTTAAGTTTTGTTTCTTATCAAAAAATCACTTTAATGCATTTATCGTAGAATTGAAGAACCCCCGACAATTTCAACATTTCTTTATTGAACTGAATGTCATAGACTGTAAATAAATTTGTTGCGCAATAAATGTTTATCGAAAAAATATTTATCACATCAAACGATTCCTTCACAAATAATCATTTAAAAACAAATCATTCATTTTCCTAGATATTTATCTAATCAATAATTTTTCATTTTCCTTCTCACTTCGCCTTCACAAAATTCATTTTGGAATCCAATCTTGCAATAATATCAAAACAAAATTATTTTTTGTATAGAAATTGGAATATCTGAACTTGGTAAGTTTCATTCACCACCTGCTTTTGTTTATGTTTTTGGTTTGGGAATGACAAGCGGAATTATGGAATAAAATGTCAAATGTTAGAGCAGCAAAAAAAAATTTCTCCATGATTTCCGCTCGTCATCTGCTTTAGTTTTTGCTTGTGAAAAGTTTCACATACTTATTTATGTGTTGATGTCGATTATCTTTAATTCTTTCAAGACCATTTCACGATCTGATTGTTGATCACGGAAAGGCGTCGCGAAACATATCGATAAGCTTCACATCAACACATTATGGTGTAATTAATGCTTCTTTATTTTTGTATTTCAACTAACAAAAATTCATTCACAAAATTATGGAAAAACATTGGAAATTAATTTGCAAAACTTTTCTCTTTTATTCTCTTCCCATTTCTTCAATCACAAAAATTCTTTTTCACATTTTTCAATGTTTTTCTTTTTCTATTTCTCTCTGGTGTGGTTTTTCTTTTCGTGCAATTTTCCTTTCTTCCTTTTTTTATTATTAATCTCAGGAAATTGTCTACTTTTCAAATCAGGCCGTTCCACATTTCAAGTCAAAGCGACAAGCAATTGCAAAAATTCGCCCACAAAGTGTCGTCGGCTTGGGTGTTGATAATCTCAGTTTAAGTCATATTCCCGACCTTCTTGAGTCACCAAATATTTCTAATCGCGGATCCAAAAATGCAACAGCAGAAGATGAAAATTGTGATTCAATCACTGAATTACCAAGCACATCACTTACGCTTCAACATTTAGTCAAAAGTCGACCGAAGAGAGCGAAAGTTAGGGCACCAACGAGGCCGTTGTTGACAGAACTTTCAAATAGTTTGGGAGAAGGATTGGAAACATTCTTCACAAAACCAGACTCAGAAACGACATTAACACCTCTTGTCTCACCAACATCTGAAGAATGTAGTTCGCTAAGCTTCGTTGATAGTCCAACGATTAGTCGTGAAGAAAACATCGGAGGAAAGAAGTCAACAATGACTTCAGGTGAAACAACTCCAATCATGGAAGAGAGAAAAGCAAAACTTGAACGACAATCGCCACTTCTTAAAGGAGTTGCAAATTGGACTCCACGATCTCTTTCGTCTGACAATCTCGAAAAACATTCACCATCTGTCAGTCGGAAATCACCTTTGGTTAAAACAAAGACACAAGATCGTGATCAACATGTAAAGTTCGACGAATCGTCATCGATTATTCACAACAATTTAAATCCTGTGAACAATCGTGATTCAGGAAAGAAGTCACCAAGTAACGAATCTATCAAAGCTATTTACGAGAAACAACTTCATGGAAATGGAATTAAAACACCAACAATGATTCAAAAGCCTCGACCATGGTCAGTTCTAGGACATGAGTCGAAGAATGAATACAACAACGATTCATCAAAAACAACACCGGATGCACTTGATAATGGTGAGAAAATTATTCATTTCCAAGCTATTGATAATCATAAAATTTATTACTTTAATCAGATCAAGACATGGTGACAATAAATCCAGGCGTTGCTTTAGGTGGTGCTATCCTTGGTATAACTCCTGGTGCTGCTCTCGAAAAGAAATCAGTTCGTGATCTTGCAGCTAACTTTGCAGCGAATAAAATTGGTGAGTCATTGCAGAAGTAAAATAAAATAACAAATTATTTATTGCTCGTTTTGCATGATTCTTCTTATGTTTTAATTATTTTACTTTTATGTTTTTCCTTCCACACAAAATTCAACTTTTTTTTGCACATACGATAAACAAATTTTTAGTTTTGGAACCAAAGCCTCGACCTAGTAGTCAAAGTCATGTCAGTAAACTTAGTGGTGACTCGATATCTTTGCTAAGCGAGAATCGATTGTCCGGTAGTAGCTCTAGCTCGGAGCATGAAAATGGCAGTGCCAGTAATTCAAACGGTAAACCGGAAATTGCGGTCCGACGAATTGCAGGCAAAAAGATTTCTGCTTTATTTGAGGTTTGAAACTTTTTTTCTGTTTTTTATTTGTTCTTTAAAGTTTTTGTGTTAAACATGCATGTCATCATTCCAAGATGATTATTAATTAAAAAGAATTATCTTAAACATCTTTTTTTACTTTGAAAACAGGAGAGACTAGTTGAAGGACTCAAGACATCTACGCACAGAACAACAACTGCCTATAGAGAGTCATCATATTTATCGAAAGACGATTCTGTAGATGTTTAAAACTTTATTTTAAGTTCACTTTACAAAACAAAAGCCTCTACTTAGTTTAAGGTATTTTATTAAAGTTTTTAAGCGTTTTGAATGAGATTGTTTTACGAAACAGAACAAAAGAAGTCAAGAAAACTTTTGCAAGTATTTTTTTTTAATTGAACTATTTTCAATGCAAATTTTTGATCGAGAATAAATTTTGAAAATTCTTCCCAAATATTTTCTATGACTGCCGAATTTTGCTTCCACCAAAAATTAAGAAAGTTGAAAAATTAAAATTAATCTTTACTCAAGTAAAAGGTTTTGAAAATAAAATTGGTCAAAAAAGTAACACGAGAAAATAATTAATTCTGAGCTTGATGAAGAATTCTAAGAAAGTTTGTAATCGATAGTCTTCATAATTTATTTAAGAAGAATGTTTTGAACGAAAACATGAAAAGAGTCACGAACAGTAAATTCGAATGATCAAAAAATTATTCAAATAATCGATATGAATAATCACACACACTGACTTTGTAGACTGTTAACTATTTATTCTTCTTAGGGATGGTTAATGTAAGTGTCACTTATCCCATTATTGGGATAGGCACGACATTAGAGTTGTAAGTGGTCGGGTGTGCAACATAACGATGATTAAGTGGACATTAGGTTCGGTTGCTTAACAGCATCTGTCGTCAACTGACAAACCCAACTCTAAGTATGAAATCCTAAATAAAAAGGAAATTCAATTTAAAGGAATGAAATGAACAAGTAAACATTCTCAACGTGCTTTCTCGGTTTGTTATTTTAGGATTTCATTACTTATCACCCACGACTTCTAACTTAGTAGATAACTAATCAAAAAGGAAAACATTTGCGAATATTTTAGATGAACAAAAACGTGCCAATAATGTAATCGATTTCAAAATTATTTTCTATTAAATTTCTAAGTTATCCGTTCGTGCATTCATTCTAGCGAAATTCTAGCTAATTTTTTTTTGTTTTTTGTTTCTTTCTGATCAACACATTCCGTTTCTTTAGCAACAAGGATTGTATCTTAAAGTTTCGTTATTTAGACAAATTTGACAAGCTTTAATTTACATATGAAGCATTGAATAACTTTAAATAACAAATTGTGTTGATTATTTCTCTGTTTGTTTAATTTTTTCTGTGATTCATTTCTTGTCCCTTTAATGAAACTTTAATCTTAACAAAATAATACGAAAAAAAATAATAAATAAATCAGAAAATATTCTTGTAAAGTTCATTGATTAAACAACAAAGAATGTAGCGTTTTCGAATTGATAACAGTTTGTAGTAACTTTAAGAGTTCATAAAAAAATCAATAAACGATATTAATCAGAAATCAATAATTTGATCAATTTGGTTTTACTCATTATAATCTCGAATTTCACCATCGTCGTAATCTTTTAAGTCGTTCGCATTCTATAAAACTTTTTATCGTTTTCGATGTTTCCAAACGTCAATAAAAGTACATGTCAGTGTTCATTCCTTTCAGAAATAATCTTTTAATATTGTTTTCCGCTTCCTATCACTCACGAATTTTTTTAATATTTATTTTGTGAGGTAATCAAATTGACGAAATAATCCAAATTTATTACGACATCCAATTTCTCTTTTTCAGGCGGAAAATTCAATAAATGGATTAATGGATAATTCATTGAGTTTCAATTTCTCTTAAAAATTTAAATACCTAGATTACTAGGTTTATTAAATATGTTAAATTACACACATGAAGAAATCTGATGAGATTACATGCTGTGAAATAACTTTTCCTACTTACATGCTTCACTTTTTCAAGGCCACAAATTACAAATTATCTCGTTTTATCATTAATCAAATTTTCTGTACAAATTTATTGTTTGAGTTTATTATTAGCGTTAAAGAAATATTTTCGTTTGTGCTATAATTAACAAAAGCAATGAATAACAGAAAATTTTCACTTCTGTAAGATTTAAAACGTCCTTCTGTCAAAATGAACACAACGAATCAGCAATGACACGGTGGCCGAGCGGTCTAAGGCGCTAGATTTAAGCTCTAGTTCTCATCTGAGAGCGTGGGTTCGAACCCCACCCGTGTCAATACATTTTTTATTTTATTTTTATTTTTCTATTTTCATCTGAAAATGAAAACTTTCCTAATCTTTCGTTAATTGCAATTAGAAAGTTGACATAATTTGTTCCATTTTCTATTTTGTTCTTCGTGTTTATTTTGCTTTTCGTTCGATACTGAAAATAATTTTGCATGTGATAAAAAATGTTTTTCTTGTTGTTTTGAAATTTTCTTTTAATATTGAGACAACCCCATAAAATCGTAACATTACAAACCTTACTTTACAATCTAAATTCACAAAAAAAAATGTTAAAACTAAATAGGATCCAAGGCACAATTAAAGCCTTAAACGCTTTTAATAAATTTATAGAGTTATTTTATAATTTTAATGCATGTAAAAGTTTTGTGAAATCTGCAAAATGTTATTTCGATTCTGTTGCTTTTGTCTTGAGTTTCTTCAAAAATTCCTTCGCCAATTTATCACCAACTCGATATTGCAAAGCCTTAACAGACTCCATTGATTCTGTAATAATATTAAGATAATTATTAGATTCATTTATTTTAAAATAATTAATAATTACCATCACTCTCTGGTCTTGTGAGTTTTAAATGCAGCTGTTTGATACTTCCACTATCACTTGTGATGTCTGCAATATCTTTGAACATCAAAAAAGTATCGGCAACATATTGATTTGCAATTCCAAAATAATCTTTGTCTTTGACACTAAATAAAATTATTGCTTCTTCCAATTTCCTTTGCTCATCGTTTAGGGTTCTATAAAATGTTCAAAATTTTAATTATAAGAAATATGAAAAATCTTATGAAAAGTTTTTCTTTGTCTTACATTGAAAATTTCTCATCAAACATTGGAAACAAAGTTTTCTGAATGACTTTAGTTTTGGGTTGAGTAACACCAGCAAATTTATCTTCAGGGAAGAAATGAATTCTAACAAAAGGATCGCATTGTCCATCAGTATCCATTGGAATTAAATGCTTGGCATTCATGACTTCAATTTCCAACACGTTCTTTTGAAAGAAACATTGAACCGTGAGAAGACCAAAAGGCGAGTCTTCCAATTTTTGTTGCATTGTATAACGTTCTTTGTAATACTGATGAATGAGATCGGCTGGTTCATATCCATGAAGTTCAAGTAATTTATCGATCGATTCCAAGGTTTCTTTATCACTTGATTGAATCGGTTTATCGCTGTTCTGGCACTTGAAGTTCTCAACCATGATTTGTAACGTGCTGCGTAAGTTTGAGTAAAATGATGGTGGGCGTCGCTTTTCAATGCTGCCTTGAACAAGATCGTAAAGTATGCACGAGATCTCAACCCAAATGGCATCAAGAACTCGTGTGAAGTTGTCGTCATTAAGTTCAGTGTGAAGTGTTTTCAATGAGTCTTCCATATACATCATTAAACGATCCATCGCGTTGGAATCTGTATCGAAAAGTTCAGCACCTTCTGTAAGGAATCTTCGCATAGCTGGGTTCATTTTTCTCGCGAGCTTTTCAATCAATTCGAGAATTTTATTCTTCTCAGTGTCGATAGCATTTTCCATCACATTTTGAATCGTATCAGAGCATCGTTTGGCATCTAAAGGTCCTCGAAAATCTGACATGTTTCGAATAATGTCATCGACACCAAGTTCCTTGACAAACGAATGAATGCTTTGACGAATGTAATCAATGTTGTTAATGGCCAAACACCATTCTGTCGTCACTTGGAATTTCTTTTCGTAAACAGTCTCAACCATTCCTAAACTATCAACTCTCTCCGCCATTTTATCAGCATAGAAGACACAACAACGACAAATGTCGTCAACAATTTTACTGACAAAAATGAAAGCACCTTCTGCACTTGGCCACGCAAGTTGCTGCCAAAAGATTCGAATTTGATAAAAAATCGCCAAAGTATCAACAGCTGATGATGAATATTTAACTGTTGCATCAACAGCAATCAACGGATCTAATTCAATTGCTTTCTGTATTCTTGTTAATGCTTTATAGACAGAAATATCCAACCAATGAGCGACACCACTTGAAAACCATTCGTAATAATCTTTCATTTGAAAATCGACAACACCGGGACATAAAGCAGATCCAAGCACAGAAAATCTTTTCAGCAACAAATACAACTCGAAGAGTGTCGTCAACATGTTGATTTCTTCATAACGATTGTGTTTCATATCCTTCGAGTCTAATAAATCGAGTCGTTCGATTTTAGTGTTGCAAATGTCTTGTACAATTGGCTTGACAAGTTCCATGACTTTACGATCGTAGACTTTGTAAATGACAGCAGCATACTGATAATTCATTTTCCTAATAAATAAATTAATCAAATTTATTTAAAATCACGACATATTTCAAATCAAAACTTACTCTTGGAACACTTTATCGTGATGTTCAATGGCACGTTGAAGATCAGATCTCACAAGTTGTATAACTTTAATCAATTGCTGAAGTCTCGATTCGTTGTCATCACTGTTAAGTTCATTTTGATCAACAATTCCATCGAAATATTCTTCAGCAGCAATTGTTACAGCTTGATTCATAACGTCTCGAATATCAACTGCTAAATCTCCAGTTTTCTTCAACCATCCAAAGTATTGTTCAGGGAATAAATCAATCGATGGTGTTGGTTCCAATGTAGCAATCTTAGAGATGATATTAATGACTCTTGTTAGATGTTTCAAAGTGTTTGCATCACCAGCAAGCTTCTTTCTCAACTTCCTGATGATTCCAAAACATGATGGCAATAAACGTTTTGTTGATTCAAAGAAAATTGTGATTTCTTCTTCATGTGTCACATTTCTTGTTTGAATTGGTTTGATCAACTTATCAATAATTCTTTCAAACAATTCAAACGATAATGGATGATGTTGATGAACTTCACAATAAACTGACCATTGTGCGAATGCAACATCAATATCCGTCAATCCACTTTGTGCTTGATGTTGTGTGATGATTGTCTCAGCTAAACTGCTGAACTTACCCGACCACCAATGATGTGCGACTTTTGATGACTCCAATTCATGATAGAGAAGAATTTTCAACAAATGTCGATGTTCTTGTGATGCAACTTGATCATTCTTTGCCGAACTGAAGTTGAGACGAACTTTGATTGTTCCTTGTGTCTTAGTTTTTCCTTTTTTGTCGAGATTATACCACATAACAAGACCAGCAGCTGGAATTGTCTTCAAAGGAACTTTTGAACATCCGACAAATTCATTATCGTGTTTGCCTGATGATGCTGTTGTTGCTATTTCTTTCATAAGCTTTCGAAAACCTTTTGCACCTTTAATCTCAAAAAATTTATTCATTTTCTCGCCAATTGTTTCTGCTGGATCGAAATCCCAAACTTCTATGATGAGAGTATCTTCATTAGGATTCTCTGAGATGGGCCTGTGAAAATATCGAAAATTTTAATTAAGTTTTAAATCCGTTTGATTGAAAACTTCAATTCAACTCACAATGAGAAATGTTCTTCGTATTTCGGGTTTAATGTTGCAGACTTCACTGAACTTGTGTATCGTGTATTGGGAGCTGATGCAATATAAAGTGTCACAAAAGGATCAGCCAACCCATTTGGATCCTTCGAATTCAAATCTTTCGCTTCAATCACTTCGATGTTCAATCTCATTTCAGGAGCTTCTTTAATTCTTGCTTTTTCTAATAATTCTTCATGAGATTCTTGTTGAAACTTAAAAGCTTCTTGTAAGAATGAAAAAAGTGATTCCGTGCTGACTTTTGACTCGTCACTGCCAACATTGTGAAGGATTTCGAAAAGAATTTCTTCATAAAGTTCATCAATCTAGGGAAAGAAATTAAGAAATAAAAGTATCGTGAAAACGTGTAATGAGATCAGCTAAAGAGAGAAAAAGATCCTTGAACTGATTTTACGCTCAAACGTACAGTCATCGTGTGGATTATTAGATTCGTTTGTCGTTCCATCAATTCCTTTTTTACTCCTTTAAATTGATTATGGTGCAAACTGCCACGACGATCAAGAATTCGTCGTCGTGGATTTGGTATTGGCGCGTTGTTATTCATATCAGTTTCAAGTGATTTTATTCTTGTTAAAGGTTTTTTTGTCGGAAGTGTCGACGATTTACCAAACTTCCAAGTGAAGTTTTTATTTTTATTTTGGCTTCCACCATTGCACAATCCATTAAGTGACAAAGAACTCATTTTAGATCCCGTCGTGAGGCTTTTATTACGATGAAATCAATTTAAGAATAAAAAAGAATTTCTTTTGGGAATTAAATTAAAGAAAGAAAAAACTTTCAATGATTAGTCAGAGAAATTCATGTTCGCGAGTATTTTTAAATTTGTTTCTTTTTTGTCTTGCAAGATTTCTTAATTTTTTGCGAGTTTTATTTTTCCTCTCGACTAAGGTAACGCTCGCTGACTTTTTTAAAACTGATCAGAAATCGTGGGAGGTTGACAATTAATAAGAAAACAAGTCGATTTCCTCTTGGGAAATATTTGAAATGTTATTTTTGTTTTTGGAAAAATATTCAAAGCACAAATTAAGGATTTTTTATGTTATGCAATTCCTTCTCGTTATGTTGATGCTTTTACTCTTGATCATGAAAATTAGTTTTCTTTTTTCTTTTAAATAATTTTCTGCGTATCCGTTTTTCCGCTCTTAATCTCACGATCACTGCATTTGAACTGAGAAAATTTTCCTTGGTTCGAAAGGAATTTTTTGGCACAATTTTTTAAAATTCTCTTCGAAAATAGAAAAAAAAATCATCAGAATCTTTATCGTGAAAATTCGCTCGCACATTTGATCATCAAGAGAGTGAAAATGTGTTTTGGTTGTAATCATTTAATTCTTCTCGATCAAATGAAAAAATTCATTCATAAAAGAAAAGGAAAACGAGCTCTTCATTAAATATTAGTTCAAGAGATTCAATTTCGAGAGTTTCATGATGCTGAGAAAAGCAAATAACTTCAAGTGCATTGATCGCTGCTTTCCAGGATTTTTCTACTTCTTTGACAATTAAAATAAATCGAGTAAAAAAATTTTTATCTTAATTTTCCTATCTTGAGTTGCACTGACATAGAAATCGAACGTGATCGTAATTAACAGACTCTTGAAACTTTATTGCTTTTCTTTGCCATTGAATCGCAATCTATCAACATTGACATCTCAAATTAAAAAGTTTCAAGTATCAAATGATGAAATATTGCATAAAAATAAATAAATTTAAGAAGAAAACTTGCGAGCATCATATGTGCCATGTCTGTGGTGTACAAAACATGATCAAGGTCGTCGCTTATGGCGAAAAGCATCATCGGCACGATTCTATTTTAAATATTAAAACAAAATCTTCACACACATTTAACACAACATAACGAGATGAAGGGAACAAGAATTATTAGATTTTAAAGCGTTTCTTGGAACAAGTTCAAGTTTATTGAAAGTTATGACACTTTCGATCATCGATAAATCATTGACAAGATTTTATTGCCACTTGGAAATCTAATCGAATTTTCCTTATCCACAGTCACGATGAAAGAAATTTAATTAGCGAAGAATTTTAACAAACTTACATTCATTCCAACCATAGCATTTTTAATTTCCTGGATGTCTTCTTTCTTCTCTTCAATGTCACTATCAGCTTCAGCCGACTCGTTTCCACTGTCCTTTCCTGTATCGCCATCTTCATCGTCCCCAATACGTGACTCAATCTTTGCTTCCTTCTTCTCCTTCTTCTTGAGAAAAGCTGAAGCTTCAGGATCGACAAGTGCTGCATTTCCCAGAAAGTTATCTTCAGTGTCTTCATTTCGAGCATGAAGCATCGATCCAAATCGTTCGAAAAAGCCTCCATCGGAATCTTGAATTCTAAATGAGAAAAATTTAAATTAAAAATTTGTCAAATTTGCAAAACAAAAATTATTCAAGAAGGAAAAGATTTTGTTTTTCTTTAAAGTGCCATCGATAATGATAATTTTATTGCATAAATAATTATCTAATTATCTAATTTTGGAAGACTCGAGCAAACAAATAATTTCCAATAATGTTTAATAAAAATTGAAAAATATTCAATTCAAATTTCCAAAGCAAGAATATTTGATGTAAACATATTCTTCAATGCCATGTGACGATCCTTCACGACCAACACCAGATTCTTTAATTCCACCAAAAGCAGCTTCAGTTGATGAAATAAGTCCTTCGTTTATTCCAACCATTCCGACTTCAAGTTTATTTCGAACTCTGAACGCTTGATTCAGATCTTGAGTGAAGAAGTAACCAGCAAGACCGCGTTGAGTGCCATTAGCAATCTTCAAGGCTTGTTCTTCACTTTTAAATGGAATAATCGATACAATAGGTCCGAAAACTTCATCAGTATAAAGTTTCATATCCGGTTTGATGTCAGTAATGATTGTCGGTTCAAAGAACAACTCTCCAATGTCCTTCATGTGACGACCACCATGAACAATTTTTGCGCCTTTTTGCTTTGCATCTTCCACCATTCCTTTAACTTTCTTCAACTGAGCTTCATTAATTAGTGGTCCAATCTTTGTACACGAACATGCTCCATCACCAATAGACAAACATTTCATTTGATTTATTAATTTTCCAATAAATTCTTCGCAAACATCATCTTGAATTAAGAAACGATTGGCAGAGATGCAAGTTTGACCGCAGTTTCTGAATTTTGAAGCCAAGGCACCAGCGACAGCATGATCAATATTTGCTGACTTAAAGACAATAAACGGAGCATTTCCACCAAGCTCTAAGCCGATTCTCTTAACACCATCAGCACATTGTCTGTAAAGTAATTTTCCAACTTCCGTCGATCCAGTGAAAGAAATTCCAGCGACTTTAGGACTTTTACAAAGAAGTTCACCAATTGGTGCTGCATTAGAACGACTTGATGTGATGACATTGATAACGCCGGGAGGAAATCCAACTTCATCAGCTAATTTACAAAGAGCGAGAGCTGTTAGCGGCGTATCTTCTGCCGGTTTGATAACAACGGTACAACCTTAAAAAAGATTAGATAATTGAATAAGTAAATAAAGTAATGAACAACAGAAATGTAAATTCTTACCCGCTGCTAAAGCTGCTCCCGCTTTTCTTGTTATCATTGCGTGTGGAAAGTTCCAAGGAGTGATAAGACCGGCAACTCCAATTGGATGTTTTGTATGAGTGATTGACTTGCTTGCAACCGGTGATGGAACAACTTCACCGTAAATACGACGAGCTTCTTCAGCAAACCATTCAATGAAGCTGTTTCCATATGTAATTTCTCCGAAAGATTCTGCTAATGGTTTGCCAGATTCCGACGTCATAATTTCCGCAATTTCAGCTTTGTTTGCTTCAAGCAAAGTGAACCATTTCTAAAGTTTAATTTTGTTTACTTTTTAATTGTTTAATTAAATTCATTTAAATGAATTGTCATTACCTTCAAGAGATTCGAACGATCTTTAGCAGTTTTATTCTGCCATTCCTGACTATGAAATGCGTCGTAGGCTGCATCGATCGCCTTCTCGACGTCTTTAACATCCATATCAGGAACATTTCCAATAATTTTTAGATTTGCTGGATTAATGACATCAAAAGTCTTTTTTTCTCTTGAATCTGTCCATTTGCCATCGACATACGCTTGGTTTTTTATCAAGGAATGCATCGTTCTGACTAGTTGGAGACGTTCTTCTACACTAAATTTAGATATTCCCGAATGGAAAAATCCTAAATTTCGTACAAGCCGAAACATTTCAACACGATTAACACTTTTACACAAACTTTTATCACAATCTTCGTCAAAAACGTAAGATACAAAAGAGTATTTGTTCCTAAATGAGTCTTTTAGTACTTTAAAGTCTCTACATGAGACAATTTAGATCTAATTACAGAATTTTTATTAATATCAATTGATAACTACGACGAAAATGAGAGAACGCAATTTTGAGAGAGGAAATCAATTTTTACTCTCTCACTAACCTTTTCACACAATTTTGAATTTCTTTTCGCCGTTAAATTTCACTTTAAAAACACTTATAAGGAAATCAATATTTTCGAAACAGAACCATGCATGGAACAATTCTTTTATGGTCAAATGACTCATTAGCCTTTTATGAAAAACCTACGTTATTTCACGTTCATTTGGGGGTTTCATTTTGTCTTCTTGGAGTTGATGCCAAATCCCCATCCACATTGCATCTTCTTTATTCATTTGTTGATTATTCATTTTTAACAATTATAAAATAAATATTGCAACTTTGCAACTCAATAAATATTTATTCACAACACAACGTCACAACCTTAGGAATGTCTAGATTGGGTAAAATTTCAAGTTATCCAAATAGAATAAAAGAAACAAAATTACTAACAGCTGATTAAAATCAGAGCTCAATGTAGGTAAATATGTGTTGATTTCCGTGCGATGACGAATAAGTTTCTTTTTATTTTGTATGGTATTGGAAAAAAGTCTTGTAGAGATAATTGAAATTTTATGTTTTAGCCTTATGGAATTTCCCAGAGCCTTGGCATTCGTAATGATTTTGAAAGTTATGCAAACAGTTCTCAGCATTGACTTGAAGTTCAAATATCTACGTTCATTCATCTACATGATGATTAACTAAATTTCATTTGACGTGTCATAAAAGAGCGTCGCGAAATATAATGCAAATACTAAAGTTTTCTCTTGAAATTGACATCATCTTCACCATACATTGAAGAATTCTTTCACAAAGATGATAATTGTTGGATGTTTTTATTAATACCAGATGCAAGAAGCTTCATAATAATTTTTCCCGCAAGAGAAATGTTTTTGTATTTGCAATGGTTAATAAACCTTATGACAACGTGAATCATGATGACTCCACAAACTTTATAAAAATTCTTAACAAATCATGTTCATATCCGTTCAACATTTTAAATTATGATGTAATGTATGCAAATACTTGTCAAAGCGTAAGCATGCGTAAAATTTTTTATGATTCATAAAACGTAAAAAAGTCTAGGTAACTTCTTGTTCTTTGGTATTTATGTAACCATCACATCAATTTGATGAGAATGTAATGGATTTTTCACAAGCATTTAACAAACATAAAATATTCGCTGAGATTGAAAATAACTGCTGACATGCTGGTATTGAACGCTTTAAACTGAACTCAACCATGACCTTCAAAAGTATTTTGTTATTACTTCTTCCTCACTTCTTGGTTCTCATGCCATTTTTTAAAAGCATTGTGTTAAAGTATAAATCAAGAAGAACACTCAAATAAATAGTCAACAAGTCAAAATTACTTGAAGCGAAACCTTCAAAGCCGGTTTCTTTAATTCAATTTTGTGCCTTCTATGTTTGCAAAATGAATAGCTTAGACATGAATAATTATCTGAATATTCTTAACTTGACTATTTTTCATAGCTTAAAAGCTTTTCTTTTCTTTTTGTTTTTAGAAGAAAAGAAATATTTGAACTTGGAAATCAAAACTGCAGACATGTAGAAATATGAAGCAGAGAAAATTCAATCACAAGTCAAACGCTAATTATAGATTGACGTAAATATCTACTCGAGTTGAAGTTTTTTCTTCTCTTTAAGTATAATCGATTAAAGAATGTTTAAGTTTTGAAATTCAATTCATTATTTTTGAAACACAATGAATAATTGAAGTGTTTTGTCATTGTGGCAACTTTTCTCGTTTCTTAAGTTTCGTTATTCATAGAAATTGTTCTAAGACTCGCTTCGTTATGCACGATTTACCAACACACATTGCATCCTACACAATTGTTTTTTAATCTCCATTTTCGAGCATATTTAATTAGATTTTAATTCATTTGGAGAAAGACTTAAACACGATTACGAGTGTTTAGCTCGAAAAAACCTTCAACACGTTATTAATTGAAAATTGTATCAAAGATTTCAAAGAACTTTTTCTAATCATCCATCATCGTCTTTGATAACAGTAAATCAACTCAAAGGTTCACTGACATTTAATTCTTATTCACTTTTTGATTTCTAGTTTCACCAAAATCTCCAAAAAAAGACAAGTTTCGAAACTGTGAACAACAATAAATAAAATAATGCGAAAGACTTAGCAATTTCGACTGCTAAAAGACCGGCACGAGACTGATCATTTGAGATTTTTTCGCAACGTTTCATTCGGGCAAACCCGAGAGAAAAAGTTTGTTCGTACGAGTGACGTAATTCTCGTGTTTTTTTCGCAGCTCATTGCGGTGTTTACGGAACAGAAGCAAATATGAGTGCGAGACCATAATTGAGATATGATCAACAAGTAGAACCTTTTTTTCGGTGATTTACGCATGGTTAACTAACTTCCATGTTAATTTATAAATTCAAATTACGGAAGGAAGTGCAAAGCATCGGAAGTCGAACTATTTCAAATGATAAACATAAACCAGAAGCAATGAAACGATACCTTAAACTTTTCGGTAATGCAAATATCTGACAAAACCGGGTCTGCAACTTTTATTTAATTTTTTTTTGTTCTTTTTAACTTGTTTTTTCATCTCTTCTTTTTATCTCATAAATGACCTTCGATCAATGAGCATTGTAAGAAATCACCTTGGGTTTCCCAATAATATATCAATAACTTACTCCTTAGGAGGTTTTTCTCTGACAATGACAGGTTTAGGATCTAATTCCTCCTTTTCCTCCTTTTCCCCCTCTGGTGCCAGAACATGAAGAAAGTCAAAACGTTTCTTACTACGCGCTCGAAATTCATCTCGCGATACTTTCTTCTTCTCCTTATGTCCAAATATACTTGCGAACATCTTTAAAACAACAGTTTATATTGACGCATTAATTAACACTGATTTTTTGAAAGATTTAGGTCCAATGATACCGATCGTTAACTATGAAACTGAAACGTAGCGTGATAATCGTCTTTGACTTTCAAATTTTGTTCATTTTATGGTAAATATTTAAACGCTTTACGAAGCGTCAACAGCACGCAAGCTTTAAAAGAGAACTAAAGGTATAAGACAGATTTCGAAGCCAACATAAAAAAGCTTGAGATTAAACAAACCACCACGGACATGAGAGAGAATTCTGAGAAATTTTGCAATGTTAAAGCGAGGCTCCTTCGACTCGAATCTCATTGTATTGGTTGGAAACTGAACTTAAGACTTGCTACGTAAAAATAAGCAGAAACCGGTAAAAAAAATTCTTCATTACAATCAAGAAGAAGTGAATAAATATATTCGATGTAAACACTTCAATCAAACAAGTTTTTTACAAAAAGCTTTAGAATGTCTTAAATTTTAATTAATTCATCACGCGAGTTTGTCCCAATCACAAGCGAATTCCCCCGAAATCATAAAAAACACTAAAATAATGTCAGTGCCGTCGTTTTCGTCGCACGCATAATGTTGAATTGAATTTTTCAGCGCTATTGCCGGATGTTACTTCACACTAATTGAGCATTGCTCCGGTATTCGTTAGAAAAAAAAGGTTTTTGAGTCATTCGACTCGACAAATTGTTTGTTTTTCCATTGAAATTTAGAAGTTGAATAAAAATTGTCAATTTTCACTTACTTTTCATTGCACATAACTCGTCTCTTCTTGAATAAGTTCATCAGCATATTTGGTTTCTTCTTATCTTTGTTGATCTCACTTTTGTTTGTCACTTGACGTGATCTCCAACTAAACGGCATTGTGATAAGATTTATCAATGACGATGATAACTTTCCACTAGATCTTTCGTTCTTTATAAATTCTAAACTGATTTCACTTCTGGCAAGTTTGCTATCATTTAATAATGTGTTACTGTTTACTTTACGAGGTGATAATTCTTTAGTTGATCCACCAAAATCATTCCCTAACTGTCCCCTTCCACCCATTGTCATCATTTTGTCACTCATTATTTTCAATTTCTTACGAAACGATTCGTTCTGAGCTGCATCACGATATAAGATGGAATTCCGATGAATTGTCGTCGATGGGAAGACCACGTCCCAGTTGTAATATTCGTTGAGTAATTTCTTCTGAGTGGCAAAAGTTTTTGTGTTCTTTGGTTCAATCACTGGCGCTTTCTGGCTGAGTATTTTGTTACTTGGTGTCGAGTGCTGCTGAGTAAGTTTCTCTACGGTCTGTTGGTGCCTCTGATTTGTCTAAAACAAAAACGCGAGAATACAAATAAGTTTTGCATATATTTACAGGGTCGACTTATGTCATAAACACAGTTCAGATTCTTTTAAATAAAAAAGTATTCTAAATCCACCTCTTAAACTCTTCTCAAGTACAATCTTTATTATAATATGAATTAAAACTCTTTGTTTTCACTTGTCGATAATTAATGACGATCTCAATTACTAATGGAAAAAAATATTTCAAGATTGCGTTAAACTTGATCGTTTAAAAGAAAGCGAATGAATGCTTCAAGCTTGATCAACCCTAAAGAATTTTTTTTTAATTATTTTTAATGTTATTTGAACTTCTTATCTAATCAGTTGCCTTTGTTTTTCCATATTTTAAAAAAGTGTTTCAATTTCTCTAACAATCAAGGAACTCATAATTAACACATTTTGTCAAGAAATGATGAAAGTTTAAAAATCCTTGAAGTTCATTTAACTCACCTGATTATCAATGACTTTGTGGTTAAAATTTCTTCTGTAATCTGTTTGATTTGGTAACGTGTAGTCGAGATCTTGAAATGGTAATAAATTTCTGGTGGGTGTACAAATTCTTCTCTTCAGTTTCTTATTCGCTGTATTATTGAAATTTAATACGAGATAAGAATCACGTTTGAAGTCATCAGGCACATCAATTGCACGTTCTCCATAAAACTGGTAATGTTCTTCCGAATCGAGATCATCCAAACTATTGTAAGCCTGTGGCAATTCAATATCAGTGTTCGATTGATTTACATGTTTATATTGGAGATTTGGTTGACTAGTAGCTGCAGGCTGAATGTAAATGACATGCGGCGCCATATGGGGTTTCACTGGTGCATCCTCATTGTGCTTTATGATGATTGTAATCTTATTGTTGTTATTTTGGATGTGCTGAGTTATATTATTAAAGTTATTATAGTTTGGTCGAAAACTATTTGAAAACGCATCAGATGAAATTTCACTTGACTCCAAAGAGTCGCGTGTTGATTCACTTGCTATAAGTTGATCATTTCGCAGAAGGAAATTGTCATCATAGTGATGACGTCTGGAAAACAAATATTTAAATCATTATGTCAACATTATTGTTTTAAAAAGACGTCAGTGGTTTCTTTATCTTTCATATGAAAATGTGCGCAGAAAATTTTTGTTGAAATAGTTTTCAGAATAACAAAATTTAACTTATAACTGGAGTATGATGTAATTGGTGAAATAATAAATTTCTTTTCTGTTCAGTGTTCTCTTTAACCACACAATCAAAATTGTTTTGATCGGAAATGAACGATCTGATAATTTGTTAATAAAATTAATAAAACAAGTAATGAATGTGTGAAAGAAATCTATTAAGATCCATTACTGACCTCTAATAATTTCTCAGATGTTTTTAATTAAAATCTTTTATTAAATTTCACCAAAGGGAGTAAAATCGATCGAGAATAAAAAATCAAGGAGCGCCAAAGCACCACAACGAAACGAACATCCGATAGAAGCGATTCAGTAGCAAATCGATAAATGGGTCGAGCATAGGACGAAGTTATTGTTTATGAAACCATAAATAAGTATTGAAAACACGTGAACGATGAAAACTAAAATAAAAGCAAAGAAAGCTTCACGCTTTTATATTTTTAATAAATCATTTGATGACTTTGTATAAAGTGGAAAAGAGCTTTTAAAAGCATAAATCAAATTAAATAAATACTCAAGTTTAGGTTATCAATAGTAGCAATTTATAGATTTTTAAAGCATTTCCTACAAGTTGTAATGTAAACTGAGATATTTAAATCCTTTCAATTAACACATTCAAGCTCAATTATCTGATAGATTTAATCGTAATGATATCAATATCATTAATTTACAATTCTCAACGGCATCGTAATCGATTTGATCACATGGAAACTTGAACTGCTCAACAAAAAACATTCTGACAAATTCTTATTCTTTAATTTCCCATGGCATTCTATGAAAATAGAAATCTAATGGCATGAGTCACTCAGAATCATTACAACGATAATTCAACATCTCAGTAAAATTCACACAAGTATGATGATTAATGACATCCAAAATTACCAAAAACATTAAATAAATTTGCCTTTTTTTTGTTTATGTCGATGGGAAATTTAAAAAATTCAACTAAATTAAAATCTGAATCACATCTTTACCTGTAATGATTGTTATCTCGATCATAATATTTGTTCATATCGTAACTCTCCGACTCCAATTCATAATTGTTATTTAATTTCACATTATGTTGGATATCAAGTTGTCGCATTGGTTTTATTTTTGATTTATTACCGAATTTCCACCATTTCTTATCACCTTCCTCACTTTTACGAATTTTATCTCTTTCTTTTCGTTTTGCACCCATGAATTTCAACATTATAGTATTCCAGAATATTTTATAACTTTAGAAATTCATCGCATTTGTCAATAAAACTGTTCCAACACTTCCCAATAATTCAAGACTTTAATGTTCACTTAGAATTTTATTAGTTATCAGTGAGTTTATGTTAAATTTATTATGTCGCCGACAACTTGTAAACAATATTAAAAACCTCATGAATGACTGCGATTAAGAAACTTTTCTATTCTTATTTCATTCTTGTCTTTACTGCGCATGCTGACTAATCCCATTGATTGTCTCTTAACAAGAAATTTGCGAATTTCCTTTGTAATGCAAATGATCTCAAACTCAGAATGTATCTTAATTAATTTTACGAGAATTTTGACGTTGAACTTTAATATGTGCTTTGAAATCAATGTTACTGAAATAAACTTCTGACCCACAACAATGAATTCGCTGTGTTTCCGTCTGTTTCCCTTGGTAGCCAAACATACAACTAATGTGAAACTACATTAAACGTAACAACAGAAATCCACTTGTATAGAAGCTTGCCGCATACAAGTGGCTATGAAAAACAAGACTGAAAAAAATCGGAAAAATGAAAATAAAAACAGAAATTTCAAAATTGGATGGAAACAGTTATGACGTAGCCGCGTATTTCATTTAGTGAAACGCCATTTCAAGCCTTAAACATAAACATCATTTACAAACGTTGTTCAGCTCTTAATTACAATTAAAAAATGTTTTTAATTCAAGCTTCTTTTAGTTGGTATTAGTAGACTGCAGAGCAACGTGGTTATTGTACACTTTCGGACACAGTTCAGTGAACAATCATTCAATTGTACAAGTTTAGACTATGCAGAAGCATAAAATGAAATATAAACAAGTGTATGATCTGATTTGAAATGTTCCAGGTAGAAGTGCATAGAATTGCGTGAAAGTGCAATGCAAATGATACAAAACAAACTATGAAGAATAAATGCAACAAGTGACACAGGTAAATGAACTCTCCTTCGACTATTTACACAAACAATCTAATTTATGCTAAACCTTAGATCTAACTTGAGGTTTCTAAATTGAGCGGAACGACTTCGACCATTGTTAAGAAGAAAAACGTGAAAATTTAAAAAGAAACATTTCTTTGTTGATTTTTTACCGTTCTACTTCAGTTTTATTTTCTTTCTTGTTTTTTATTATTAAAGTTAAGATCTGAGAAATTCAATTTCAATTACCAAATAAAACTTTAATGAAAAAGTTACGCGTGTTACTTGGCCCTTCACGGTTTCAGTCGTCAACGAGTTCATGTGTTGAATGTTTAATTCATTTTATTTTATCAGAGAATTGTGACCGGTGAGTTCGTTTTGGTTGAAGTATTTACTGTTAAAGCTTTGATTTTAGAGAGAAAATCTTTAGCTTGTTTATCACCAGCTTGACTTCTTTGTTGGAGTGCTTTGAGAGATTCCATGCCTAATTTTAATTAAAGAAATTATTAAAAACCTTTTGTGAATTATAATCAAGGTCATTTACCGTCATTCTGAAGTCTTGTCAATGTTAAATGAATCTGTTTCTGAATTTTCTGCTCATGACTCATCTCAGGAATGTCGTTAAATTTTAGAAAAGCTTCTGCCAAGCATTGACTACTTGTGAACAATGACTTTCCTTTTATTGTGAAAACAATGATCGCATCTTTTAATGAACGTTGTTGAGAAGTCAAATCACTAATTTTTTTATAAAGAATTGAAGTTAATTTGTTTATTATATAAATTCAATTTAATCTCACATGTCAAATGATTGTTCATAAAGTGGAAAATGCGTGTCAATATCAACTTTCGTTTTTAGATCTTGAAATTTCAGAAAATCATCTGCGGGAACGATGTTGATCTTAACGAACGAATCACATTTACGATTATTTCCAATTGGCACCAGATTTTTGGCGTTAAGTATTTCAAGCTTCAATATGTTGTGCTTGAAGTGACAATGAACCGACAAGATACCGTAAGGATGAAAAGGTGACTTGCTAATATGTTGTTGCATTGTGTAGCGATCTTTATAATACTGATGAATTAACTTAGCAGTGTTCAGACCATAGCGCTCAAGAAGGTAATCAAGTTGCTTAACTTTTTCCACTACTAAAGTTTCTGTTTTCTCAGTCATTGTCGAATTCATGAACACATCTTGTGATGCATGAAGAATAATTCTTAAGTTTGAGTAAAAAATTGGAGGTCTCTGAACTTCCAAACTTTTCTGAATTAAGTCAGAGAAAACATTTAGAATTGTTTTCCATAAAAGATTTCTAGCAATTTTGTAATCTGCTTCATAAAGATCTTCATTGAGTGTCGTCCATGAATCTTCAATGTAAGTCAGAAAACGATCACCAATATCGCTTTCCTTTTTTACAATGTCAGCACCTTCGAGAATCAATTTTCTCATGGATGGAATCATTTTATCAATTGAAATTTGAATCAGATTTGTTGATTTTAATTTTGCATATTCAAGTGTTATCTCACATAATCTCGAATTGTTTAATGAATGTTCAGTAAATAAAAATTGAAGATTTTGACAGACATGAGAAATGTTACAGACGCAAATGCAAACTTCAACAGGCACTTTGAATATCCCAAGATTTCTCATTGCATCTGATTTCTCAACATGATTCGAAATTTTCTCAAAATAAATCATTGAAAATCTGCAAATGTCACTGACAACATTTTTGTCAATGTTTTCATTTTTGGTGACATTCAACAATTTCATGTTATTCCAGAAATTCTTAATCGAACCAAGGATTGTTACAGTGTCAACTGCTGATGTTGAATACTTTGTGCTGCTATTCAATGACTTAAGATTGTCTCCTGCAATCGCTCGTTCGATCCTAGTGATAAAAATATTAATTAACATTTTAAATTTTTAATAAAATTGAAGTTATTTACCTTGCAAGTGCATTAAATACCGAAGTTCTTGCAGTTCTACTACTCCCACTATCGAACCATCTAAAATATTCTTTCATATGGAAATCTTGACATCCAAAACTTTCCAAACCCTCGTCCGAAAACTTCTTTAAAAGGATATAAAGTTGAAATAACTTTTTTGTTGTTTCGGTGATTGATTCAGGTAAATTGTCAACTTTATTGGATTTGTTTATTTTGATCACAATCGGCTTGATGATATTTGATAGTTTTTTATCAAAAGTGTCGTACAAATGCTTTTTGTAACTTGAGTTTCCTTCACTGAAATAATTAAATTCATTTTAATTCTGCTTTTCTGATACAATTTCTTTAATCACCTCGTTAAAATTGTTTTGACTTTTTCAACAACAAATTCGTAAACTTTGTGCGATTCCTCCATTAATTTTATAAGTTCATTTAATTTGATTTCTGTTTCAATATTTTCGTTTTTCAGATGATCGAATCTGACAGCTTTATTTATGAACTTGTCCGTTCCTGTTGTAATTGATCTTTTGATTACTTCATCAAAGCTTATTTTTTTCATCAATTCTTCCGGAACATCAATTTTCTCAATTCTCCCCTGAATGATCATTAATTTGCAAAGAATTTCCTCCTTGATAAAATCCAGATTGTTTTCTCCGTAAAACTCTTCAATGAATTTGAAAAAACATTCACTTAAAATCTTTGTTGCTCTCCAAAACATTTCAATAATTAACTCGTTTTCTGATTTTGTTTGATCATTTTGAGTATTTTCGTTAACAAGATCGTCGTTATCGTTGTCGGTTGCCATTCCAAAACATGATGGAAGATAAAGCTTTGCAGATGTCATTAAGTTTTTGTTAGCATCAATAAATGTTTCATGTTGTAAAACTTCGATCACTGAATTAAGTAAGTTAACGAAGACCGCTAAATTTAGCGGATGCTTTTGATGAATTTCTGCGTAAGCTGACAATCGACACAATGTTAGCTGACCTTCTGTTAAATGTTTTGCCTTCGAATACAATGCCAACACTGACCGTCCAAGAAAACTAAAATTACCAAGCCAATAATTATGTGGCGTTTGTGAAGTATCCAATTCATGTTTCAGTAGAATTTTCAATAGATAAGTGTAAGCTCTCAAAGCTTCGTAATCAAAAAGTTGAATTGATAAAACACAAAAACTTTTTCGCTTCATGTTTTTGTTTTCATTTTCCTTTGTTGTGTCAACTTTTACTTGAGACATTTTTTCAAGAATCTCTTCATGTTTACTGTCATTGATTTCAAACGCATCTTTGATATATTTTATTGCGGTGTCTTCATTAATAGTCGGAAAGTCAATGTCAATGTCTAAATTTGAATTTTTATTCAAATATTGTTGAATGTTACACAAAACATCTTCATAGACTTCAAAAATCTGCCAATTCAAGCGTAAATTTATGCTTAGAATAGAGAAATAGAATATTAAGTTACTACTTACATATGGATCAACTGGAATTATTGTTGTTTTGTGATCCCACGTCTCACAAACTTCAACAGATTTGGTTTCATCTTTTCCATTAACGGAAATGTTGTCACTTTTGGTGTTTTTCACACTTTTTTGTTGATATTTCTGAGTCAATATTTCTCGCGAATTTGTTCTTAGATTGTCCAAAGATAAGTTGCATGAATAAGTTGAGTGTGGATCAAACTGCAATTGTTGTTCGTAGTTTGCCAAAAGCAAAGATGAAAACATTGATTTCGAGCTGCTGGTTCTGAAAAAAAATTGTCATTCGTCATTAATTAACACACAATTGCGTAGTGAGTTGGTCGTAAAATTTTTGAGAAAAAAAAGATATTCATGACCACAGTGACCTTCGATGACAAATTTAATTTGATTAGAAGTTTTTTAAAAATGTATTCATCCCACTTACTTCTTTTTGCTTGCACTTTTCTCTCTTTTTGGTCTCAAAGATCGAAATATATTTGATCCACGAAGACGAAATTCTTCGCATTTTTCTTCCATTATTGTAATGGATTGTCATGAAATTAACACAAAAACTTTGACTAAGTAGAATCACAGTTAATTGATTTCAGTTTATTTATTAAGACATGACAACAGACACGACTGTATTAGATAAAATAATGTTGTTAAATAGAAGCAAACGCCCAACTAAATTACTCAAAGTTTGAATATCAACTGAGTGATCGTCGAGAGAAGAAAAAACACAACAAAATTGTGTTGAAGACAAAACAAGCAACAAATTCTCTCACATTGACTGACTCTTAGTCATAAAGTTAAAACCTGAGAGAGATAATGATTGTTAATGATCGTCTCGGTAAGTTAGTGATAAGCTAAATGAAACGTGTCGTTTTGAATATTTTAAAAACATTCTCATAATGTCAAAAGAATGTTCAAGTGAAAACATTTTCATAATTAAATTATAATTAAATTCTTAATAAAGAAATCTTTAAATCAAGGATTTCTGATGTCATGAATCTCATTTGTGAAAATTAACATCAATATATTTGAGTGGAAATGCGTCACTAATCAACATCTCGTGGGAGACTTTCACAAGTTAATCTTGGTTTTTATTGCTACAACAACTTCCTTAATACACTTGTTGATACTTTGCCAATGCTATCAATCAAGGAAAGTAGAAGTAAAGCAAAGGCTGTTGCATGGAATAACAGTTGGCATGAAAAAATATCAAAACAATTTCAAGACTTTTGCTTTCAAATAAATTTATTTTATTTATTTTTTTGTTGATGAAACAGTGAATTAAATAAAACTGTTAAATAATTATTCTGCAGTAGAAGAAATAAATTGTTGCAGCAAATGAATTTGATGTGGCTTTTGGCTGTAACCATCAAAACATTAAATATCTTCAAACTTCATGAAAGCTTCTCTTATGTATGTGATTATTGCCTTTAAGACTTTTAAGTAAATTTTAATCTTTACTATTAAAATGAATAATTACGTCATTCATAAAACATTGCTTTGAATTCAAATGTCTAAAAAATATTTTAATTAATAATTTTACTCGATTTTCAAACTTCTAAATAAACTCTTCATAAAGTGAGAACTTTGTGTTTAAGCAAAGTTTTGTTTTGAAATGTTGAAAATGGCAAAACATTTCTTCAGGGAAAAAGTGAATTTTTAGATATGATTCGAAAAATTCACATCCATTTGTTGTTGGTGAGAAATCCTTTCCATTCCAGAAATTCAGTTTTAAAGTTTTTTCCACAAAAAAACTTCAACTGTCAATGTGCGATCGTTGGTGAGAAAGGAAATTCTCGTTCGCAAATGAAGAATCCCTAACACATCAACAGCTGCTTTAGTATGTGTTGTTCTTTCATGAGCAGCTGTTAAATCCTCTAAAGCGACAGCTCTCTTAATCCTATATAAATAGAGAATAAAATTAACTACTAAGATTATCTACTTAAATTAAGTGTTTAAATGTTCACTATGAGAAAGCTCTAAACATTGGACAGTTACAAGTCTGATCCACGTTATGTAGAACCATTTAACATAGAGAAGAATTTTATAGTCCAAGTCATTGACAATTTTTCTTTCTTTTTCTGAAAATTTCTTTATCAACATCAAAAGATTCCTCAATGAAGCATCACCTTCTGACTTCCACAATATATTCATTACTTCATAAGCTCTCAGTATCTTAATAAACGGAGAATTTATTTCTCTCAGAGTGTAATCAACTGCTTTGTAAACCTTTCTTCTTAATAAAAAGCCAAAATTGTCTGTAAATGTGAAATAAATTAATAAATTATCCCTTTATGTGAATTTTCTTCATCTTAAGTTAAGATTCAAAAATTTCTTCAAATGTTATGGACATATTTTTGTATTTTTTATTCGCTGCAATAATTATTTCAGTTACATCAGACGTGTTGAGATCTTGTGATCAATTTCATCATCATCAATTCAAAGTCGTCTAATATTGTCTGTTTCTGAATTAATTTCACTGACAATTTTTAAATGTTCAATAAAAACTTTCGGACAGATTTCAAAGTTTTCTTGAACTTTTCTCAGTGCAATCTATTTTGCAAAAGCATTTTCAACTTCAGATGTTTGAAAGCAGCATGTGATGTAAGAAGCTTTGATGCTTCAGGTGAAAGAAGACCACTTCATGAATACTTTAATAAATTTTGAGAGCTTTCAATCTCGTATCGTACAACTTTCTTTGTCAACATTGAATGTTCAATTGTCCCTTGACACTTATAACATTTTTATCTTCTAGTTTCACAAAATTTTTCATTATGAACTTCTCCAGAATTCAAGAAAAACATTTCTTTACAAATCAAAAACTTAATTCTCATTGCGTTCCTTTTTTAATGAACAAAAAATTTTGAAAACAATTTTATTATAAAAAGGAAACTCTCTTATATCTTCATTATTAACTCTTTTTATAGATTTATGACGTTGAAAACGTTTCTTCAATTTATTCTTTTGAATCTTCAGTTTTTTCATTTTTTCTTACTCAAGTTTTAAAGAAGTTTTTGTCTGCGACTTGACTTCTTCTTAACACTGAAAGCTCTCAACATCTTAAAGCGCTTTGCTTTATCCAATTTCAAGACTGTTTGATTTTTCTATTTTTACATGTGAACACTTTGAAATTGAATTTTATAATACAAATGAAATATTTGATCATCATCATCATGATGATGATGATGATGATGAAATATTTGATATAAATTGGAGGAAATTTAAGAAAGATTGATGAAGTTTTGAAAAATATTTTGAAGATAAGAAAAAGGAAGGAACATGCTAGGAAATCCAAATCCAACTTTGTAGTTTCTCTTATTTATCATAAATGTCAATATTTAATGTTTCAAATATTTTTGATATTGTTTGCCATTCACATTTAGTTGCATTTCTTCACAGAACTGAAATATTTACTCACATCCCAGTTTTCGATATCGTCAAACAACTCCATTAGTTCTTCGTGAAAGAACAGAATGATAAACGAGAATAACTCACTTATCTATAAGCTTATAAATAAAACGATTTGTATCATTTTGTAATTAATGGCTTTAATCAATCATTAACGATACAAGTATGTAAAATTATGACAATAACGGAATAGCTTAAAATCAAGTTTGCTAGCAAATTTACTGATTGATTACAGTTTGATATGTAAGTACTTCAATCAGTTGCGTTTTATTTCCTTCCTTATTTTAATAAATTTAAAGAGAAAATTTTCTAAATCGTACAAATTTAACTTTTCCTTTTCCTAAGAAAAATATCAAGAAAAATTTAAAATTGCAAAGTATCTACATAAAAATGCCTGCTGCTAAAATTATACAGAGAAAGAATTTCTTCTCCAAATATTTTCCTTTAAAAATATTTCTCAACATAAAAATTTTTCTCAACTGTTTAAAGGTTTTAAAATGTTCTACTTGGTGAACTGGTTGGCGTATTTAGTAATGTGATACGTGAAATGTTTGAGAAATTTAAAAAGTAGTTAAAATTGTAAAAGTTGTTTAAAATTTCAAACGTTTCTCTTCTTTCTAGTAATTAAGATTTTTCTTATTATATCTAATTAGCATAACTTAAGGACACATAAATTAATGTATACGATTTAATGAAATAAAATAGTATAAAATTATCTCAGGTAAACTTTCGGATCAACTGAAACAAAAAGAATTGTTAGAAAACACCAAAATTAACTTAATATTGTGCACAAAACTTACATCAAATAAAATGAAAAACTTTTGATGATTTCCACAATTCTGTTTCCACGTGTCTGTGTCTCAGGAATTTTCATCAGCTCTTTTGAAAAAAAATTTGTATGTATTCCTGGGGCAACAGAGAATGAAACTTTGCTTAAACTTTAAATACGTGACAATACGAATTTCCAAGAACTCGTCGTAAACTCGTCCCGAGGGATTGAATATGAACATAAATGATGATTTACAAAAACATTTTTATATTTGCTACATAAATTCAGTTTAGCATTAAGAAAATAGAAAAAGGATTGTAGCAAATGGGAAAAAAGATTTATGTGTGCGTCGCAAGAGTCATTTGATGGATTAAATTTAAAATTAAAATGATTGAGTAAATGATGCTATGAAGAAAATTCTATTAGATGTTGAAAAGAATTAAAGTTTGACATTTTTCTGTTTGCTAATGAAACAGACAACATCAAATAAACCACATAAATAAATTCAAAACAACACGAAATTTTCATGCAGTATATTAAAAGCTTTTAACTTGTTTTAATAGTTTTCGTAGAGAAAATTTATGATGCACATAGACAAAAACTCGTTCGAGCAAAACAATCAAGAGGAGGAGAATTTTGTCAATTACGTCATATTTATGTCGAAAGAGTTTACAATTTATTTTTAATTTTAAACTGTTTTGGGAACATTTATCAGCTAAGACAGAATTGACACAAGCCACTAAAACTGAAACGATGATGACGTGCATTTAAATGTTTATGAGCATACAAAAATTAAAACATAAACATGGAGAACAGTTTAAGGAACTTTAAGAAAAATTGGGACGTGATTATTATCAATTTTTTATATAACTATTTAGTTCTCTGGCATTTTATAAAATTTCCTTGAATTCCCAGAATATTTAATTATCTTTTCAAATCCCAACATTTATACCATTGAAAATGCTGTCAGCAAAGTTTATCAAGTTGGAATTGTAAACATAAAGTTTTTTAGTTAAAAGCAATTATTTTTATATCATTTCATCTTATTTTAGGACTGGAAAAATATGCACTTTGTGTGTTTTGCTAAAGCAAAAGTTGAAGATGTATTAACAACATTGTTATCATGTTTGGGTTAAAGTTTAAAGTTAAGTTGAATTTTAAGGTAATGTTGGATTCTTATATCAGGTGTAGTCACTCGAAGATTGACACAAGTCAAACATTGATTTGGATTTATTTATTAATGAAATCTCAATGTAGACATTCTTCTATTATTCAGACGATTCCTTGGCAAAGTGTTTGAAGATATCATCAATCAGACAATCATCCAGAACTTTCCTTTCGAGTTTCTATCAAGTTTTACCGAATGGATAATTTGTTTTAAAAGTAGTCAATGAAAAAGTTGCTGTCAATTCTTAATCAAGAGTTTAATTGTTTTTATATTTAATGTCCATTTAGAATAAGTAAGACAGATAGCACTAACAATTAGTTAATAATAAATCATTTAAATACTCTAAAGCTTTTAGTTTTTACGTAGGTGAGTCATAAAAATTAATTCACTTCGTTTTTTGAACTCTCACCAACAGGTGAAAATTGCGTTTAAATGTTTAATGAAATGGATTTATCTTATTTCAAGCAAACGTTTATGTTTGTAAAGTTTTTCCATGTGCATACACATTCCTCGGTACAGAGAAATTGCATTTGAGGAAAATAAAATTGTTTTGTTCTGCTTTTACAAATATAAATAAAAGAAGAAAAGTTTTTTTGCTTTTGATGAAATTACATTAAATATTAAGGAAACTGTTAGTAGTTTAGAAAGTCACTTAGGAAATACCGTTTGGTTGAGTTTAACGAATAACTTTTCACATATGACTTTCATTGTTGGCGCAGCTGAGAGAGACTTTGAATAGAAGCTGCATTGGATTGGAAGTTTTAATTAATGTTAATTAAACAAAGTCAGCAAGTTCTCGACTTTATCAATACGAAAAATTTGTAATCAGAAACTTGATAAAAGATTTAGTTATTTTACTGTAGTTAATTGAGTAAAATAAGAAACGTTATCTGAAGCTTCATCGTCTCATCAAAATCAAATTCATTCTTGAATTGTTTATTTAATATCATTGCAGTTGATCACTTAAAATATTTCTGCAGTTTTGGCAAAACTGCTACTCGGGTTTCATTTTAAGGAACTCAATTCAATGGATGCAGTTCAATGAAAGGATGCATGAATTTCTTTTTGCTTCGTTTGTACTTTTTTTATTTAAGTTTGCCTTCGCTTCCGTTCGATTTATTTTCCTCGTGATGATACATCTTCGTTCTAAATGGGATTAAAAAACCAAACACTTTTTACTTCTTCTTTTAGGTGGAAAGTTGCTTTGCTTTGCAGGTACTTTTTCCATTACACTGATCAATGAATGAAATTCTACCTCATGAAAAATGGTAAAAGTTTTAAAGAATTTTTTTATAAGCAACTGTGAAAGTCCATTGAGCAGATAAGACTCAAATAAAGTTGCCATCAGCACTCTTGCAACCGTGATGATATTCTTAAATTCAATGTGGAATTTTTATTTGTTTTTTTTAAATATTTTCAATAAGCCAACAGGAAAATATAAAATGTTGAGGGAAATTTTATGCATAAAGTTGTCATTTGTAAAGCTTCTCTTCTTTATTTCCAGCAAAGTTTTCTTTTGAACTGCACTCGAACAAATTGCTTAAGGATGCTTTACTTTCTTTTGATTTATTAATAGAAACTGTTTTATTCAAAATTTTAACTAAATTAACTACTTTTGTTATTTAAAAATATTCATGAAAAATGGAAAGTTTAATGAAAGTTTTTCTTTTTCCATCAGACTTGGATCTTACGACGGTGAAACATTTTTTTATATTTTTCATAACCATACATGAGTTTTATGGTTGGAACTTGCATGTTGTGAGATAGAAAAGAGAAGTGAATGGAACAAAAATGTTAGTGAATTAATTCAACATCAGAAGACTTATGGTGTGGCACGAAAATGTTTAAAATTTAAGGATCTAACATCTTTTAATATTTATCTACCACTTTGTTCTCTTGTACTTCTCTGTACATTAATTATGTTGCTTTTTATGAAAGAGTAAAATATTCAAGCAATTTTTAAAAGTCTGTCATCTCAAAAAAAGCATAACTATTTTTTTCGAGTTGTCTAAAGCAATTCTGCAAGATAAAGCGAGGTTGCGAAGTAAAAAGCGCTTGCAAGTGTAGACAATTTCTTACTGACTCGGTGAATATATTGAAAGGACTTGTTTTTGGAACACGGCCATTGAAAGTCGTTTTATGTTTTTTTTTTGTTTATGTTTGTCAGAAAAACTTTCACAAGAGACGATTGTTAAAAAGCGTTTACCATAAAAATGTGTCGAATATTAAAGAGGAAGAAAAAATTTTGAAACGTGTCACAAATGTTTAGAATTATTTTATGAAGTAATTTGAGTCAAAGTTTTTATACTAAAAGCCATCGATAATTTTTATTTCAACGATCAATTCAATCATACAACACAAGTCAACCATATGGCTGGAGGGAAAGAAATCATAAAACGATTTTCCAATTCTCACTTTGAAAAGTAATTTTTTATTCGTGAATCACGATGTTTATTTATTCCTAGGTAGCATTCTTTTGAAAAGAAAATAACAACTAATTCGCAAAGAATTGCAATATTGAGGGAAAGTTTTTTTACTGCTGGTAAATAGAAAAGAAAGTTTAAATCGTGCCAGGAATTTTCCATTTAAACTTGTAAATGAAAGCATGAAGGTAAAGAAAAAAAGTATAATTGCTAATAAATTTTAAAACTGTTTATTTTTCTGTTCATCTCCTCCTCTGTTCAATGGGTTTTAATGAAGCTTTCTATCATTCATAAGATGAGAAAAACAAATCCCATGCAATTACAAAATGTTTTCCACTCATCTAACTGTAGAAGCCAAGCGTTACAAGTTGAACAATATTATTATTTGTATTCCGAAGTGAAACATAAAGAGAACTACTTTTGACTTTTGATAATAGAAGGCGAAAATTTTCATGTTTGTGTAAGGATGCAAAGCATTATGAATTATTAAAATAAAAAGAAAACTGAATGAATATCTAAGGTTAATTTGAAAAATTTTCCACAAAGTTGAAAATTCAGTGAACAAACATTTTTTTATACAATTTGGCATAAACACAACATTTTATGTAAGAACTAGAATGGGGATAAAAGTCAACAAAGAAGATCAGATTGAAGCTCTTAATGGAATGAATTATCACAAAATTAAATCTCACAAATCCATTTCCCTTGTGTAACATTTTTTCAAGCATGTTCTGACTCTCAGTTGTGGTTTACATTGAAGTTTACATCCGAGAGAGTGAAATGACGAAGAAAATATTAGTGGAGGGGATGATTTTCTCATCTCGCTGCTTGCACTCTTAAAAATTCTCTCCTCAACAAAATTCACGCTTGCGAAAATATTTTTTATAAAATTTACTCTCAAAGTCATAGAAATTTCAATTTGAGATATTTCCTTAAGTGACAATCTCAGCATGCTGAGTCAATATCCAATAAATACACTTCACTTTGGCGACAAGAATTGTGTTGGTGACATTTTTACAACACCTACCTAGTCCTAATGCTTTCCTGGGAAACCTTGACAATCATGAATTTTTATATAAAAATAAAAAACGTAAAAAATCCACCACAAATACATGCGATGCTAAAAAATTGTTCCCTTAAAATTTTTTTTTATCCCACCCACATGTATGCATAAATCTCTTCACGACGTTTTTTTTCTCCCGAAACCATTTAAGCTTGACAATAAATAATTTTTATTAACTTTTCTTTTTCTTCCTTTCTAACGTGTTAAAACATTTGTGTCCCAAGCGATTCTACGAGTACTTACAACGCAAGACGTAATACAACCGTAGAGAAATAAAGGCAGAAAATATTCAACACAAAAAGATGATTGATTTCACTTGAATGATGTGGCATGGAATAAAGAAGCCGATCTGAGAAAAATTGGATTTAATTAGCTTAATCGGCGGGAAAAGCTGGATGCTTAGTAATCAATAGACATTCCAAACAACTCATTCCAATATTAGGAAAGTGCTTAAAGAGGTTTTAATAGGCTCAAGAATATTACGATGACGAGGAAAAATATTTTATGTGTGACGTAAAAATATTCATACGTACATCTGGAAAAATTCATCATTCTTTCTAAATCTTTGTCAATTTCTTTCCAACTTCTTCTTGTTTTTGGTTCTATAAGGAAATAGGAAACATGCCGTGGAAAATGTCACGAAGCTATAAATTATCCAATAAATAACGATCGGTTGAAGAGCGAAATGATGGAAATGTTTCATAAATTACTCGTGTTGCTGTGTCTCAGAAGGGATAATCACAAGGTCGGATTTATTTATCATCTTGATTGTTGTAAGGATTTTTGATGTCTCACTTGATTGCCGTCGTGTAGATTTCTTATTTATTAAATTTTCCTCCATGATATTGTCGCACTCCCGAAACTTTAACGTTAAGAAACAATTCAAACTCCAAAACTACCTCAAACAATCTAAAGTCGCTTCATAACAGATGCTTGAACGATACTTTTTCTTCTTTTTGTTTTATTCAAGGAAAACTTTATCGAATTAAAGAAAAAACAGATTTTCCAACTTTTTTCCTGTGACATTTTTTGTTTTTGGAAAACAAAAATGAAAATCCATTGACGAAACAAACAACATCCTTGTTCGTTAGCTTTTATTTTTTTCTTCAAGGAAACTGAAAATGGTCCCCGATATGATACAAGAAGAACGAGAAAAGAACAAAAAAAACATTAATAACTTTTGAACTGGAAAACATAAATCATCTTTGTGCTTCGCTATGAAAAACTACATAAATTCTCAGTTCCTTATTCTTATTCTTTTTGAAATTGTTAAAGGCTACGGTTTTTAGAGTTGGTGTAGTCTTTTCCTTTGAGATATGCTTGGAGATACGCGACTTGTCAAACTCTTTAAACGCTTCTCTCTTAAAGCAATCTTACGTAATAAAATCACGAAGAACACGATTTTTGTCTTTATCATCTCAATCTTTTCGAATATTTCTTCTGATGAACACAACATAGCTCACTAAACATAAAAAGACTTCAAAATCATGAGACGAAAACAATGTTTTTTCTTCTGATTCAGAATTTTTACTCTCCACTTCACCAATTTTATTTAAAAAGAACTCCTGAGTAAAGCATTGACATCAGATGCTTCACAAACTACGCTTTACAACAACGTTAATTTGATCTCATCTTACTGTCGAACGCTTATTCGCTTAATTTTCTTTCATCATTGTTCGCTGTTTGAATAAAAAACATGATTATTCAGATTTCTTGCTCAATTGATTTAAAGATGTTCCACCACCCACCCCCTTTGTTTCTCAAAGCGAGATATATTTCAAAGAAATTGGGAAGGGAAACGAAATTTTAAGCTTGGTGAATGAACGCTTTACAGAATTTTCCATAATCGTAATAAGCGGTTGCTTTCCTTTAATGATTATATGGAATCTCGCGTACGCGTGACGTTCCCTAAAGCTGAAGGTCAGTTTGTTAGTAAAAAAAATGAACATTCAAATTAATCCAATAACTTTCGAGACTAATACGGGTCATGTTAATTAGCTTCGTAATTATAATTAATAAATCATTACGTTGCTATAGCTTCTATTCCTCACATCGCATCGTTTCACTTCTGATCATTCCTGTCATTTAATGTGATGTTTACAAAAAATAAAAAAGAAAGAAGATAACGAGAATGAATATTCTTTTGATAACGCTTATCTGTTTGATGTTTCTTAAAAATCTAATTGAAGGTTCATTAACGTCCGACTTGACTATCAACTTTAAAATTTCTCTCTTAAACTTTTTAAATTAAATCATTTTATCACCCCAGGATTCATCCAAATTATCCTTTGAAACTTTTTAAGACACCTCAAGACACCTTTCAAGTTTTAATATTGAACATTTCGTGTTCCCCCCACTAACGCACGTCTCGCTCCAAATAAAATTTCATCTCAGCTGATTACTGTCAAGCTCTTAAAAGAATCTGTCGTCTGTCGCTTCTGTTCATGTTGCGTTTGTATGACTAATTTAATATAAGTAATTTTAAACAAGTCTTTCCATTGTGCAGTTTGTGTTTGATTGTCAGGCTGGTAAGTAGTAAAAGTAGATTGTCGAAATCGCGCAATCACATTTGAAGCGCTTTGTCTATTGATTTTATTTATTTATTTTTATTTTTATTCTAATGTCTTGCTGTTCCGGTGAAAATTGTTGAACAAACAATAATGATTTGAAAAGAAAGATATGTCTTCATACAAGGTTGAAGTTGTTGAGTCGTCGCCGGTGTCTGTGTTGGGAGAAGGCCCCCACTGGGATGTCGAGAGACAATCTCTTTATTATAACGATATCTATGGTGACAAACAATCGATATCTCGCTACGACTACAATGAAGAAAAAACGTATAACGCATTAATACCGGGCCACCCTGTAATATCATTCATAATCCCAGTCGATGGAACGAAAGATCAATTCATTGTTGGTTCGGGAAAAAAAATCGTCCTGATTCAATGGGATGGAAAAAGCGTAGAAGCGAAAGCCGTGAAAACCATCGGTGAAGTTGAAAGCGACATGCCTGAAAATCGTTTCAACGACGCTAAATGTGATGCTTTCGGTCGTTTTTACGGAGGTACAATGAGAATTGGTGAGGCTTCAATTCATTTCTTTATACATATCGAAATGAATTAATTCAACTCTCTTTAGAGCTTGAGCATGACATTTTTGAGAAGCGTCTTGGGACGTTTTATCGCTATACGAATAAGGAAAAGTTCGTGCCATTAAAGAATCAAATTGGTGTCTCCAATGGCTTAACATGGAATAAAGAAGCCAACAAGTTCTACTATATCGATTCATGTGATTTAGATGTGAAGGAATTTGACTTCGATTCAAAAACCGGAAACATTTGTGAGTTGTTGAAATTACTTTTCTTTTTACGTGGCTTTAAATATTTAGAAACTTATGCAGAATACGAATTACACAGAATCTGTTGTCGTTAACGAAATTTCTATTCATTTTGTGTCTGCAGTGAATTAATGAAATTGTGTATTGTTTTGAAACATTTTACAATTTACTTTCTCTCCCTTCTGCATCAACTGTAGAGATTTATTCAGTTTAATCCTTTATCGGTTCTGTTTGCATGTTTACAGCCAATGAACGTGTCGTTATTGACTTTACTGTCAATGGAAATCGCCCGAACTTTGTGCCCGATGGCATGACAATCGATACGAATGGTTCGTTATATGTTGCCACTTTTGGAGCATCAAAAATTTATAAAATAAATCCAACTACATGTGCTATCGAACTGGAGATTAATTTTCCTGCAGAACAAATAACATCAGCTGCATTTGGTGGACCCAATTTGGATATTTTATACGTAACAACATCTGGAAAAGAATTTAAGTCAAAGCAACCACCACCAGCAGGAAGACTTTTCAGAGTCACTGGACTTGGAGTTAAAGGCTTCCCAATGACTAGCGTCAAGTTGAATTGAGTAACGAACTTGTTGAAATTTTAACGAACAAATAAATCGTTGTGAAGCTTTTGTTTCAAAAAATAATGAATTAAAAATGTTTTTTAAAACAAAACTTCAAACCGTGCTGCTGCAAACAATAAACATTTCCAACATAATTGTTTCCTTTTTTGCGACAAGCACAGGATGCAAATAAATAAATGCTTCTTCCTGTAAAAAGTGGTACTTGAATATCATTTTTAATGTGTTGGCGATCATTTCATGTGAATGACATTAAAACATCAAGAGATGAATTTTTCAGAGCAGAACAATTTCATTTAAAAATATTTTCTTTGATAAAGTTCATCATAAAGCAGCATCCAACTACGTAAGGAATACAATTTTAATTTCAAGCTTAAAGCTTTCACTCATTTTTTATTCGCAAAGAAAATTGTAAGAAAATTTATTTAAATTATTTTTTAAAATTCACGTTGACCTAGAATTGAGTTTGGACGAGAATTTGCATTCAGCTTTTCCATTTGGGATTGTCAGTAATTCACTATCACTGCCTAGAAACTCTAAAAGATCTTTTCTCCCAAAGGTTTTTGTTTTTCATCAATTGCAGGGTAAATTACCTGGGCAATTTTTTTTTGATGATGAATGATGAAGCCTTAGGGATAAATTGCATTTTTTTTTTCATTGAATTCAGGAAGGCTTTTCATTAATAAATTCATTTCCTGATATTATTTATTCATTACATCCAACGTTGGTTTAGAAGATTTTTCTTCCTTGTTTTAATTGTGTTGTTTCTACCATTAGCGCTAATTTATTGGTGCTTAGGATAAAAAAATGGGTTGGCGAAAGAGAATCTTTCGGGATTGATTCAGGGAAGCATCGAAGAGGAATCTTCTGTTTAATATTTCAAAGTGTAGATTTATTGGTGCGAAATCTTATTTTCTCGACATAAATCGATGTAATTCGGAGAAAATATGTTACGAATGTATTTATTGTTATGAGAAACTTACACCCAATGATTCTATTTATTATGTGTAATTGAGCATATTAACTCTTATATCTTACCACATCGTAAACAATGAATTTGTTGTTATGTTGATTACAATCGACGTTATTTTATTGTCAGAATCACGTTGACAGTCTATTGTTATTTACTTTGTTAACAACAAAAGCTTATCTTATCTTTTCTTGTTTGTAAATATTCATCAGTTGACATCAGTCGAACTATAAACAAATGAAATGCAAGGTTTATGACATTTCCCAAAGACATTTTTCACAAAAAAAAAAGTAAATTGCAAGATAAGTAAACGAATAAGATTGCAAACTTCTAGTTTCAACTCTTATTAAGAATTTCTGATGCATGACTTTTAAGTCTTGATTTATTCCCAGTCGAATATCTGAAATGCTTCTGTCTTCTGAAACATCTGCAATCACTTCTTGAGGTTGAATTCTACTCATTTTAAATTCACAATGTTTATCTAACACGTTTGTTGAACAGGGAATTGGCATAAGTTTTCAGACACAATTTATTGTTAGTAAAGCTTTTCGTTTGATTTCTAATAGAACCAACAAATCGTACCAATTTATTGCCAAGATGCTTTCTCTAAAAAAACATTTCTATTTGAGAGATTTCAATTAAATTTTCTTCTAAAACTTTTCTCCACTGTGAGATTTGAAAACTTCACAACATTTTAATTGATCAGTTAACTCATCGATGAAACCAAAAACAAAACTTTAAGTAATTCTTTACAGTTTGAGCATCCAATTAAAAGTCTTTTCGATGAATAGTTCAGTAAACTTATTTGGTTTTCAATTAAATATTTTGGTTATTTTGAAGAGTTATTAAAAAAGAAATTTTGATGTTTACAAGTTGCAAAAAGAAACCAATATAAATAATGTTCCAATTTTTTGTTGTTGAAAACATCAAATACTTACATTTGCATTCTTATTTGGTTTGGGTAAAATTTCTTTTCAGTTTAACTCTGTTGTTCCGTATTCCGATGATCGAGTGATATAAAAAAAGCTTTGAATCCTTTTCTTTCTTATTTTCTAAAGCAGACAAACATTTTATGAATTTTTTCCTTTCCAAGAAGATACACAAAGCTAGTCGAACCTAAAGGCAACCTTACACGAAGCCTAACAAAGCCGATGTCATAAGATTGAAATAAATTTTCCATTTTCATTGAACTTTTCGGTGCTTTCAAGTCGAATGTTTAGAATTTTATTCCTCATTCTTGTAAGGTCTTTAAATTTGGATGACCTTTTGTGACTTAAAAGATTGTGGCATGTGGGTTGTGTGTAAAATTTAAGTTTGTGATGTTAAACAATTGAAATTTTAAGATCGTCTTCTTTTACGTCTAAGTTTAGCAACATTTAAGGATTTTTGTCGGACAATGAGAACTTACGATGCCATTCACAACATTTAACGTTGTGAATTGGGTAAGTGGTATGAATAAAATGCCATTGACTTCAGATTGAGGGGCGGATCTAAGTAGGTTAATGCAATTAAAGTCATGAAAGTGAAAGCAGACTTTGTAGCCATTAAATCCAAAAAATATGAAAACGAAAATAAAGAAACGAAATGAGATTTCTTATCCTCGGTAACAATTCGTTTGGGAATTACTTTCAATTCACTTCTCTCACTTGTGAGATGTTTAGACACGTGGGGGTCTTTGGACTTGCGAGTCACGTAAAAGATTTTTTCTTGCTAATATTTTATGGATGAGAAAATTGCGCCTCATACGAAATAAGCGTGTGTCGATAAAGAGAAAAGTAGAAGGAGGTGGCGTTGTCGGTTTGTTATGAGTTAAAGAAGCTTTTCGAGTGATGTGAGAATGAGAAAAGGCATTTAATGATCCACTTAATAACTTAATTCAACATAAAGAGCTCAAAAGCTCATGCGAAAATTAATAAAAAACAGAACATCACAGAACAGAAAGTTTTCTTCCTTTTCCCTTCATCTCGTAAAGCCATAAATCTCTCACGTCGCTTCACTCAACTCAAATCGGAAGAAGTCGCAAGAAAAAATTTTCCATTTGCCTTCGTTTCTTTCATCTAATCTTCTCGACGAAAAATTTTCTCTTCTGTTTTCGTGAGCAAATATAAAAACATTTCATAGCAGTTAATTTTTAATTGTCACAGCTCTTTTTATCACACAAGACTCTTGAAGCTTTTCTTGTCTTTCAACAGAAGAAAATGTGAGAATGAAATTTATCACTCAAAGCAAACAGACGACGAGTGTTTTTATCATTTAAAACAAGCATGAATAAAAAAATTAATGAAAATTTTCAGAATGAAAACGAAGTATGAAGTGAAAATATGTGTCAAAAATTTTTAGAGATTTTCTTGAATTTTCTTTTCGTCATGTTTTGCATTTACAAAAATTTTCAGCTTTGAGATTTTATTCAAAAAGTTTTCAAGAAACAAAAACTTTGAAAAGTTTAATTAGCTGCTATCAACAGGATTGTTTAACGACGCGATGATAACTTACCCAGTTAACGTTGTATTGAATTGGAATTTCTTAAAGTAATTTAAGTTCTTTTATCTATGAGCTATCTTTCGTTTTTTAATTTAGCTTTTGCTTTTAAGGAATGATTGTCTAGACTAGAAGTTATCTTAAACCTTTTATTGAAACGAGAAGTTCTCGGTTTAGAATCTTTTTCAACATAACTCAACGTCGGGTTACTTCTCATGAGGTTTTTTTTATCAGAATGCCTTGAAGCCAAATAGAAAGTCAAGACACTTCGACAAAGCTCCAGTAAAGTAATTAAAACAGACTCGCTTAATTTAACTTCTTCATTAATTTCCCATGAATTTCTTCTAAACCAGACGATGGGAAATCCCAACGTTAATCTAAATTCCAAAATAAAAAAAAATATTTCAAAATTATTAAATAGAAATTCTTATCCCGCAAATTGAATTTCATGAACAGTTTCAGGATCTCGTTCCGTAATCTGAATCCCATTATCTGTATTTAAACATCATTATGAGGATTATGATTGTGGAGTATTTGTTTTGAATTTTACAAGGCAAAACTTTTTTCCTGTGGATTTTGTAATGGAGTCAAAATGTGCTGTTGGTTGAAGTTGAAAATATATTTTGGCGTATTACCAGGAAAATGTAACTTTATATTGAATATGTTGAGTTATGAAGCATACTTTTTATGTTCAACCGAACACATAACGCCTTAAAACAAACAACAAATTAAAGGAAAAAAAGAATATTTAATCAGATTTTGATATTCTATCGGATACTAACATCTGCATTAACTTTAAACTGCAAAAGAAGATGATTTATGGCAAATAATATTTGAGACTTCTGCTTCATTTGTTAGTTCTAATTTGTTTTTTAAACATTTTTCATTTAAACACTGACACTCGACTGACACGAACAAAGCAGAAATTTAGAAATGTAACATTTTTTCTCCAGCTCTACCCCCATGAAATATTCCTTCCATCCATTTTATTGCGCTTGAAATCCTAAACTGTGAACAAAAATATCAGAAAAAAAATCTTTGTAGCATCACGATCAGCATAAAACCCGAATAACTTTCAAAAACATCATCAACAGTCGCTTTCAAATCCACGAAAGCGAGAACGAGAATCTAAATGTTCATTTACTTTGATGTCTTCTGAAAGCATTGGAATATCTACTCGCATTTGTTCAATCCATCGAGTCTTCGCATTTGAGTTGAGTTAAAGCCAGCATTTAAGTGAAAGGAAAATAACAGTTTTTGTTGCTGACAATCTTCTTGCTACTTCAAATTAAACTCAAAAATAATTCTTAACTGCACAGAGAGAAGCTTTTGATATCCAACTCAAATGTTTAATTAACATAAATGTTTCAAACTGTTTGGGTTTCATGTCCAATAATTTCATGGTCTGGTGAAAAACTCATGATACAGCTCATTCATATCATTCATTATCTCAAATGATGTTTTCCCAGAAAAGTTTCACTCTGCATTGATTGCATAAGAGCTTTTTATCCTTTCGTTGCAAAAATTTATATATATAGATACTTATATCCGTTCTGAGATCTCAATTTTCATTCAACCTGATGGTGAAATCGTCCATGGCTGATCTCAAGTACTTTCAGAAACATTTTTTGATCTTTTTTCTGTTTTTTTTTGGGGTATGCTCGTAAAGTTTTCAATTCTCGTTAAATAGTTTTGAGAAAAGTCTCTCAACTTGTCGTAGCTAAATGTTTTTTATGGGAAGGAGAGAAGCTGGCTGGTGCCCATGAGGGACCTGTTAGACAATGAGTACCATTGTGCTGGTTTGAGAAACTCACCAGTCATCATCATTGTGTGTAAATGGATAAAGGGGTTAAATGCTCAAACTAACATAATAAATGATTTACGTACAAAACTTCATTTACTCTAGCGCAAGATGTTCGTTCATAGCGAAAGAGCGAAAGAAACAGAAAAGAATGAAAAGGATTTTCATAAACAATCCCTGGATATAAAAAGCATGATGGGATGAAGACTGCTTTGGGTATGCTTAAGAAATGTGTGCGTTTTCAAAGTAGAAAGCATAGACAAACTAAGCCCACACGCTTCACCTGTGGAAAGCTGAAAAGCTTTTAAAACTCTTTGAGGATTTGTAATCGTTATTCGAAGTCATATCTTGGTAGAAGAAAATCTACGACAATCAACCACATCTGGTGTTTCAAAAAAATTTCTTCACATCACAAATTTTTTTCTTCCTTTTTTTGTCGTTGTCGTATTTCTTCTACTTCTCATGTTCTCAAAGAAGCATGTATAAGAAAATAACGTGAAACATCTATTTCTATACTCACCGTCGTCATCAAAACAGCATCATGTAATTTGAAACAAATTTTTCGTCGTTAAGAAACAAGAAGGCGAAGTTGAGCGTAGAATTTTTTAGGATCATAAACAACATCGGAACAAAAGGAAAGGGAGAAAGGGAAGGGAGGGGAATGCTGCAAAAGTTTTCCCATTTATTTGTTCCGCATATTTTTCTTTTCCAAAAAAACATGTTTGTAGTAGCGTCACTGAAGAACAAAAAAAAAATATAACAAGACTGAAGAAGAAAGGAGACGATAAAGATTTTCCCAAAGTGGTGTTCAACTGTTCACTACGGATATGAAAAACTAACATAAAAACGTTAATATTCATGGTAGAGATTTATGAATCGAATGTGGCTGGAAATCATTTACCGTCATTAGTTCACCTTCACCGCATATTGTGGAGGAAGTTTGTGTGAAAAGTTTTGATTTATGTGAGAATTAAAAGATTATCAAATGGAATTTCATTGCTTAAGCCTTGAGGAAGTTTCATATTGTTTCAAATATCTTCATTTTTTAATTTTTTAAACTTTTTCTTTAACTCCACAAATCACTGAAAGAATTTCCATCTCATCAATATGCAAAATGACTTCGATTGATGTCGATGAAAGAAAACACTAGCTAAACTGCCTCATTGGTCTAGTGGTCAGGTGTCGGAATTAAATGCAAGTGTACTCTTGCAGGTCCCAGGTTCGAGTCCTGGCATGGACAAAAAATTATAATGAGGTTTTAAGAAGTTTAGATACTTCGGCTTGATAATTAAAAAGTTTTTCGCCAACAGGAAAGCGAGATATAGAGATAAAACAGATTTGAGATCCCTTTGTATCGATTTAATATGCATGCCTTGATGCATGCATATTAAGGAAAACAATGAGAGAATTCATACTGAAAAAAGGCTCTATGGAACTGTACTGAAAGCGAAACAACTCTCTCTCCCACTAATCTCGAGTATGGGACGAGTAAATCCCTCTCCGTGAACTTCTGTAAAAAGGCTTGTCTGTTGAAGTACTCGCGTTGAATTTTACTAACAGTCTTACAAATTGTTAAAAATATAAAGAAAAGAAATTCAATAAAATTCACACATTTTTTTTTTTTTAACACGAAATGCCAAAATGATGATTGCAATAAAAGTGTTCATTGACGTGTAATAAAAAGCTCGATGGGTGGCTGCCAATCGGGCGTCAATTTGTGTTCAACTTGCTGCTATTATACTGTTGATGATTCAGTTCCTGATATGAAAACTTTCTTTTTCCCAGGAATAAAATAAATCGAACACACAACACTTGTAGACCTGCTGCTAACTTTCTTTGTACCTTTCCTTGTATATTTAAGTCAAATACGATTAACAATAGAAAATCCTGAGATTTCATCATGCAAATCACGTAGGAATATTCATTTTTATTGACAGATTTTTACATTTCCCTTTGTTGCCTTTTTATGAAACTTTCTACTCGTCCTTGTTACGAAACGAACGAAATGAAAGTATTTTCCCTCGATATTTTCTTTTCAATGCGGTCATGAAATAATATTTGAAGTGATGCTAAATAATAATCGTAATGTATTTTCTCACATCATCTCACTGCGTCACTCGTCCATATTGATCAAAATAAGGAAGAAGAATTTTCGTCAACATTTCCTTCGCATGATGTTAAAAGATTTTTTTTTCTTTCTCGTTTTCCGCAATTCTTATCGTTATCATCACGTTCGATTGTTAACATTTATTTCTCATGTGTGTGCTGCTTCCGCGTTCACTTAATACTCGACATCACCAGTCATGGGAAATCATACGAGGGGCTTATACGCTGCTTCTGTAGGTTTATTAATTTGCTACAATGTCTAAGTTATGTGTACGTGAAAGTGCCAGAGTGAGACAATAAAAAGTAATGATAATGATTTGCTGCCTGGGTGAGAAGTTTTGGTAGTTTATAAGACAACAGTGGCGTATTCAGTTGAACTTGTCGATACTTAATTCCGCCTACACCACCTTCAAACACGCTCTACACATCTCATAAGTCGAATGGTAAATCCTAATGTCAAGTCCTTGTCGAATGTTCTCATAACTGTCGATTCAATCGAGCGGAAAAATGCTTTCATGTATGGAATGCCAAAAGCAAAGGAAACAGTTGTTATTGGATGGAAAGGGAAGGCGAGAGAAGGAAAACGGTTCGGCTCAAATCAGCAACACAGATAAGGGATTAGGGAGAGGATCGATTGAAAAATTGAAAATAACCGTTTTCATTCCATTCCAAAAGCAAAGAAATCAATGAACTGTTAAGTCTGATAACTCTTTTATTTCCTTTTTCTTTCGTGATCCCCACACTTTACACTTTCCCACACATACTCGAAAGGCATTCGTATTGAATAATCTTCTAGTTGAGGGATTATTTTCTTCTCTTTACTCTTCTACTCTACTATATCAACACATAAAGCACTCTCAATGGAGCAGTTTTCATTTTTTTCCCTTTTTTGCTTTCTTTTTTTGTGTGAAAAAGCTGAAATGTTGCGTAAATGAAGAGCACAGAGAATGAAAGCGAAGGTGGTTTGGAAGTTTTGGCATACATAGAGTATTAATGAAAGTGCTAATAAAACTGAATGAAGCCTCTTGTGATGTTTAAGCGCGTTTCGAAAACTCCTATGGAATTGCAGAATTTCTTTTTATCTCAAAGCTTTCAACAAATTTGTTCAATTAAAACAAGAGCTTCAACATTCCGTTTTTTTTTTAATTTGCATTAAAAATTTTCAGGAAAACTTATAAAATATTAAATTAATAAATGTTTTACATGACTAGAACTTTCATAAGCTGTGATATGCATGATGTTCTCGTTGATACTTAAATAAGATTAGTGAAAAAAGTTTCTGAGAACAGAACATTGCCACGAATGAACATATTTATATAAGTATGTTGACCAAATTCACAATTTCACGTCCGCCTATAAAAATATCAAATTCTTTCACTCCTTAGACCGCCCATTAGAAAAACTATCAATTTGTGTGTGTTGCTGACTACGATAGTTGCTGCTAATGGAAAAGATGTGAAAAAAGGAGAGAGAAAAGTTAGATGTTAGCACACCATGGTGTGTGTTGTTCTTGTACGCTTTGAGAATGTTCTTATGCTTCAAGCATTTAATGATTCATGTCCAAACTTCATCTCTCATATATACAACACGTTTGTCTTACATTTTTATGAGCCTTCTGGACGTGATCATCAAAAGATATTCGCCAAACACGCGTCTCTTTTTGTTCTCTGTTATCAAATTACTGTCCAATAAATCCGGATTAAACACAGCAGCTCGCGCTGGCTGTCAAGCGCCTCTCACATTTTATTTCTGTTTTTCTTTTTCTTTTTTTTTCTCGAAGCGAATCTGCGTCACTTACAGGAAGGCTTCTTGAGACTTCCGCCCTATCGAATGAATCACTTTTTTTGTCTCATGCATTGAAGGGTAGAAAGGGAAAATAAAACGGAAGAAGGCGCTTGATGCCAGATGCTATCCTGAGAAAAGCACATTCCATAAAAATAAATCCATTAATACCAAGCAATCCTTTCACTCTTCGCAGTTGCTGCATGTTTTGTTTGTGTTTAACGAGAACAAAGTGGAAAAATTAATAAAACTGAAAGTTATTGCTGCGACGCTTTCGGTTAATTAAAAACGAAATGTTGTGAGAGTGAGGTAAACATAAGCAGAAAGCGTCAGCTGTCACAACTATGTAGCTTTCAAGATGATTTGGGTAAGAAGAATGATTCAAAGCAATTTGTAACACGTGACTTTCTCTTGCTAAACATTTGTATATATCATGAGTCAAATTTATCACAGAAAATATTTTGAGGTGTTTCGGTTTTAAATGCGGAAGTTTTGTTTTTTAAAATGACTTGCAATTTTTGTACTCAATTTGTACTGAAATTAACAAAGAATTGCCTCATAATGGAACATTCCAAAAACTTTTCTTCTTCAAATTACAAATTCCTCGCTTGTGTGTCTGCAACGATGTTCCATGCTTGCAAAAAGGAAGGCAAAAAAATGCATAACGACATTGAGCATTATGCAATAAAAGTTGAGCGAACTTCTTTTTTGCAATTCATGGCAAATTAAATTTGCATTCCGCTTGTAAGTTTTCCTCAAGAAGATTTTTTCCCATGAATTTGAAACGACATTTGAAAGGATGAAGAGAAGGAAAAGAACAGTGAACAAGCAAGAAACTGCTTAAAAAAAGAAGTGAAGAGTTGAGTTACATCAAAGTTAACGAAGATGGATAAAGCAAAGGTCCTAGATCTGTGCGAAACTAAACATGAGAAGCTTACAGAATGTAATTTAATGTTGAAGTTAGAGAATGGCGGGGAGAAAAAAGATAAGTTTCATTTCTCAATTTCAGTATCAAATAAATTTGTTTGCATCACTTAAACTTGAAGTTTCTCAAAATTTCTTTCAACGTTCATTGCTCGTGAGAATGAATGAATAAAGATAACAAGTGAAACTTTGATTAAAACTTTTAACTTTAACAAGCTGTAATTGCTTAAGCACACAGATAACTTTTAACTTCCGTCACACGATTTTCCAAATGAATTTTATTTCACGCTTACAAAACTTTTCTTTTATGTCTTTTTCTGCCTGATTATTTCATGCATTTTGAGTTTCAAGAAAAGCTTTTCATGTAATTTGGAAAAGCGTCGCAGACTGAAATTCTTCATGCTTTGAAATTCAATTGACAATTTCCAAATTTAATTCCCAATTGAACATTCGAATCAGCTTTTGGAAGGATCTCAGCTTATTTATTTTTTATTACTTCCTTCAATACAAAACCGTGTCTTTATTTATTGCACTTGAACATTCAATTGTTTGAATGATTTTGCTCAAAGGAGATATAAATGATTTAATTAAATTCAACGGAATCATTGACAGTTTAACGACCGCAATATTTCATCTGCACTTTGTTCTCGTTTCCTTGACATGTTCTCACCCGTAAATATTTAGATTTCATCCACTTTCCGTTCATTGATATCAAATTTTGAATGTGTCATCTCACAACTGGATGGAAACATTCATGTACTTGCTTCTGGTTGAATTTAATGTCAAATTAAATCCGGTTTTCCATGCCACCATCATCATCATCTCTTTCATAAATATTTACGCTTTCTCCACCATCATTAATGTACTGTTCATTATTCACCCGAGTTTTTGGACTTTATTGTGGTCATCATGCAATGAATTCTTATCAACTGCATTTATCACCCACACTGACCCGAAATTCTATATCACTTGTGCTGCAATAAAAAATAGAATGGAAAGGCAACATAAAATGCATATTCGTTTTATGAATGGTCACAATGTGGTGCTTAATGTTTGTTAAATTTATTTTTTAAAATAACTAATGATGTAGAGTCTTGCAAACTTTCAAATTCATAATGAATAGAAGACAAGCGACAAATAATGAAAGCAGCTGATTTGTAGACATGTTGTTGTAATAAATGACCATATAATTGCTCAGCTCGTTCATCAAACCGATAAAAAGGGACTTTTAAAAAGCAACTAGCGTGAAAAGTCCAAATCGTAAACTTTTCATGAAGCGGAAAATTTCAAAGCAAATAAACATTCTAAGGATTCAAAAACTTTTTTTTTGTGTACTGCGTCAACAAGGGCAATGACACTCCTACTCAAAATATTACTAAACGACATGGGATATTGAAATAACTCAACCGAATTACGTTAAGTGTAGATTTCCCATAGTTTTCTATGCATGGTTTGGTCACATAAAACATCAACAGAGAACTACCGTCTTTGACTGAAATTAGAATAAAGTTTACATTTGAAATTATCTTAAAAGCTGTTTTGGGGCTTCTTACAAAAACATGCGGGCTGCATACAGAAATTGTTTAACAGACGTGTCGTATATTTAGTAAAAGAGGGTGGAATAAAAGGTAGGAGCAAAGCCGAGAATGATAAGATTCAGAGATTAGTTGTCGTCGTACGTTGGTGCAGACCTTCTCTCAAAATTACAACTTACAATGCAAGGTGAGTTGTACGGTAAACGAGTTCAGAAGGCGAAATCAGATAATCCGACATTGTATGAAAATAACTTGAGCACATAATTTTCAGCATAGCATTAGCATCCTTTGCATTGTGAGCAGCTGAATTGAGATTTCAGAAGCACGATAAATGAGTAGTAGGTTCAATTGTGTTCATCCACCTATTTGTTGTGTCTCTGATTTCCTAGACATTTTTATTCATCGAACATTGTTAGCGAAAGTTTGTGTCACTCGATGAATAAAATAAGCAAATAAAATAAAAGACAATTTCATCAATGATGTTTTCGAATTGGATAATTTGAAATTGAATAGAAACATTTACATTTATGTAACTAACAGCTCGTCCTACATTAGAAGCCAGCTTTTATTCCATTTATTTCCTGTTATCTAACTCTTCTCCAATGCTATTTCGTTCGTATTGAATCTATGAATAGCATGGCTCTGATGTGATGAACTTAAAATTGGAATCGTAATGTAAAATAAACATTTAGAAAATGTTCTCATGGGAATGCGACAAGCCAAACACAATCATGTTTACGACACTGATTTCAAGCTTCACATCGAACTTTTGCCTTCATTTTGATAAAATTATAATGTGGATGATTTTGATGTAAATTTCACTAAGTGGAAATCAATTGAATGTTTGAATTGATTTCTGAGGAATCTTTCATTGATATGAGTACAATGAACTTGCATTGAGATAGTTCTATAAAGCGAAATCATTTGTAGAGCTGCTATTGAACATTTACGATGGAACTAAAATGCTTTAGTATCTGGAACAGGAAGTACATTACTTCTATTGGGATGTTCGTATGTTCTCGTTTTTTTTTTATTAAGCTTCTCCACTGTTCGATTGTTGCTTATTCCACTATCGTATTTCAAGATATTCAAGGGCATAAGAGGGAATCGTAAAATTGATGTCGTTGCTATTTTTATTTTCAGGATATAAAAATCTACACAAGGAATGCTTCTGCATAAAGAATGAAGTCAAAAGCGACAAAAGATTTGATGTGATCCAATATCCTTTTCTATCATAAATATTTTATGAACTTAAAAATGTACGCAAAATAGAGCGCGAATTCACATCAGCTTTCATTTGATTATTTTAAGTCCCTGTGGATTGGAGTTCAAACTCAAACGCCTACAGTAACAAATACAAAAGATTTTGTCTCGAAAATTATATTAGGAAGCATTTTTTTGAAATGTCTAAAAAATTTCATTAATTTTTTTATCTCTGAACAGTGATTAAACAACATCAAAGGATTTACAATCAGATTCATCTATGGAAAGGACCTTCGGGATTTGCTCGAACATTTCCCAGTTTGATGTCGTCCTAAATCGTTTTTGATCTTGAAATAGAATAAATCTCAACCTCTGCTTTTTATTCACAACAGAATCATTTAAATTTATGATGAAAAATGTCTGAAAGGAAGACAAATAATAATAAAAACAGAGAAATGAACATTTTCAGTTTCTAAATAAACCTCAATCCGATTTAAAATTTTATATTTTCTTAAATATTATTTTCATGGTTATTTCTATAATTTATTCATAATAGAATTCAATTATGTGATTTTCTGTTGCTAAGTTTGCTCCTTTTTACTTAAATTAACTTCTTTATATTTACTAACTTTACATGATGTAAAATTACGTATTTTTCTGAAAAGGTTTTTAATATTTACTTTGAAGCTTTTCTTTTACAAAATTACGAAGAATTTTCCTCTCGTCACTCTTTGCAGATCTCTCAAGTTTTTCTCATTTTCATCCCCACCACAAAATTCTCTCATTTTCCTCTCTAACATGTCTTCAGAAAATATCAGGATGAATTTTCCTTTTATTCAACGAGAATCTATCTCCAAACTTTAGTTTTAATTGTGAAATTGGTGAGACGTGTGGAAAAATGAAAAGTTGCAATTTCTTCCTTTAAAAACATAAAAAAATATAAACAAAAAAAAATCAGAAAGAGAAAAATTCTCAAACTGTGAATGCAAAGAGAAAAAAAAAAGAAAATTATTCCCAAAGAAGAAAGCCAAAAAAGAAAATTCGAGGAAAATAATACGGATATTAAGCATCACAACATCGAGCAAATGAGGATAAAATGTCACAAACGCTCGTCATTGTCGTCGGATTATGTGTCGTGAAAATGGCCATAATTGTTAATGGTAAGCTAAGAACAGCAACTTGCTTGAAATGGATATCAACAAGATATCCCATTCCATTAAAACAACTTGAATGTTAATTTCATGGATTACACCATGGTTGAGCACTTACGATACGAAGAAAGTTCGATAAATAGCCGGAAGTGAAAGAAAAAGTAGCTAAATTAATTTTCAAACGCTCGTAACCCAATCTTGAAAAACAAGAAAAGAAAATTGATTATAAAATTAATTAAACTTCCGAAATCTTAGACGATTGAAGGTTTTTTCCGAGTTAGCTCTTAAAACTTATTTTAAATGAATGATTTAATGCTTGTTTGATTTTCCTGAGATCACTTCTGGTATACATAGTCAGAGTGAGTCGTAAATATTTTCTCTTCACTGAATATATTATTTAAAGCATGATTTTTTACTTTTCCGGAGGGCTATCCATTAAGGGACACAAAAACGAAGTGAAAAACTTTTCATCATTCTTCTTGTTCGACCATCGTGAGAAATTTGTGTCGTTTTGGTTATATTGATCTCTCTTTTTTTTCTGCTCCTTTTCACTTATTGCTTTTCTATCATACGGGTAGCAATGATGGGAAGAAACTCATCAATTGATTCACCAGTTACCGAGATAAATTTCCCGTTCATTCGCCCACCACTTCCGAGCCAACGGATGATGATGTGCTTCTTTTTTTTAAAAATAAATCTCCACCTTATCATTTACTCAATGTCAGACGATATGACACCGAACTTCATTCATTCAGTGACATGGTGTGAACATAAATAAATGTTTCTTATTATAAATATTGATGTTTCATTGCGTGTTCGGGTGGTGGTTGGAAGAGTTTTGTGTCAGGTTTGATAGAAAATCATCGACACCCTTCGAAAATAAACTTCAAATAAACTCGAACCCCTGATGGTGATAAATGATAAACAATCAATGTTCGGAAATGTGTTCTTTGGCCGTAAACGGAGACAATTTGAGTTGGATGTTGTGTGAACGGGTATGCGTGGGTGGAAAAAATGGAAAACATAAATAAATATTCGTCATCGTGGTGCACACGAAATGATGAAACGTTACAAGCCTTCATACATTGCTTCGAAATTCCATGAAATGAAAATAGAAAATTTTCCTTCTTCCTCCTGCCATTTGTCTGTCCATTGGACATAAATCATATTTGTGGATTGAGGCTACCAAGAGTCATCATTTTTTTCCTCCTATCTCTCTTTTTCTCTTTAACCCGAAACTTTCTATCTCTCGTACCACCCGAACACATTATTCTGGCATGATTTCACTTTGCAAAATCATCATCACTGTGAAGAAAGCTTGAGTGAAATAAATTTTTGGTTTCCTCACGGTGAAAATTTGTCACTTTTTTTGTGCCCTGTTCAACTCCGATTTCAGTCATAGTCGCTTGTTTATATCTTGAGGCGATTGGGTGAATGAAGAGGTTTTTTTGGATGCTATGATTAAAGAAAATCGAGATGGGGATGGTTGTATGTTAATGGATTATGTTTGACTCCCTTGGTGAATCTTTAGTGACAGTGATTCATAATAATTTATGTCAAAAGGTGTGTTGACGATCCGTAATAATTTTTGTCATCTTATTTAGGATGAAATTTTCGATAGATTAACCATTCGTTCACCCCTTTACAAAAATACTTTAAAAGTTTGCTTTGGAATTTAAGAAAACTAAATTATATTTGTTTCTAGATTTAATTTTATTCCAAGCAATTTATTTAACGTCGCAATGCACATCAAGCGATGGCTGCTAATGCCATCTTTTCGTTCTTCTTCTCATCTTTTCATCGTACGTTGGTATCATTTGCAATTCTGTATCGTAATCTAATGCCTTTCGAATTAAGTTTAAATAAAATAAATATATGTAAATTATCTAATTTCAATGCTACAGACGAATGTGTAATTTTATGTTGAAGTCGATGGCGGTCTTTCATTTTTTCCCGCAACAAAACTAAAGAAATCTTGTTGCTGGTTGCAAAATCATCTTCTAGCGCTGCTAAGAAGTTGTTTCAAATTTAAAGTCTTTAAAGCTTCAAGTGATGGTTTCACTAGCTATAATTATGATGATGGTTTCATCTGCATCTGCTGTAATGCTTTCACAGCGCCATTTTCAAAATTTTATTTTTACAGGAACTTAGTTTCATTTTTAAAATTTTCTTTTCACAGGAATTTAGTATCATCTCAGTTTTCAGTTAAAGAGAGAATTTGGAATTTAAGTGTGTTCATAGGTAGCATTCCTGATGATTTGATCCTAAAACTGCCTCATAAATTGAAGAATATTAATTTTCGCAAAGGTAAACAATCATTTTGTCCATATGGACTCACATATGAGTGCATCAAAAATGACCTTTCTATGTCACATATCAAGGGGCGCTCAATAATTGACGTCTCGTATTTCAAAAATTTCAGGAGCAACAACAATGACCTCTCAAATTTAAATAAACAAAAATGGGAGAGTATCATAAATGACGTCTTTAATTTACAAAAATTTGAGTATATCATAAATTACGTCTCAAATGTACGGAAATTTTACGTCCCAAATTTACGAAAACTTCAAGAACAATCTATTCAAAAGGACTTTCATTCTCTATCTGTTTCATTGAAATTTTATTTCCACATAAAACAACACTCATTTAATCATAGAAAATTTCGCTCATATTCTACAGTTGAACGCCGGTAAGCGGAAATCCGCTTTCGACGAACTACAAAAGAAATGTGGAAATAATCTAGTTGATATACTCTTGCTTCAAGAACCAGCATTGCACAAAGGCAAAGTTNAACATCGCCTCGGATAGTCAAGCGGCTCTCAAGGGCTTAGCAAAAATTAAATCGACCACCAACACCTTATCTAATTGCAAGCATAGTCTTAACACGCTGGCCAAGACAAACAAGGTGAGACTCTGGTGGGTTCCTGGTCATAAAGGTATCACGGAAAATGAAGAAGCAGATAGACTTGCAAATAGAGGGATTGATAAAGAGTTCATAGAAATTCAAACTCTTGACTCAACTGCTATTTCAAATATGAAAATTGAGAAATGGTTGAAAAATGAGATTAATAAAATATGGAATGATGCTCCAGGATTGAGACACTCCAAAATGTTGATGAAGGAACCTAATGCTCATAGAGCCAAATTTCTTTTAAATCTAAGTAGAAACGATCTAAGAGTTATGATGGGTGTCTTAACAGGACACTGCTGTTTATACAAGCATTTGAATTCAATGCAAAGGACGCAACTTATTAATTGTAGATATTGCAAAGGTATGACAGAAGAAACTATGCAACATGTTGTAGCATCTTGCGATGCACACTCTAGAGTAAGGCTCAGAGTCTTCAACCACGCTGTCATCAATGCCGAGGAGCTCGCGGAGGTGGATCCGGAGGATCTTCTCCTCTTCATGAGGAGAACGGGTGTCCGGTCCACCTTCTTCGACTTCTTCAGCTGACAGTGAGATCAGGGAGATGGCTGGTGAGGGTTCTCATCTTCAGAGAAACTTTTTTCTCTGAAGGTTTGTAGAATAAATTCCCAAAATTCCCCCCTCTTCCTGATTTTCGTGTTGAAGATTTCGAACGGACAAATCATGTTTGTTGCTCTTATTTCGTCCTTCACGTTTTAAAGTCAATCATCAGGATTTTTGACCACACTGTCATTAATGTTGAGGAGCTCGCGGGGGTGGAACTGGAGGATCCTCTCCTTGTTATGAGGAGAACGAGTGTCCGGTCCACCTTCTTCGACCTCTTCGGCGGACAGTGAGATCAGGGAGATGGCTGGTGAGGGTTCTCATCTTCAGAGAAACTCATCTCTGAAGGTTTGTAGAATAAATCCTAAATCACCCCCATCTTCCTGTATCAGCGGTCAAATTGGTCGCTTTGAGCTAAATTTACAAGCACATTTCACTTTTTACGCAAAATTTAAGGTAGTTTTTGAAACTTTCCTTATTTAACATCAATCATCAAATGACGGGATATAGGGAGCGAAACAAGAAGGGGTTCATACTCCTATATTCTTAATCGCTTTAGTGCACTGGTTAGTGCACTCCCTACTCTGATGATGATGATGTTGAAGTCGATTCTTGGCAGTCTTTTATATTTTTAGAAAAAAGAGAAAAAGAAAAGAAATGTTTATTGGTAATGATATCAAGAATGTTCTTTCATGTTTAGATTCATCATAAAGTCACGTTTTGTTTCCACATAACTTTCATATTTAGATTAATTTGATTTAATCGATGAAAATATTAAGAGCTTTAAACGTTCATCGATATTTTAAGCATTTTACAAATCGAATTTCATTTTGAATTCCAGTATTTGAAACAATGACATTCATTTGATTTAAAAGCTTTTTCTCTATTCGAATGTTTAAAATAAAACAAATGAACAAGTGGAGCTTTGTGGTTAAATTGGTTAATGTTGATCGTATTTGAAATTAATTTTAAAAGGATTTCACTGACTAAGTGAAGAAATTTTCAATCCTTTTTCTGAAGTGTTGGAAACTTTTTGATTAGGCACAAATTTCATGTTGGTAATGACTTTCCTGCCTTCAACCATGACCAAAAAGATTTAAATTTTCCATAAATTTAATTTCCCAATTAATTTGATTTCCTTTTTGTCGGTATAAGTAAAAGAAAAGGAATAAAATCTGACACCATAAAAAGTAAAGAGAGGAAGAAAAGCTCAACGAAAACAAATCAAAAATTCAAGAAGATTTAAAATTGCCATGAAGCAGAAAATGTTCGTCTAAGGGAACATTAATAATGACGAGAGGAAAATAAATGGGTCAAGAATGATGATTTACAAGTTTTCGTTAACAGAAAAGCCTAATAAATTCAAGAAAAGTCGAAAACGAAATTTCTTCAATGCATCTCAAAGCAATTTCTTTTTTCTTACTCAAATTTCTATTTTCCTAAAACTGTCACAAGCAGATTTTTGATTAAAGAACATTAAGGACGGTCGCTTGACAATTTTCCGTTGAACCACTTTTTCAATTATTTATATCGCTTCAGGAAACGTAAAAATCTTGTGGGTACCGCACATATCAGCGACAGAAATTAAATTAAGAGGAAAAAAATCAGGAAATTAATCACAACGAGTGATAAAAGTTTAGATGGAAGAAATGACTTTTTTTTTGTGTCTCATTCGGGATCTGTCAAATGGTTCATTGAGTTTTCTTCCCACATCTACATTTTTATTATCTTACAATAGATACTTATCACGTGTTAGGATTTTCATTATTTTTCCATCTTCCTTGAGATTCTAAGCTTTACATTGATTTTCGTTTCTTGAACGTAAACGATGCAAATATTATGTGCCGAAATACGTCTTGATTCAAGTTTGATTTCTCCATGAAAAGTCATTCACACGGAAAAAAGGCAAATAAAGAAAGAAAAGTTGAAATGATTCAGCTTTAAGTGAACAAGAAGAAAAGTCTTTAAATTTTCACATTGTCATGATTTAATTTATAAAAAAATCGATGAACAAAAACAAAAACTCTCCAGACAGCGGTCATAAAATGTATTCAATGGGCTTGAAAGAAGGTGAACATAATAAGCATTTTAAAAGATTTTGAATCCATAGCAGACGTAAAAAACATAAGAAAAGAAGAAATTATGATTAAGTCAAGTTATTTGTTTTTCTTAAATGTCATAACGAAAATTCGAAACTTTTATAGAAGGAAAAAATGTTAAGGCTTTTTCAAAATAAAGCCACCCACTCACAACATACAAATACGATAATCCAGTCTGTTTTCATTCAGTATCCAAGATATTTCTGAAATTCTTTTCCACTGAAAGGAGATGTGCCTTTTCCCTATGAAAGTATTTACTTTTATATTTAAATCTGCTACAAATTTTACTTTCATGTAGGGATTTTAGCCATAAGACGCCATTAAAAAGAAGTTTGATCTTGTTAGAAGAAAATTCAATGAAAATCGATAAATTTTGATATAGCTCTTGAACGTAGGCAACTTTTACAGCCCCAACATTGTTCCTTTTATCAACAACGTCAAAAATTTTATCTTTAATAAAAAAATGAAGATGATTTTCAGATGCAGAACTTGAACTATGAAAATGAAATTCAACAACCCTATAGTTAAAAGCATCATTAAATGTGTATGCATGAAAAGAGAAGATAAGACAGTTTACAATTACTTTTTCCACCCACTCGTTTTCTCCACTGAAATTCAACTACCTATTGTCATGAAAGACTCGTTAAAGAAAAAAAAAACACTTTAAAAAATGTATTCCGATAATTAAAGCATTTTATAATCGTCATTTATATTAAGCTGCAGTTAAAAAAAGAAGCAATACTGAATAAATTCTTTTATCGACTTTCTTTTTAACTTATTTAAGTTAATAAAGCACTAATTACTCTTTCTTTACAAAATGTTATCATTTAGGTGGCAACAGAAACTACCAGCAGACTGAACCAAAAATTGCAGACTCTATAGAAAATATTACGGCAGTGATTGGAAAAGATGCCGTGCTTAATTGTTTTGTTGAAAATCTTGGCTTATATAAAGTTGGTTGGATGCGATCCGATCAAACAGTTCTTTCTGTTGGAAAAATGGTAACACAAAACTCACGCTATTCAATAAGCCACACAGAATCCAACAAGTGGAGTTTGAGGATTCATAATGTCAGAGAATCAGATGAAGGCTGCTATTTATGTCAAATTAACACGCAACCTCTACTAAAGCAGCTCCATTGTATTCAACTACAATACCCGCCAGACATATCAGACGATGAGTCGTCTTCAGACACGACAATACAAGAGGGACGAAATGTCACTCTCCATTGCACAGCAAGAGGAAATCCAATTCCAAGGATATTCTGGCGACGAGATGATGGAATCTCTATCATAGTCAGAAATGAAACAGGCACAAATTTATTTGTTGATACCTTCAACGGTAGCTCATTAAAACTTATGAACGTTCGGAGAGATCAAATGTCAGCTTACCTTTGCATTGCTGTAAATGGCGTGGAACCTGCAATTTCCAAGAGAATTTTCCTTCATGTGCAATGTGAGATTTGTTTATTTTATTTATTTTATCAAACTGTCTCATCTCATTCATTTTATTTTCTGTGGTTGCTTCTTGATGTTCATTGTTGTTTTATTTAGTTGCACCCAACATCACATCCGATTCACAACTTGTCGATGCACTTGAAGGAACATCGCAACGAATCGATTGCCTTGTTGAATCATTTCCAAGCCCGATGAGTTATTGGGTCAAGGAAGCTGTAACAATGCGAGGTGGAAGCAGCCATAAAGTTTTAATAGAACAAAGGTTGCATGACTTTTTATTTATTTTTAATTACATCCTTTCGATATCTTGATATTTTGTTGATTCCAGTGAAAAATATACAATTCATGAGAAGAAGATATCATCATATAAATCGATGATGATTTTGACAATAAACAACTTGACTCAACAAGACATTGGAAGCTATGTTTGTATTTCAGGTAAATAAAGCTTTTGTTGACTCTTTCGGAAAAGATATTTCCATTATATTTATTGGATAAGAGTAATAACGGGCTTGTTCGGTTTCAGGAAATCCCTTGGGCAGTTCAAACAAAACCATCAAGATTTATGGTAAATATTTCAACTCCTACAAGATTTCCAACGAACAATGACGTTTAACAATTTCAAATATCCTTTGTTGATATCTTTTCAGAGGTCAGATTGACCACAACAACAACCACGACAACAACAACCCAAAGTACAACAACAAGTACTACAATGAAAACAACGACAACGACAAGAAGAAAACTTTATTATTATCATCCTCGTACGACATCAACGACAACAACTCAACTAACAACTGAACAGATGACAGAGTTTGACTTTGAGTTTGTTACAGACTTTCCTGGATCGAATTCATTATTTTATCCTGGTGTGGAATCATATCAACATCACATAAACTACATAAACTCCCAAAACTCTCTTCGCGATAAAATCCACCTTCATTACTTTTCAATGTCGCTGCTTCTCCTCATCTCGATGATCTCCTGATATTCAATAATTTATGAATGAAAACTGTTCTTAGCTGTGTAGATATAAGAAAGAGAATCAAACAAGAAAAACATAAAATGATATCAACAGAGAGAAAATGTTGATTCACTTAGTGAAGAAAAAAAATGTTTTTTTGTTTTGTTTTCCTTTTCTTGCAGAGAAAGAAAGGCGAAAAAGAAAATCTAAAACTTAGCTTAACGTTCTGTTCACGAAAAAGGAAAAAAGAAATGAGAAAAAGAGAAAATAAAAGAAAGAAAAGATAAGACATTTGAAGAGGTTTTTGGTAGAAAATTATTTGTATTCAATGCTGGTTACTCATTAGCTCATTTGTTCCGGTTTCGATCGCAGAGGGAAGTTTCTGAGAAGAACAATTTCATCACTTAGATTCATCGTCATGTATCACATTAGAGATGCCTGTTGTATCACATGAAACGAAAACTTTCTTCTTTTCCTTCAATAATTCATACAACGAATGCTTTCAATTCAAGTAAATTAGAATAAGAATTACTTACAATTAAATGAGACGTCATTCTTAATTTAAGGCGGAAATTGTGGGTGGTTGAAAAAGAAATGGAAAAAAGTCAACGTGATCTGTAAACAAATCATTCGAATGTTCAAAGGTTTCATTTCTACACCTGACTGACAACCACAAGTTAAATTTGAAGAAGAAAAAAATGAAGTTTTGAGGAAAATAGTTTATTGTGATCACTATTAAGTAAGACTTAAGAACTTAAGACCATCATCCAGATATTAAAACAAAACTTTCACGATGGAGTTTTCATTTAAACCCTTTTTCGAGTTACCTTTCTGGATATATTTATGTAGTAAATATTCTTCTTACTTTCACACATGCAGATGATGTTTAAAGTTTATATTTTTCGGTGTAAAAGGTTCATAAACATACCGTCTTTAAGGCATACGCTGTAACATGGCACAGCAGTGGGAAAACCAGAGTATTAAGATTTATTCAGCAATTAACAAAATCCCTCGAGCTACTTACTCGAACCTCCTTTCTCTTTTTTTTCCTACTTATATTTCTTTTTGCTAAAACGAATGAATTTTTCCTTCTTCTTCATTCTCTTACTTTCTTCCCTCTTCCTTTCAACAATCGATTTGAGGATAAAAGTTAAGAGAAACTTTTTTAATTATGCTAACTTACGGCAAATGCAATATTTTTTTGAAGGGGTTTATTTGAGTTAATTTCCTTCCGCTCATAAAAATATATTTTAAGAGTTTAAAAAGAGATTTTTTTTAAATAACTTTCTTGAGGATAAAAACTTATTTCAAGCAGTGTTGATGTTTGACGTAAATGTCTGAATTTTCCATCTCACTCTTCCTGTCAGAAGTCGATTAAATTATTATCAAATATTCACAACCAAACAACCCTGAAATCATTGACTCTCGAGGAGATGAAGTTGTTTCTCAAGGATAATTTTGCAATTTTCTACTCGCAGAAGTGGAAATAACCGTGAGTGGATCACAAAGATTTTCAATTTAAGTGAAAATGATTTTCGTTTTAGGTCTTTTGATTATGCATGAGCGAAAGTGATTGTGTAGGCTTTATTAGAATGTACCCATTAGCAAAACACTTTAATTACGTTGTTTGTGTTCGTTTAGAGGTTCTTAAAGTATAATTAACCAGTTGAGTTAAGACAAACTCATTCATAATTCTGTTCATTTATTCTTGGGGAAGGTTGGAACGTTTTTTTCGTTGCTTCTTATATTCGAGAGAAGCTTGGTCGGAAAAACAAGAATAATGTTTAATACTCTTGCTAAGCACATTACACCGATTTTCATGCTCTTTTAATTCCATGTTTTCTCGGTAAATTGCAGACCAGAAAATGAGAAAATTGTGCTACACAAAAAAATGAAATGAAAACGAGATATTTATTTAATTTTTTTCAAGGTAAAAGTTCCTGCATAAAAATTTATGACAAACACCAGTCGTTTGGTCGCGAAAAGAAAAATTCAACTAACTGCTTAATTATTTCTCACCTGCCTCTGGTGCTCCATCCAATTTTAATGTTCATGTTTGACCCTTGAATAAAAAATGAGAAAAGTTGTTTGTCTCACTCCGGTGTCACATTTAACACTCAGTCAAGTCGACGAGTTTCATTTTATTGAAGAAAGTTTTTCCTTTCTTATTTAATTTGAAATTAAGCTGAGATTCTTAAAACACAAGACCAAGCAGCAAGCTTACAATAAGTAAGAACAAAGAAAAGCAGAGATTTGTGATTTTATGGATGTTTCAGCTTTTTATTAAGACAATGTTAAATTACATTGTTGGATTTAGTAAGGTGCAACGATTGTGGTCAATAACATTGGACTTCATCGTAAACTTTCCTTCAAATTGAAATTGTTTTTCTTTTCGAAATTTAATAAAATTTAATTTCTTTTGAAAACAGTCGATAGTTGTTTGTTTCATAGAAAGTTGTTGAAGGGGAGAAAGAAATATTTCATTAAAGTATTTTGCATAATTTCACGATAAAAAGAGATATTAAATGACTTACTTTTCAATTTTCATGACAGAAAAAAATTATTCATTTCAAGTAAGAGAGAAAACAACGAATCAACATTTCATTTTTCTACTCTTCTTCTGTTGATTGTTCAAACAGCCTGACGAATGAATCAAATCATCGTCTCAAGCATTCTTCTTCCTCGAGGCTGTTTTTTTATAAATATTTCTTTTTATGTGAACACAAGCTCTGAGAGAAATGGCGAAATGAATTAGTAGGTGAAGAAAGAAAGATGTTCATGAATAATTACAATTGAACCTTGAATATTACATGAGATGCTTGTTGGATCCGATGTTTATTTCCACTGTTGATTTTCATCCTCGTTTTCTTTCTTTCTTCCTTGGTTCAGTCAAAAGGTTTCGCAATCTTAATAATTGTTTGTATTTTTTATATTTCATTCGCGACATTTGTTGTGAACAAAAGCACCTGTTGAATATATTTATTTATTATTTCCAAATAATCACACGCATATTAATGGAAATGAGTTTTTTGTGGGGTTTTTGTTGTCCATAGCAACGACGAGTTGAAATAATGCAAACAAATGAATTCGACATTTTCAAGAGTGAAAAGTGAGAATTATAAATAAAATAAATATTAATATGGATTCTTACGATGAAGTTCATAATGTGAAAGATGGAAGAGAAATCTCAACTCCCGAGTTTGATGTGAGAAGTTCAATAAAGTTCGATAGAAATGTTGACGATGTTAAGGAAGATATTTTTGAGAATTCTTCAACTGAGGTAAAGTTTCGTAAATCTATAAACCTTTGTACAATGCAAATCTACAGAAAAAATCCATTAAAAGGTTCATGTAAAGCCAAAACTTGAACGATTGGACTCTCAACAGCTGCAACGTTCCAAAAAATCCTTTCGCAAAATGAACATCGACAGCATTGATGACAATAACAATTTATCAGAGTCGAGTAGCAGCAAATCCGATGACGACGACGATGATGACGACGATGGAGCGCATCAATACTTAAGCAGCTTTCCAAATGATCCGGAGAAACAACAGCAACAGCAGCCACCGAAGTTTGACTACAACTTCAAGCAATTTGAAAACTTGGATGCAGCATTCCCAGCTGATTTAAGGGAGATTATGCAATACATTCCAAAGTTTTCACCCCAAAATGTTGAAATCGACTACAAGCTTCAGGTTTTCATTCCCGAATTCTTTCCGTCCGTAGGTGATATTGATGCCTTTCTTAAGATTGTAACGCCGGAACCATTAAAAGCAATGGAAGCGACACATTTGAATGATATCTCTCGCTTGGGATTAGAAGTACTTGATGAACCTGGAGAGCAAAGTGAAGAAGCTTTACTTCAGATCAAATTGCGATCGATGTTTGCAAAACCCCTCGCAGCACCATCAGCTCTTGTCAAATCCCCGAAAGATATTGACAAATGGATTCAAGAAATTCAATCCTTACACGCGTCACGAATTCATGATAATCTAATGCAGCAACACCAAACTCAGATCAATATCGATAATCTGATGACGGAATGGCCAGACGATGTTGAGAGACGAATGGAGTCTTGTTATCCATCACCGAATCTCAATTGCACGTTAAGCGATTATGTGAAGATTATCTGCAATTTATTTGATATTCCAATTGAGAATGCTGATAATCATTATGATTACATTCGAGCTCTCAATATTTTATTTAATCTTTACATCGCTATACGAAAGGAAAAGTGAATAACGAATAACGGAAAAAAGATATTCAAATTTCTTTTGTTTCTAGTAGTTTGAAACAGATTGTGTCTTGGATAAGTTTTTTACTGGAATTTCGAAAAGGTGTAGAAAATCTTAAATTTCACATTTTATCTTTTTCAATTTGCACCCTGAGGACCACAGATAGTTTAACTTGCTCTATTTTAAACCAAATAAAAGAAAATTTGCCTTGAAAACAGGGCTTGGAATATTCTACATGTAGAAAACAAAAATTGTTGAAATATGGGGGGGGGGATTACAAGGGGAAATTGAAAAAACCAATTTGGGGGATACCAAGGGGAGAAATGTTAATGTTGCATGGGAAGAGAAAATCTTAATTTCACATTTTATTAACATATAGTTCCAAGCATCACACTTTTACTGTCTACACAACAATTTGGTATTTATTGTTATAAATTCGAAAACTTCTCTCTGTGAATCTTTTTAAATATCCATTTTTGGTAAGGATTACTTTCATTACATGTATCCACGTTTATAATAAAATTGTTCATTGATAAGCACATATTGGAGTTACTTTTGTTGATCTGATATGTTGTAATGTTATAAATCCATTGCTGATTTCCCAGTTGATCGTGGCATTTATACATTTGAAGGCTGTTAGGATTGCCAGGTGAAAACTCAAGACAATGCGCATTTCTTTTTATTTCAAATCGCTTTGTATACTCAAAAAATTGACTTCCACCATATTTATGACAGTGGTACACTTGAATCTTTCCTGCTAAGTCATGTTCACCGACCGGTGAATCTAAGCAAAACTTTTTTTCTCCTAAATTGTAAGCTGAACCTTCAGCAAGATTATCAGGAATGTCTAATTCGGGATAAATGTTGTCTAAATACCATTTAAACGATTTACAATTTAAACTTTCACGAAGCTTTTTCCGTTCACTGACATCACCATAATCTATATTTTTACCACCAATTCTTAAATAATAAATTTCTGCATATTCATCCATCCAAACTTCAGCTAATCGAATTGTATTTTTTCTTAAAACATCAACGCCTGGTCTCCACTTGTAAGGCGAAACCTTTCAGAATCAGAAATAGATCATGAAAAGAAAAAAGAAAAGAAAAACCCCGTTAGTGGGTGAACATTCATCAATGTGAGTGATTAATAAATCGCCTGTGAAACCTTTCTAAAGATGTGACCGACATGCGAACAGGGAATGATTTCTAAAGTTCCGCCACACATCCAAGTTTTGAACGAAAGTTCAAGATTTTCAGCGCCCCAAATGTCAAAGTCAGGATCGTACATTCCAAGCTTCTCGAAGAACTTTCTATCGATTGAGAACAAACCGCCAGCCATCGTGGGCGATCTTGTTGGTGCTGCTGGATGTCCTTTTCTAGCATTTTCTTCTTGCGACACATAATGCCAATCAAAAGTAACAGCCCAATCAAATCCACCAATTTGTAGTCCAGTGGCATCTTGATAAGACAACGTAAAAGTGTGATCGTCAATTACATCAATCACTGGACATGAAACTGTTGTTGAATCTCTTGCAATTCTATCTAAAAGTGGTTCCAGCCAACCTTCAGCACATTCAACATGAGAATCTAAGAATGTTAATGTCGGAGCTGTTGCAACCACAGCTCCACGTATACGAGCTTTAATTAAACCTTCTCTTACATCAGCACGTAAAATTTTCACCTTGGGATAGTCAGACATGTAAAGGTCCAACGGTTTTTTTAAATGTGCTAAAAGATTTCTTCATCTAACATGAAAAGAATATTTAAAAATATTAAATTAACTCACGCATACTTGAGAAATCATCAACTAGAATAATTTCTTCAATTAAATGTTCTGGTGATTTGTTAAGAACGGAATGAACTGTTCTGAGGAGCGTTGACCACGCTTCATTGTGAAAAATGATTATCACAGAAGTTGATGGAAGATGATCAAGATACAACTTCTCCTGCTTGCAATATTCATCTCTTGGATCAGGAAGTGTTCGATTCAATGCAATGAGATCAGACACAAATTCATTAAATTGATGACGTTTCCATCCTTGATCGATTCTTTCTTGAATTTCATTTGAAACATTTCCTAAATGTACTCCTTGACCTTTCTCTCCAGGATTAATTAATCCAAGTTCTTTGATTATCTCAGGTGGAATTGGCGTCACAATTTTCTTGTAACTAAAAAAATCTTTATTTTTTATTTTCTTTCTCACTTTTTCCCAACTTTTCACTTCACTAGTTTCTGAATTCACTGAAGAATGTTCCCTTTCATGTGTAAATGTTTTTGTTTTATCGCGATTCCATTTCAAATATTCTTCATTTATTTTTTTCTTTTCAACATCTTCCACGTCTTCTGTTTGTAAACTATAATAGAAAACAATCAAAATGATTGTCCACAACAATGTTGCGAAGATTAATGACTTAAAAAGTTTCAATTTTGCAACATAAAATTGCAGTCGCGTCATGCCTCGTACTTCACGATGCTTCTTCATGCTTCGAAGTGAGAACGTGAACTGAAAACGTCATCATCATTGTTATCAGCGAGCGAATATGCTGATAATATGTGTAAAAGATCACAATATCGGCTTCAGGTAAATTCATTTGTCATATTTGTATTGAAAAATGTGTTCGAACAAAAAACTTTTTTCTTTCTTTTATTCTTTTATCAGGAAATTATTTTCTATGTTCGTTTGTTACAAAAGTTTCAACAAAAACAAATTTAGTTAATGTTGTTTAAATTGTAGTTATCGAAAAACCAGTTTTGATGTGTAAATTCGTCGTTGCAATCTTCAGTCATCAAGGAACTTGTTTTGATATTAACTGCTAAACATTTCGATGTGTTGCTGTGAAAAATTTGATTCGTGTCAATCGAATAGGTCCAAAACTTAGAAGAAAATTAAATTATAATTATAAATAGATGATTAAGATAAAGAATTGTCATCAACCTGTGTTCCTTTCAACCCATGACATTTGTAAAGTGTGACTTTGTTTGATCCATAAGTGGCGTCAAGACAAATGTCATCAATTTTAATTTCGCCTTCTTTTGTGTACCAAAACATCTGTTCCAGTTTTCCTTTCGTGCAAATTGACAGAAGAATTTTCGAATCAGCTCTCGTTATGCATGTCGTGTTGTCAATTAAGCTTCTCACATGTCCAAGTGCCAACACTTTGCTTGGATCGGATTGTTCAGGGAAAACATTTTCAAGATACCATTTAAATGATTGACAGTTCAAATTCTCACGAAGTTTTTGACGTTCACTGATGTCACCAATGTCAATCTTGTCGTAACCACTTACGATGTAAAAGTATTTCTTGTAATCATCCATCCAAACTTCAGCTAAGCGCATTGGATTTTTATAGACAGCCGAGCCACTCCACTTGTAAGGCGAAACCTTGTTGTGAATTAATATTGATTTAATTTATTTTATTTAGTGTTTATTCTTTGAGAGTTAATAATTAATTAAAAATTGTGAAGAGATTATTCTCCTTTTGTAGAGAATAATCTTAATTAGTATTAGTGAATTAATAATATATTCGTATCTAGGATATTTCCAACAAACCTTTCTAAAGACGTGAGCAACATGCGAACATGGAATGATTTCTAAAGTTCCACCACACATCCAAATTTTGAATGAAATTTCAAGATTTTCAGCGCCCCAAATGTCAAAGTCAGGGTCGTACATTCCAAGCTTCTCAAAGAACTTCTTGTCGATTGAGAACAAACCTCCAGGCATTGTGGGTGAATGAAGTGGCTCGTTTGAATTATTATGTCGCTTAATTTCTCTCTCGGGTTGAAGCATCCATTTGTAAATCAATTTCCAATTAAAACTTCCGATTTGATAAGGTTTGACGGTCCTAATTTCAAATGTTTTATCATTTATCGTATCGATGATTGGAACAACGACATTTGTTGGATTTTGAGCTATTCGATCAAGAAGTGGTTCCAGCCAACCTTCAGCACATTCAACATGAGAATCGAGGAAAGTCAAAATTGGCCCTTCAGCATGAATTGTTCCTGTAATTCGAGATCGAATCAAGCCTTCACGTTCATCATTCCGAAGGATCTTCACTTTCGGATATTTAGCGAAATAATCTTCGAGAGGCTTCTTCAAATGATCTAAAAATTTCAAATTTTAATTTAAGAATCAAAGAAAATGTTTAAAAATCAAACCAAAATGAGAAAAATCATCAACGAGAATAATTTCAGTGATTAAATGATCTGGTGAACGATCAAGAACTGAATGAACCGTTCGAAGAAGTGTCGACCAAGCTTCATTATGAAAAATAATTATCACAGATGTTGGTGGTAGATTTTCATTGTACTGTTGTGCAATTTCTTTGCAATAATCTTCTTGAAAGTCTGGAACTGTTCTCTGAATTGGAATTAAGCTTGAAAGATATTCGTTGAATTGATGATTTTCCCAACCTTCGTCGTAAAGTATCTTAACATCTGAAGGCATGTCCTCAGGCATTTCAACAGGTTTCCCTCCATCTCCCAATGTACTTTCATTAGTAAAAATACTTGGTGGCTTTGAGAAATATTTGTAAGCTTCGTCTTGAACTGACTGAGAAATTTGTTGATGGAAAATTCTTCTCTCAATTTCATTTCTTTGATGCAGATTTTCCGCATACAATTTATGAATATTATAATCTGCGTCAAGAGCTTCAAATTTTTGAGGATCGACAAAAAATTGTGAATATTCAAAGTCTTCATCGTCATCATTTCTGTTTCTTGGATATGGATAGGTCAACAATGTGATTGTCAACCAACATAAGCAAGCAATGAAAACAATTCGAAGAACTTTGAAATCTTCTCGCCTCATAACTTTTGTCGTGTGTTCACTGTTTGATTGGTTTAAAGCGACTGAATTTCTCACGTTTTCATAAGTCTTACTCTAACAGAAAGTTGAATAATCGTGAGTTAATTTGATAATTATTTATTCAAGTGTATAAATGTATATAAAATATCAATTCAAACTTAATATCTACACTCAGAAATGCGCTCGCTTTCCACAATACATTGAGAGGACAAATTCTCCTTTTATTGTCTCAGAAAACTTTCAAACGTTCTGGTGAGAAGTTCTCTAAAATCCATTTTTGATTAGTTAAAGCTTCCTTACATTCTGATAAGACCAAAGTTCCTGGTTCTGATGATTTTGTGAGACATTTTCCTGAATTTTTGTGGATAATTTGTGAAGTTTTCTCATCATAATTCCACAACTGGGAAGTTTTAAATTAAAAGAAATATTGGACACAAAATTAATAAAAATTCTTACTTGAACATTTTCAAGAGTTTTGTGCTTCACTAATCGAAGCTTTCCATCATTCAATTCCATGAAGTAATGATCTCTGCCAATCAATCCATCATAAAATTCCCAGTACTGACTTTCATGCATTGAATCACAAGGCACAGGATAAATTCCCGACTCTTGACCATTTACACAATTGAAACCATCCTTAATAGCACTTCTAATCTTAAAAACCAAAAAATGACATAAATTTTTAAAAAAGAATAAAAAAAAATTTAATATTGTTGCATTACCCGACCAAAGGCAATTGAATCACCAGGAATATGAAGATCTGGATAAATATTCTTCAAATACCAATCAAATGATTTACAATTTAAACTTTCACGTAGTTTTTTACGTTCACTGACGTCACCAATGTCAATGGTGACATTCCCGGTACGAATATAATAATATTTGGCGTAGTCATCCAACCAAACTTCAGCTAATCTTGCACAATTCTTTTTGAATGTTTTAACATCCCATTTAAATGGTGAAACCTTTCTAAAGATGTGACCAACACGAGAGCAAGGAATGAGCTCTAAACTTCCACCACACATCCAAGTTTTGAAGGAAAGTTCAAGATTTTCGCCACCCCAGAATTCGAATTCAGGATCGTACATTCCCAGCTTCTCAAAGAACTTCTTGTCGATTGAGAACAAACCGCCAGCCATTGTTGGAGACGGCACAGGTTCCGACAAGTCTGATCTAACCTTTCTAAAATCTTCTGATAAGACTTTCCATCGGAATATCAAAGACCAATCGAACCCACCCACAAGCATTCTGTCAAGATTCTTATGTGGGACATATTCGAAAGTTTCGTCACTTATCAAGTCAATGATAGGGAACGGAATTTTTTGTGAATCTTCAGCGATTCGACTGAGAAGCGGTTCAAGCCAACCATCAGTGCATTCAACATGAGAATCGAGAAATGTTAAGACAGGGCCTTGAGCCAATTTCGTGCCACTAATTCGCGCTCTAATTAAACCATCTCGTTTCGCTGTTCGCAATATTTTAACCTTGGGATAATTTGACATGTAAACTTCCAGCGGCGTCTTCAAATGTTCTTCAAAATAGTTAATTTTCTCAAAAAGATTAAAAATGAAATAAAATTAAAATTTCAATTTCAACCAACCCATGTCTGAAAAATCATCAACGAGAATAATTTCAGTGATTAAATGTTCTGGTGAACGATCAAGAACTGAATGAACCGTTCGAAGAAGTGTCGACCAAGCTTCGTTGTGGAAAATTATAATCACAGATGTTGATGGAAGATTTTCATCGTAATGCTTTGCAGCTTTTAAACAATAATCTGTCCGATAATCGAAGAGACTTCTTTTCACAGAAATCAATTCAGATGCTAATTCATTGAATTGATGAGTTTTCCATCCAACATTTTGAATTTCTAAAGCGACTTCAGGAATGTTTGGAAAAATCTTAAGCGCAGTTCCATTCTCACCAAACTTTCGATCAAGGAAATTAATGAACATCTCTTGAAGTTTCTTGCACTTTTTATCTTGTTCTTTGTAGTTTCTCGGATATTTTGAATCATCTGAGTCCACTTCAATGGTGGTTAGTTGAATTGCTTCAACGTCAGGTTCACCCACAAAGACAGGTTCTAATAAGTTGAAATTTTCGTTCACTTTTTTATTTAATTCAATCATATTTCTATCCAATTGAAATTCGATATCATTTGTAGGCACTTGATTGAATCCAAATATCAAAAGCCACCAAAAGAAAATCACAAAAAGAACTGCTTGATATCTTCCACCTCGTTTAAGATTGTAATAAATAAGACCAAGTAATCGATTCATCATGTCTCGATAAACTTTCCCAACTAAATGATCTGAAATTCTACAAATTTTTATGAAAACTTATCGAATATTTATTCAAGTGTTTCGCGATGACATAAAAAACGAAACAGAAGATGAAATGAACTTTTTTTTCACGTTTCAAAATAAGTTGTGCTTCATTTTATTATATTAAATAATTTTAAATAATAAATACATGTTTAAGATAATTTTTCTTTCTTATTTTTACAAGCCTTTTACTAATTGCTTTATCATATAAAATAAAGTTCTTTAACTTAACACATTTATTGCTTTGAGAATATTTATTTAGATGAAAAATAAAAAGTACAAAAATGTTTTGTGAGAAAACTTTGTTTATTAAATATCAGCACAAATCGAATTAATCTTCTTTTAATAATAATTTAGATGACGAACTTACATTTCCTAAGTTCAATTTGCGCTTTTTACCTGTTTGAAAGCTTTTTTCTTGTGATTATATTTGACGTTGGTATCAATTAGAAAATATATTTGTGTCTCAATTATTTAATTGTCAAAAGCATTTGTCAAATTGTTTAAATGCAAGATGACTCCTTTAATTAAATTACCTTCTGTTCATTATGAAATCTCAAAGACACAATTTGACAAATGCTTTGTGATGAAAACTTTTCTTTTGCTACATGAAAATTTACAAAGTAAGCTTGCACATCAATAATCATAATGAAAGTTTTTAAATAAATAAAATCTTTTCATCATCACTACCGACAACAGTCTTCAACAATTTATAATGTTTCTACTATTCTCATAATATGTTTCTTGAATGATTTTTATTTAAAGATATGTTCATGCTGGTTTGATTATTTACAGCAACACAATTTGTTGTCTTCTTCTTGGTCTTCTCTAAATATTTTT
>CVRI01000006.1:2032746-2143416 GCA_900005825.1 Clunio marinus
TTTTCCGCAATAATCTGGATTTGGAATAGTTTAGTCGCGGAAAAATATATTCTTCTCATATTTTTTAAATGTTTTTAAAAGTAGATTCATAAGTCAAGGCACGTTTTGTTTTTAAATATTTTTCTGACTATTGATAAACACTTTAATAATGAGATATGTACTACAATTAATATAAAAGAGGAATAATAATTAATTAATTTTTAACCCGATTTTGATCAGAATTTTATTATGTTCAACTTCCTTTTTTCCGGGACATTAAAATATTTAATTTCAATGATTTTCTTTTATGGCTCGAAAATGCTTGCTTAAGAAGTTTACAAAGAAAATTAAATTAAATAAATGAAGTTATTTATCACTTTAAAATTTAAACCACTATCCTCAAAAATATCTCATGACTAAGATTTATGCTTGATTAATATTATTAATGTATTGATTAAGTGGCACTCAATAAAAGTACTCAAAGTTACAAAAAATGAACGATAAATTCAAGTTGAAATTAAATTACATTAAAAATGCTTTTTCTGATAAAATTTTCGCTCCGTCAAAGTAAAAATCTTTTCACATGTAGTTGGGAATGTAATTTCTTTATCTCTACAGTTCAGCGATAAAATTATCAATCGAATTCATTTGATATGACTCGATATGTTGAAGGAAATGATTGATATATTTAATTATTATCATTAAAAACAAATATTCAAGTTGAAAATAAATCAATAAGATTTCATGCAGAAATTTCACACAACATTTCATTGTAAAAAATTTGTACGATGTTAGAATATTTCAATATTCCGATAAATGTTTCATTCATATAATAAGCAGATATTTGTTTAAGTAATCGTATAACATTTGAGCAAGAAATTCCATGATTTTCAATGGAAGTAAGTTTTCGACTGTTTTCTGATATGAAAATTTTTCATTTCTTTTAATCAAAAATTGAACTGAAACAGAAAATTTCACCTGATGCGCATAATGTCCAAGGAATAAAAGTTATGCACATAACCAATATTTCTTCCACTTAATGCGCATAATGTTTTCATTTCCCATTTTTAAAGGTAATCATTCGAAATTTATTTTTGATGGTCAATTTGTCATCTTCAAAATTTCTATAGAATAATATTAACGATAAAAAACTGTTCCTGGTCATCCCCACCATCAAACGTAAATACCGAATGCATTCTTAAACTGAGTCATGCACTTTATGATTGTTTCAAGTGTTGATGTTGACAAGTACTAACGAGAACTTCAATTTTATGCATTTTTAACATTCATATTTAAGTTGATGCTTAACGACATTTTCAGTTTTTAATAGTGTTGTGGCAGTTTATGCACGCAATAAAAGACTTTAAGTACATAGAGTTAAGGTTTAAATTATTTTCAATTTAAAACTAATCTTTTGACTCGCATTTCTCATTTTATATTCACTTTTTAATCAATTTCACAAGAATCATTGACGATCACGATATCAATTTGCGATTATTCAAAAATAACATGTCGATTATCACAATCACTTCACTCTACAGACAATTATTGCGATGGGAACTTTGACTTCCATAGAAAAGGAAGTTTTACGTATTACTTTCGCATTTTACTTGCATCGTAATTCTCGAAAAGCCATTTCTGTGCCTCTCGATGCTGATTACAATCTTCCATGAGAAGTTTTTGGTTATCATTGCTTATGGCCATGCAACGATCAGATGATTTGTGGTGTAACTGTTTGGTGTCAAGACGATAAGTCCAGAACTAAAATTTGATTGGAAATAAAAAGTTTTTCATGTAATAAAAGTTTTATTTTTTATTAGAGGCACAAACCTGATTTCCTTTACCACCATGGCAAGGATAAAGAATCACATCAGCTCCAGCATAATCAAGACATGCTTCATCACGTCGAATCTCACCAGTTTTGCTAAGCATCCAGTACTAAACATTTTATTTAACGATAGAGAAATGTTAGTAATTTGACTTTCATTAAAAGAGATCATAAAACGTTTGTTAGCAGCAAAAATTATGAAGGAAAATTAAGCAAGATTGTCTTTAAATTCTTTTCACCATTTCGAAAGAAGCAGAAAGAATTAAAAGGATTATTAAAACTATTTAAAGAAATAATAAAGAGAGAAGAAAACATATTTGAGATCCTTCACCATGATTACCAAGTGCTAACCCAAGCCAACCTGACACCTTCACATCTTAAGAGGAAAATTAAAATTTAATTCAATTTTCACCACAACTCCATAAATAAGTGCATGAGAGAAGTAAAATATATTTTCGAGAAGATGGTGGAAGAAGAGAAAATACCTGATTCCCGCCTTGTTGATGGCAAGGCCAAAGTCCCACAGGTGGACCTTGAATATCGTCTGGTTTCACCGCCGAATCCACACACATATTAGAAGCATTATTTCTAATCTATAAACACGAAGGTGAATTTGTTGTTGTTTTTAAATTGTTTTTAAAAAGAAAAGTTAATTTGTTTTGCTTTTAAATATTTATGTGATCATAAATAAAGAATTAAAATCTTCAGAAGTCAATCACTTTTCACTTGTTTTTATTCAAGTTACTCTTGGTTCTTATTTTGTGCATAACTTCTGAAGATTCAATATTTAAACTGGTGATTCGGTTTCTTAAGTACATTTAAAAGTTTGAAATTTCAATGCAGTGCTTCTCAAACTTTATCAACCTGTGGTACGTATAAAAGTGAAATTTTCCAGCTTTTATCAACACATTTGGTTTGAGAATCACTTTTCAAAATGTTCAACTTTCAATACTTAAGAATATCTATCAGCAGTCAACAAGCTACTTCCATGTAAATAAACGTAAACCAAATAAACTTCAATCAATGTTTTATCCCAATCATCCGATCTTGTTTATCCTGGAAAATATTGACTAACGTGACACTCAACGTAAGACTTAACAACCTCAAGATAACAAAGAGAAAATACTTTTAAACTCCACGACAGAACAGATTTCAAAAGATTTGATTTTGTGTGTGTGTTTGCAAAGATGGCGAAGGATAAAAAAAAATTAAGGAAAAAAAATAATTTTTGCTACTAAACGGCAAAAAAGAAAATGGAAATTCGTTTAATTACTTGATTGCCGCCCTGTCTGTGACATGGATAAAGTGACACTGGCTTACGTAAGCCCTTTTTACCGCCTTGTGCATCGAGACACGTTCGATTGCCACGTGCGAAGTTTCTTACCTTTAAATTGCATGTTTTGGATTGATTAAAGTTTATGTTTAGATATAAAGAGAATAATTTCAATTAAGATGAATGAATGAAGACGATTAATTACCTCTCCTTGTGCAACTGCATCGCCAGGGATGAACTAATGAAAAAAAGAGAAGGAAATCATGAAGATTATTCAACATCTTAGATTGAAAGAATAATTAGGGTCGTTGAGTGTTAATTAAATCAATTACATCTTTCAAACAATTTCTCGCCTTCAACTATTCAAACAATTAAAAAAGTTTAATTTATTTCTAACCAATTTAAGAGCTAATCGACAACCCTATTTGACTATGTGGTCTGAAAAGTTTTTAGAAAGTCATTTATCTCACCAATTCTGGAAAAATGTTATCCAAATACCACTGGAATGATTTGCATTTTAAATCCTTTCGAAGTTGAAGTCGTGCACTGATATCGCCAAAGTCACCCTTGTCAGATCCAATTCTCTGATAATAATATTTGGCATAGTCATCCATCCATACTTCAGCTAAGCGAATGGAATTCCTTCGGAGAACATTAACACCAGTTCGCCACTGAAATAGATTTTTATTCTTCATATGATGAAATTCATTTTTCTGACGTTTTGAAACTTTACCTTGTAGGGTGAACGCTTTCTAAAGATGTGACCTACATGAGAGCAAGGAACAATTTCTAAAGTGCCACCACACATCCAAGTTTTGAAGGAAAGTTCAAGATTCTCGCCACCCCAGATGTCAAAGTCAGGATCGTACATTCCCAGCTTCTCAAAGAACTTCTTGTCGATTGAGAACAAACCGCCAGCCATTGTTGGTGACCAAACAGGTTCCGATTGATCTGAATGTCGCTTCCTTTCAGAGTCAGGTACTGGATGCCAATTAAATTGAAGATTCCAATCGAATCCACCAACTTGCACGCCACTCGAGTCATGATAATGATACTGCAATGTTGTATCATCAATCACATCAATGACAGGGCAAACAACGGTCGTTGTGTTTTTTGCTATCCGATCAAGAAGTGGCTCAAGCCATCCCGTTGTGCATTCGATGTGTGAATCAAGGAAAGTTAAAACTGGCGCTTCAGCATGAACAGCTCCAAGTAATCTCGCTCTTATGAGACCTTCGCGTTTCTTTGCACGAAGAATCTTCACTTTGGGATAATTTTTCATGTAATCTTCAAGTTGCTTTTGAACATGCGGCATGTCACTGAAATCATCAACGAGAATAATTTCTCTGATTAAATGATCCGGTGATCGGTCGAGAATGGAATGTACAGATCGAAGAAGTGTCGACCAAGCTTCGTTGTGGAATGTCACGATGACTGAAGTGTCAGGAAGATTTTGGCTGTAATCTTTCTCAACATCTTTACAGAATTTCGTTCTCGGGTCGGGAAGACTTCGATGGACTGAGATGAGATCGGAAACGTATTGATTGAAAGCATTTTTCAGCCATCCATCGTCAACCATCTTCTTGACTTCCGCTGTAAGGTTTGCTGGAAGTGTCACTGGTTTGCCTAACTCACCCGGTGATTCCAAGCCAAGATCATTTGGGGGTGGAATGAATCCAACATCTTCGCCATCTCGCTGACCAAAACGTTTCTTTGATGGCGTTTTTGTTCTGATTTGTGGCTTTCGTTCTTCGAATTCTTCCTCCATCATTTCTTCTTCCCTTTCCCCTGCAATCTCATTAATCATTTCATTTTCATCCACTTCCACATTCTCCTTATCAAACGGATTCTTTATTTGCTTTTTATTAACAACATTCGCAAGTCCTTCATGTCCTTCTTTATAACTATCAATGATAAATTTCTTTAACTTATTATTTCTTTCATATCCTTTGGCATCAGATTCATGTTGCTGAAGCAGTTGTGGAGAAAGAACGTTGGCATCTGATGGACGACTATCCGAAAAGAAGAATACAACTGTGAACCAAACGGCAAGAATCGCCAAAACGACTTTGAACAATGATGATTTACGACGCCAAATCATTTTTTCTCTCTTCTATTAATTGTTTCTTAGTTTTTGCAATGAAATTTTAGTTTTTGCTATTTTCAACTCGATTACGATGAATATGTGAAATAAGTTGATTTTTTTGCTGTTATTAACGCGTGGGATTTATTGTTCAGTCGACTTAACTTTCTCTCCTTTTATGACGTCATATTTATGCAAGAATTTTGTTGTTTTTTGTTTTTCTATATTTACGCAAACTGAAATGAAAAGTGAGAAAGAAAAAAAGATTAAAGAAATGAATTCTGAATGTTTATTTACATTACGCCGTAAGCATAAACTGGCATTTAAGCTCGAAAACATATAAATTTTTATTTAAAAAGAAATCGAAGTGAATCTTCCGAAGATAAAATGTAGAAAGTTTTGCAATGTTAACATTTTTATCTCGTAATCTTCTGCTTTTGTATTGCATGCAATCAGATACATGAAAAAGTCAAAAGGTGATCTCAGACTGTTCTTATGCAATAGTTCCTCGTAACCTGAGACGTGTGAGCTGTTTTAGCTCTTCATTTATTGTTGTCATATTACTTACTACAAGGTAAATGTGTCATTCATTAATTAGCGACTTTTCATCGGAATGGAATTGAAATTTAAAACAACGAATAAAAAGATTTTTAGTTCAATGAATATTTGCTGACATTGAAGACCACCAAATGAGATGAAATCAATGAAGGTGAAGCATCATAAGCTAAGCTATTGAAGATATAAATCATCAGTTGAGATTAGTTGGAATGAATGGAAATCAAATCAAGTTAAACGATGAAGAAAAGTAAGCATTAACAATGTCTGATAATTAAATAGTCTTTTGAACATCTTCACGGTTGATCTCATGATTAAGCATATTTATTTTCGCTTGCTTGATCACCAGTCGTGTACTTTTCTCTTTTTCCCTTTCCCCCCAATCGTCTCCCCTGTTGCGTCTTGTATTAACGCAAATCCATCGATTACGAAAGAAAATGCAGTACAAGACATTTCTTTTGTTGTTTTCATCTTTCAAGTAATTTTTGAAAGGCAATCTTCGTCAACAAAAGGTCTTCAACATCATTTCCTCGATGATTACAATGATTGAACGAAAAAAATCTTTAAGCTTTTAATAAATTCATCTTAAAAGTTGAGACAGGAGAAAAATATGTTCAGAGAAAGTTCCGGCATTTATCTTCTTATTGATTTCATTATCTTTTTGTCGTTAGAAGACAACAAATGATCGTTTATTAATGGATAAAAAATAAATTAGGTTTTCATAACTGAAACGAGATGTTGTTTTGTGTTTTTTGACATGAAGAGCGCTTAACTGTTTATGCTTTTTTTTTTCTTTATTTTTAGAAAAAGTTCGCCAATCAACAAGTGGAATAAATATGTGAAAACGTAAATGAGAGAAACCAAACCGATAATCAGTTGTATCATCACCATAAATTAAGTCGACTGGAGAATGTCAACGGATGATGTTGAATCATTTGAAGCATGAAAGTTTCGCTTAACTAATCGCGTCACAACTAAACAACCAGTCGTCCGACACTTAAATGTGTTTGACTTTTATTAACCGTTGTAAAAAGAAGTAGATAGATTGCCATTAAATTAAACACAAAAAACATCATAAAACTTCAATATTTATTTCCTCAGTGATTCATTCAGCTCGATTAATGTTGAATAAACTTTCCATTTCATTTCTTCCATAATCTTGCTAACAATTTTTTTCTTTCTTTTCAAAAATTCAACAATTCGGGATGTTGAATTCAAATTTTTTCATTTAATATTCTCTCGATTTAAAAATCAATGGGAAAGAAAAAGTTTTTCCATCGTAGTGCTGGTTTTTAAGTTGAAAAGGTGAGTGGTGAAAGACAGAAAGAAGAGACGACGTAATCATGTGATAAATTTCGAATTTATTAACTTTTTCCTTACATTTGATTGCAGGTAAACTGCTAGGTTGTTAAAATTTGTTTTAAGTTAATTTGCATCTTACAACATTCCATAAAACTCGTCGTCATCTTTTCAACTGATGCAATAAGTGATCATAAGTAACTCTCACGTTACCACAAATGTTGATTTTTCTTGCAAATAATTTTTTTCATCTTTTCTATGTCATCCCAAATAAAAAAAGCGTGTCAATCTTTACGAATGAATCTTTCATATATTATGTTGGTAAATGCCAACACCTTTCGACATTTAAGATTTGAATTAAAGGAGAAGTCAAGATATTATGCGTTGGATGTAAAAACGATTTTCATGGGGAACGACCTTTGAATTGTTATAAATTATTCACAAACTTGATTTGATTTTCTAAAATAAATTTCTCTGAATCTTAATCAACTGCTTTCTTTAAGATTTTGACAAATTTATTCATCAGACGAAGCTTTATCATGAAAACTTGAAAAACATGAAAGAAATCGATTGAAATGCAATGCATGTTAATAAAGTTATAAAGTTGTCAATCAAAAGAGAATTTTCATGTTCAAAGATTGGATGTTTAATGTCATAATGATTACAGATGCTTTTAATTGACATCAAAGTCAATCAATTATTAACAGATGATGAAAAAAATTGTCGCTTTTTGCTGTTTGATTTAATTATTTACGATAGAAACGTTAACGATGTCGAAATCGCGATAAATATCCATCAATTTTTTTTAATAAAATTTATTTCAGCGAAGAAATTGATTTTATCCGCTAGATGTTAACATGATGATGGAAAGCTCGATACTTGTTAATTATAGAGTTCATGAAATGTAGCTGAGTGTAACAAACACAATCGCAACAGATTTCATGAAAATAAAATATTTGTTTAGGTGTTGTTAAGGCAAAAGACAGACCCAAGAGATGAGATGGAAGCGAAGAAGAAGGAAATATTTAAAAGGTCATGAATCAAAGTGATGGGTGAGATGTTCACCATCACCATTGAAATGGATGAGCCGAGTCGAGCCTTTCAAAACATTTTCTGATGAATTTCTCACGTCTTTGATTATTTTTAAGGAGAAAGTGAAAGAAGAATGAAAATTTTTGGCTTGTTTTTGTTCTTGAAATAATTCATCATGAAAAATCTTCTCGTCTGAAAAGGAAAGCCCCAAAAGAAAATTTCTGAAATAATTAACATTTAAATTAATCAATCCATCTCCATAATCAAATTCATAAACAGACTCTTAGCGTGTTTTTCGTTTCTCCCTTCATTTGAATGCAACAACATTAACAACATCTTCTGGTTAATGTTTGTTAGCTTCATCATCACGTTTCGTTTCTACATTTGTAGTTGGGTGTTTACATTTCGCCCAGCCAGCAATCTAATTTATCTGATTTTAAACAAATGTTGAAACTTCAATTCACTTCTCTTTTCTATAAAAATAAATTAGTTAATAGTTCCCTAATTGCAGACTTTCAAGAGTTTGATGCGGAACCAAAAGCATAACATCTTGATGATGAAGCTCACGAGAAGCATGTTCACGTCTTTGTTACTTTTTTTTGCTGTTTGTGCATCTTCCATGTGTTCTTGACACTTTATAAAGATTACTTTTATTGCTTCCTAGAGATAAACTGAGTATTGTTGCAATGATGAGGAAATCTTGAATAAATCAGCAATTAAACTTGATTGGCAATTGCTATGAAAGCAAAAAAAATCTTTTTAAACATCACTAAAATATTTAACTTTTCTTGCGCAAACACCGACAACAAATATTTAATAATCAAAACATTCAGACTTCTTTTTGCTTTATTATTATTATGATACGTAGAGAAGCACGAGAGTAAGCAGATTCACGCCATTAAATGAAAGTCGATTGAAAATTTATTCGCAATTACATTTCAATTCCAGATTGCTAACTTTTGCAATTCTTTATTGATGCATTTTTATGTTGAAATATTTTTCTTTAGGTGGCAAGAGAAATCTCATTGTTGAAATTTTACTTTTCCTGACTTTTTCTTTCAAAATTGTAATTATTAATTAATGTGAATGTTTAATAATTAAAGAAGAAGTCTTTCAACTCGTCATGTTGTTCCATATTTTATTATCGATGTCATAACAAAATTAATGTAACACTTAGAACGAACATCGCAAGTATCTTTTGTGACGAACGTGTTAAATATTTTATGTAAGCAAACAAAGTGTGAGAGTGTCGCAAGATGTTTCGGAAGTCTTCATCATGACACGATATGTTTGCGCGCCATTTGTTAAAGCTTGCTTAATAAGTGTTCTCATATTTCATTTCTTGAACAGCTTCAGCATTGCGACAATATAAAAGTGACATTAAAAAATTGCACATTGAGCTGCTACACTATCGTAAACCCAATGAATCGTTTAATTTTCCTTCCCAGGAACTTCACCATTCATTGTTAAATCGATAAATCATGAAGCTGTTCTTTGAACCGTAATCTCAAACGTTCACCATTCGACAACTTTTAACAGTATCCAATAAACCATATAAATCCGATAAGTCTCATTCGCAAATTTCAAGTTCGTTACTAATCTCAGAAGTAAAAACAAAACAACAAAAAAGTTTCATGAAAATTTCGTGACAAAACGATTTTTGTTTTCTTCTTTGTCTTAAGATTTATAAAGTTTTGTATCGGAATTAAATTACGAAAGCTCTCGCGACATCACGCCAATAAATCACGTTTATTTATCATTTAATCATTCATTGTGGGTTGTTGGATTATCATTGAAATCGTGGAAGTTTTGTGCATTTGTTGTTCTGAAGATTCTTATCAGTCAATCCCACGACACGATTTTTGATTAACTTCACATTTGCTCTGCTTTTATGTAAAATGTTGAAAGTGCATCGCTTATGAGTTCATGTAAAGATCATCAGATTTCCGTATAAATAGTTTGTGTTCACTTTGTTTATGTATGACCGCAAAAACCAATTTCCTATTTCCATTCTATGTGGTTCACCATCTGATAGCGCTCTATTTAATAATCCAATTCATTTTTATAACACGACGTGAAACAAAACATGCAGAATTGTTTAACAAAGTCATTTAGAATTCTACAGCAATGAAAGTCAAAGAAAAAAAGTTTCATTACATCTTTAACTGCTTCTTGGTTGCTTTTTTGTTACAATTAAATTCGTGATGTCTTAGAAAAAATTAACAGCAACTGTGCTCAGATTCAAATGCCTTTTTAATCTTTGTGTACTTGAACAATTATGTCATAAAATGACAAGGACGTGCACTATGACAGTTCTTTTTATTCCTCATTAAAAATACTTAATGGTCGTCTCATCAAAATTGCCAAAAAAAATTAGTTTAAGTGCACATTCAGCCTTGACGATGGCTGTCTGCGCATCTTAAAAGAAACGAGCAATTCAATGTTCCATTCAATTCAATTTGTAAATTTTCCCATCGTTTATTATGTCGTCGACGCTTTTCAAATGATTTTCATGTTTACTCGTTATCAAAAGTCATTTCGTGTTCATAACTTTCTGTCATTCATTCATGTCGCTCATTGTTCAATTCGAGTATTACTCAACGTGTCAAAATATCCATCACGATTATTTCTTTTTACCGTTAAATAATTCATTTCAACCGACAAACAAACATAATAAAAATATAACGAAAAAAAGTGTAAGAACAAAGAACTCGTCCGGTGAGCGTCAATTGGTAAGCAGATAGAAAGTTGAAAGCTCTCAAGCTTATTAGAACCATCAAACCTGCTCATCCAATTGTTTTTCCATACTTCACAAAACTCTGCCGACAGCATTACTGTTGCGGCTTTTCATTTTCGACAATCAGAAGTAGTGTTATTTAAAAATTCCCAACAGACCAGACGATTTAATGGAAAATTATTCTCTTTTAATGGTCATTTTAATGATTTTAGACATGAAAGCATTGAAAGACTGAAAGAAAGAGAAAGAAGTTAATACAAACATTAATGAGGGGTGGAGAGTTACAGGCAGCAAGTAAACAACAAAACATTAATGAATGTAATTACCATAACAGATTAATTGATATCACTCTTGAGATTGACATGAATTTAGTTCAAATTTGCATAATTCTAACCGAATATTACCGCCCGCACTTATAAAAAGGTTTTGAAAAGATTTGCAAACCCCAACATGACGATAAACTTTTTTTTATGCTCTCATTTGACGATGTAATATTCCGAGGGATTCAGTCATGTTTTCCGTCCATCAAACGCAGCATGAAAACATGTTTTAACCTTTTATAAATGTAATTCACAATTGTAATTAATGTTCTCGCTTCATAGTCATTATTTTCACCGTTTTTCGGGTATTGTCACGATAATTAGATTCAACTTTAAAATGTTTTATAAAAAAATGCTGATTTTAAACACAGAAAGTACACAAAATAAAAGAACAGACAAAAACATGATGTAAGGCAAGTAAGTTTCGTGTTGAGCCTTTTATCTTTCTCTCTCTTTTCCTCTTTGTGTGCTACCGATGCCGATTGTTCAGACACACGGGTAAATTTAGTTTTCACTTTCAATTGGACAACAAACAAAAAAAAACATAAAAAAATAAAATAAAAGACTTTAAATGTGGGACAATTGTGTAACTTACGTTGTACTAAGTATTTCATTAAAGCGCATTTTTTAATTCGATTGTTTGTAAATTACAGCGGCCGTCAGATTAGAATTACTTTTTGGGTAAAATGATGGAAATCTTTGAAGGAAAAGATAAAAAAAAATTGTTTTATTTGTCATGGTCACAGTGTTTAAACAAAGGTGATAAGTTGTGAAGAAAGATTGAACGAAAAAAACGTTTAACAATTTTTTTTCTGATATCTTCATGTTATCCAAAACATTCATTCAGACATAAATAAATATAATTGATAAGAAAACAAGCGATTAAATTGAAAAAAGTTGTTATTTACCGCCTACACACAGACATGATAACACGTTGGGAATTTTCAAATAATTGATTTCGTTGTTTCCCTCCCAGAAAAAAGCAACATTGGTAAGCTCGGTAATCACAACGAAAACGATAAAAAATATTGTAAGTCTTATCGCGATTTTGGGATAAGATAAGAGAAAATTGAAGAAACTCCTTCATTAAATAATTTTCACGCTCTCCAATACCTCAAACCTGTCTTCTTATCGATTTACCTTTCCAAGTGGAAGCATGTGGATAGGCAAACTTAATGGCTTTTAACAGCAGAAAAGGAAAACTTTGTTTTCCCATCTCACGCAGCTTTTCGCTTCTTTCATTCGTAAAGATAAACTCGTAAAATATTCAATATTGTTCTCATTTTTATCTTCAAACTTTCAGTTCCGTTAACATGGCCGACAAAAAGACAATAAATCAAATCTGAAATTTTTGTCATGTTCCTTTCCTGGGAGATTTCAAATCATTACGGAATCATTTAAGGTACACAAAGATGATTGGAAGAAGAAATAAAGTGAACGGCCTCGAGACACACAAGCTCTATAACATTTTACTTTATTTCATTTTACAACCAGCAGACTAGTTAAACTGGATCTAAACGTTCCAATGTCAATGTGAAGCCAATAACTTGTTCTTCCATATGACAATTTAAGGTAAGGTGAATGTAGAGACGATTCGAAACAGTAAAAGAGAGAAAGAAAGAGAAGTTTGCTTCCTAAAATGGAACGTTAACTCAGGTTTTTAATATTTCTAATTAATAAATATTTTTTTAATACATATTTAGCAGCTCTACGGTTATATACATCGACAAATTACTCGTACAAAGGCCCCGAAACACGATTTAAAATCTAATATTAGATATTCGCGAAAGAAAATGCAATCGTACGCGAAGGAAGATAAATATGATGCAAACAAATTTAAAATATTCTTGATGTTGAATGTCAAAAACCTCATCATTTCATCCGGAATGTCTGGCAGGAGAAGTGCACTGTTGTGAGGGGGCGTAACATCATTTTAGAAAAGAAATAAAAACTTTTAAAATTACAACATGAGATGAGATTGAAATTGAATCTAAATTTGGAAAGTCAATGAAAGGTTTCAATCGCCGTTTAATTCGATTGTGCAATATTTTCGCGCCCCTCGAGCCTTTTACGATCATCCGAGACAACAAGAAGAGCCATGAAATTGTGAAGTTAATGAAATAAGAAGTTTAAAACAGGTTTTTTCTTCTTGCATGCACGACATCAACAAAAAAAATATTAAAAACGTTTCTCTGTCTCTCTCGTCGTTCCACTCCTACCATGAAGTTCGCTCTCACGACTGACAACGTCTCTCGTCTTAAAATTATTCAATTGGATTTTCGTGTACACATTGTTGACTGCCTCAGCATGATTTGTGCTTTGGAATTGTTGTCGATAGATTACTGAAGACATTAAGGCTTGTGGGCAGAAAGATGGGAGCAGTATCGTCATCTCTCACGTCTTCACTACGTAAAATGTCAAAGATCATCCATTTAAAGCTCTTCATGTGTCTTCCCCAAATCAACCATGAAATTGAAAACTTTCAGGATATTTTCGTCTATTTGGAAGAATTTCCTCTGCCAAACATTACTCATAGCAACGGATGTTTAACAAAACAAAAAGAAAAAAGTTAACGAACGAGAGAGAAGGAATGAAATCCATAAACTGCAATGAATCGGCATGTTTGGCATTTTGATTGAAAATAAGAAACAAAAAATACCGAGTTGAGTATTGGAATGTTGTTGAAGTGATGGAGAACTCGATTCTCGTTTCATTGTCTCATCGAAAGAATAATAATAAAAATAAAATGAATAAAGCTGTGAAAAATAAAAATACCAAAAGCTCAAGAGATCAATTGATGATGGCATATTGAGAGAAGCAATTAAATTTGCAATAGGAAATGCGTTTGTTGTTTATTTCGCTTCCTGGATAAATGCCACCACATAAAGGGATATAAAATTCATTTATTTTCAATCCTCGGTCAATAATTTACTCATCGTTGGTTTTAATTATCGTTTATTCATGGAACTGTACGAGGGTCTCTGTTTCTACTCGGACTTTCATCTGCACGAGGCGGAAATTTAATTGCAATCTGCAAACCATTTCTACATCATTCATTTTGGTTATTTAAAACATTTTCAACCCGAATGAAGAACAAAGAAAAGAAAAATTGTGAAATATTTGGAATAATAAACGATGATGATGAATTTTTCAACTTTCCACCCTGGGAGAGAATTTTCTTTATTTTTTCCTGAAGCCATTAGTTATTGCAAGAAGGAAGAAGCATCATCATGACCTCAAATGGACCGAATATGTTAATTTAATGAACGGCATCGTCCGAAAGCAGTGAAAAAGAAAAGTTTACATTTTCAATTTAATTAATGTGCTGTTTCATTCGGAAAACGGTGCTTCATCATATGAATCTAAGACTTTCATTGCTATAAGTTGATGAAAAACTTTCGTTTTGCTTCTTTTTCAAGTCGCTATTGGACCATACAACACCTTATTAAATGACCGAAAAATAAATGTTTTATTGATTTCATTGTTGCCATGTATATTCAAAACATTAACTTAAGCGGAAATGAGGCGTCACCATGGAGAAATAACAGTAATTGATGAGATGAAGAAGGGACGCAAGAAAGATATCAAAGTAATGAACCGATCTTAGTTCTTGATCGCGCACCACAATGGTTGGCAATCAAGAAAAGAGAAAAATAGTAAGAATAATAAGTGCGCACATATCTCTCTTACCTGCTGCTTCTTGAAGTTGTTTTTCTCCCCTTCTCCCTCTTTTTCTATTTCTTTCTCAATATTCTTGTGGCCGGTCAAGTCCACAACGTCGATTGATGAGCTATTTTTCTCCTTTATTGTTACTTCTACCTTCTTCGTTACTTCTTATGGCTTAACTCTTTGCGCTTTTCTTTATATTAAATATTCCAATAAGAAGTTGTAAAATGTTGATTTTACAGTTTGAAAACACTCGAGAATTTCTTTCTTCTCATATTAACTTTATGTTAGCCAATTATTACTTCTTCACTTCTATAACCACAGTGAATTATTTCATCAGCATTGCACTAATGAAGGCAACACGACAGAAAAATCTAATTTTTTTTCTCTTTTCTAACTGATATGTAGCTCGAGCTTTGATAATTATGATATTTGTGTTGCGAGCTTAGAGCAATTGTGTGTTGCTTTTGATGATAACTTATCACTGCCTTCACTTCTTTTTTTTTTATTTTGTTTTCCTTAGAAATTCTATTCTTTTATCTTCATTTATTTTCTATTTTTCTCCGAACCACAAACAGTAAAACAAGAGTCAAGTGAGAAAACTGTCAGGAAGCAGAAAATCAATAGCGACAAAAAAATCTTTTTGATTGATAAAATTTTCGTATTATGATTCGAAGAACTATCAGTTGGCAGGAGAAACAGGAGAATCACAAATTTATAATTTGATATGCATTAAAACGAACTTTAATGTTCAATATCTTTAATTCTAGCTTTAAGTTTTTTGTTCCATATACACTCACTGATAAAAATTGAAATTAAATCTGTTTTGCCTTTTTTCTTCCTTGAGTCCGTATCCGACGACGGAGAGAACTTGAATGGATATAATTCATCGCAAGTAACTTTGGGGTTGTTAAGATTTCAAAAAATGTGAGAGAATTGTGAGAGAAAAAACGCTTGAAAAGAATTGGAAAAGTTTTATAAAGCGCTTTGAACTTTTTTGAACAATTTAATTTTCCACCGCGAATGTCCATAAGGGCGAAGTCCAAACTCAATGATAACAATAAAATCTCTTTCAAAGCTTTTTATCTATTAAGCATTGTCAAACTGAGCATTCAGTGGAGTTTGTAGTGAAGTTCGTCAATTTTTCTTCTCTTTATGAAAAAGTGTGCAATAATTTTATATGACAAACAGATATATTTACTCTCTACTAGTAAAATTTGATATTAAAATGAAGCCTTGAAAAGTTCTTTTTTTTATCGATGAACTTTATAATAATAATAATCTTATCATAACGCACAAGAACGGATTATTGTGATTGATATCCTCTACATTGTAATAATCTAAAGTAAGTTTACAAGAATTCTTCTGTATACATTAACAGGTGTCAATTATTTTTTAAAATAATTATTTAAGAGAAAAAAAAAAACGCTTCAGTGTATTTGTTGACAGCCCATGACGATAGTTTTTTTTGATATTATAGTAGCATTTAGCGAGAATTCAAACTTGTGAGTCGAGCTTTATTGACGAAATCAAAGCGTTACATTAAAAAAAGCAAGCAAGCAAATAATTGATGACTGATGTATTAGTCAGCTTAATAAAGTCGTACAAAGAAATATCTTAGAACCATTTCTGACCTCGATCTTTTGTTCTATGTTGTCAGGTGCCTGTACATAGTTCCATAGAGTATTCGTATTGAATATACAATAATAAACAATAAAATAATGGATCAAATATGCAATAATGACAAAATAAATGAAAATAATATTAAGAGACGAACTCGAGTTCCTGATAAACCGAATTACGGACTCAACTTATGGTCAATTATTAAAAGTTTCATAGGAAAGGATTTGACAAAAATTCCACTTCCTGTCAACTTCAATGAACCTCTGTCCATGCTTCAAAGGTAGAATTAAAAAACAATTTATAAATGATTTAAATTAATGTTCAAATACTTTCAGGTCAGCGGAAGATTACGAGTATTCTGAATTACTTGACACAGCTGCAAAATGCGAGAACATTGCCGAGCAATTTGCTTATGTTGCTGCTTTTACAATGTCAACTTATTCGACAACAACTGAACGTGTAGCAAAGCCTTTCAATCCAATGCTTGGTGAAACTTATGAATGTGATCGAAGTGATGATTTAGGATGGAAATTAATTAGTGAACAAGTTAGTCATCATCCGCCAGTTTTGGCTCAATTTTGTGAGTCAAAGAATGGATGGAAATGTTCACAAGAACTGCAATTAACATCGAAACTTGGAAAACATATCACTGCAATTCCAACAACATTTTCTCGCATTGAGTTCCTTGACACGGAGACGTCATTTACATTTGATCGACCGATTACCACCGTGCACAATTTAATAATCGGCAAGCTTTATGTTGAACACTCAGGCGATGTTACAATTTTAGGTGAAGGAAAAGCAAAAGGCTGGAAATGTGTGTTAAGTTACAAATCGTCATCGTTCTTCTTCAGAGGTGATCAACGTGCTGTCAAAGGTCTCATTTATGACGAATGTGAAAATGTTAAATTAAAATTAAACGCACATTGGGATGAAAAAATGGAAATCTTATCGAATTATAATGACAACAATCATTCTAAAGTGATTTGGAGAAAACGACTTCCTCCAAGTGATTCCTATTTATATTACAATTTTACAATATTCGCTTCACAATTGAATGAAATGGAAGCTGGCGTGGCTCCAACTGATTCCCGTCATCGTCCTGATCAAAGATTGATGGAAGAAGGTGATTGGGATGAAAGTAATCGTGAGAAAGTTCGACTTGAAGAGCAACAAAGAGAAAAGCGACGTTTGAATCAAGACGTTAAGCCACTTTGGTTTAATAAGAAAAAAGACGACTTGACTGGTGCCATCATCTACAAGTACAATGGAAAGTATTGGGAATGCAAGAATTCTAACGATTGGAGTAAATGTCCAGCCATTTTCTAGTAGAATTAAACATAAATAGTCAAATGAATGAAAGGTTTTGTTTGTTTTTGTGATCAAAAAGTGAGTAAAGTTAGAATTGTTATAAACTTCGTCAATTTTTTGCTTCACTTGTTTGGGTTAAAAACTAATTTATCATTATTTGTTTATTTGCTTTATTTTCACTTTCGTTAAAACAGCAAACATTAAAAAGAAGAAAGGAACAAAGAAGTATTTATTATAAAAATATAATTTAATCTTTTAAAAAGACAAAATAAAAGTTTTTTTCTTCTTCCACCGTCACCAAATAAATTTTGAAGAAATAAAAAAAGATTTTCGTCTTTTGTCACTTAATGTGGCCACAGAGTTTTCTATTTCTCTTAATTAATCAAAACTTCCTACATTGTTTTGTCTTCCAGAATCTCATAATTTGCTGTTAACATTTCGATGCTTTTCAATGAAATTTGATATCAAAGGCGCGACTGTTTCTGGATGTGTCAAATGCAAGTGATGAGTGGCATCAACAGTGTGACATTCAAAGTTTTCATTCTCTTGAAGAATGTCAATAACTTCATCGTAATATTCACGTTTCTCCCAGAATGGAGCGTGAAGTGCCTTGATGAACAAATGCGGCATTTTAAGTCGTTTTGAAAGTTCTTTTGAAACGGGCTGAGAAAAGTTTGGCGAGAAGCTGTTCTTGAGACGTGAATCTCTAGTGAAGTAGAATTTTCCAGGATACTTTTCACTCCTTTTGATGTTTCTCTTTAGTAAGTATTGCGCACTTTCTTTGGTGACACTTCCACGAGTTCCAGTGAAGAGTCGTTCAATCATATCTTCGTAAGTGTACGAAGGCGGTTCACTCTTATCCTGATTCCGAAGATCAGCAATCATGAAATTCTCAACACGATCTTGAAGTCCCAATGCGACTTTTTCTGGATCAGGAACGTGAGGTTTCAGTGCATCAATTTGAATCAACATATCGACTTTGTTGGGAAACACAGAAGCAAACATGAAACTCAAAACGCTTCCCATTGAGTGACCCATAAGAGAAATCTTATCCCAGTTGTATTCCTTACATAAATTGTTCAAAAGGTAGAGATTGTCGATTCCATGATAAGCCATGCCATCTGGAACTCGTGAACTTAAACCATGACCAGGTAAATCAATCGCAAGATAACTTTCGGTTTTAGGCAGAAGTGGAATTAATCGATCAAATGTCCCAGCATTATCTTGCCAACCATGCATGCACACGATAGGACGTTGATTCTTTGATCCCCACCATTTACCAGCTAATGTTCCGTTGTTCCATGGAAGTCTAATTCGAACTTCTTCGACCTACAAAATTTTTTCATCACTTTTGGACTTTGATCTTGATTTTCATAATAATTTCGTCACTCATAAACGAAAACTTACTTCAAGCTCAATTTCTTCTTCAGTTGGAATATCGCTCAGTTCAAGGTTCGTCATTTTTCCACCTTTGTTATCAACTGATGATGAATATAAATGTCTATAAATGTACTTATGTGGATTTCCGAGGGTTTTAGCGAGCGACTTCATCTTTACTTCCTTGATACTTTAATATTCCGTATCTTTGAGTATGTCACGATGACTTGAGTATACTGACTTGATTATACTGGCAATTTTTTTCTTATTTCTTCAATTGCTTGGGTTTTTGATAATAATTATTTACATTTGTACTACATGTACACATTTATCGCGGTTTTCTCTCTTCTCCCGAATGGATTTCGATGATTTCTCTCCCGGATTACGTTGATATTCATAACAAGCCACGCCCATCATACGCAATTTGCAAAAGAGAAATTCGTTAAATTGTTGTGATGCTTTCCAAAGATTTTTTAAAGAAAATTTATTAAAAGTTGTTCTTGAGACATATTTTGTACATTTAATTAAGTAATAATTGTTAAGCTTAAATTAATAAAAGAATTTTGTTATGAATATTTGAAATACTTTGAATCTCCAATAGAGTAAATTAACAAGAGATTTATTTAAAGAATCATTCAACAGATCGTCAATTTCTAATTCAACGATCTCATGAGATTTCAATTAGCAGTAATTATTAAAAAAATTAATGAGAAAATTGCCACTTGAGATAAAATTAAAAAAACTTAGAGAATCATTGAAAATTCCAACTCTTTAGGTTGAAGACCTCGTTGGGTTGGTGTCGATGCAGATGGTGTAGCGATGCGTCGTTTACTTCCAGGTGTTGCTGGTTTACGAACCACTGGCGATGCAAATCCATAATGATTAACAGCAAGATGTTGTGGACGAACAACTTCGGAAGACCTCACAACATTTCTGCTTTGTTTAACGTAATTCTAATGAAGAAAATCAAATTTAAATATCTAGTTAAAGAGAAATAAAAGAAATTTCTCACCTCAAATCCTTCATAACTAGTTGTTTCTCTTTCTGGGACGTTTTCATCGGAAGAAGCAACATGTATCTCTGGCACGGGACGACTTTTCTTGTAAATGCTGCTTCGCTTCTTTTTTCCAATACTTTTACGTGAACGTCGTTTGATGCACGAACCAACGTTATACACTTTCAAACTTGCATTCTTTGACGGTGCCTTGGTCTGTGGAGGCTTTCGTGAAGAGTTCCCATTCAATTGTCTTAAAACATTATTAGGCGACACAAAAGCTCCAAGAAGTTTTCGTTTTGCTTGCGGCCCACATTGCTTTGTTGGGATCATTCGACGCTTCCCGTTTTCAGTACGAACTGAAGCAGCTGAGGCAGTTGATGATGCTGTGGTTGACAAAACCATGTGTGATTTGGCAGATGTGATTCTTAATTTGCCGCCTGTTGTCTTCATAGCTGTTCGATTGATGATTGTTTGTTCAATTGTTAATGGTGTTCTGACTGTCGTCATGTTGCTCCGGTATGGCGTCTTGGCAGGCGTTGCTTGAATTTTCTTCCCACTCTTTGTGAGCTTTTCCTGCCTTTTAGTTTCATAATCTTGCTCGATGATGTCTTGAACTCTTTTGCCATACACTGTAAATGGTCTTCCATGTTGTTCTTCAAATTTCTCAACCATTTCAATGAGTTTTGTTTCAATCTTGGGCAGTTTCATTGCAAGCATTTTACGTTCTTTTTCTTCTTTCAAAAGTTGACCACCGCGATTGTTGTAGCGTTTTGGATCAGCTTCTTTATTTTGCAACATTTCCATTTGTTCCCACAACTCCTGACGCTCTTGAATAATCTTAAAGATTGCTTCGTTGTCCTCATAGAACATTTTTAAGTCGCGCAGTTCATCTTCATGGAGCTCGAGAACGTCTTCGTTGTAAGTGTTGACAGTGAAACTTGGAAAACGTAAACGTTCAGTGTCGGACTTTAGACATTTATCCCAATAAAGTTCAATTTCTTCACGAATCTTTTCAATGAAGCTTCGAATGTTTTCTTTCTTTATTTGCTCACATCGTTGAACTTCAGCGAGTAATTCGTCATAGTTTGACTGTGTGACTTCAGTATAATTTTCATAAACCATTCGTTGATCTTCAGACACTTCCAAATATTTCCACAACTGACTCAAACGACTTCGCATGTCACCAATTTGATATTTCATCTTCTCATATTGACTGCTAAGAACTTCAAATAAATGTTCAAGTTTTTCAATGTTGTGCAAAGTTGGTTTCATGTCATTGTTTGTAATGAGATTGCAGTCATATTCTTTCAGAGTAATTTCAAGCCTTGCAACGATGTTCTTGATGTTATCACGTAGTTCCATCATTTTCCCAAATCGATTATATTTCTCGTCATTAAGTCTATCAAGATATTGACGAAACTCTTCCATTTCTGTCTCTGATGGAAGAGGATCGTGGTGAAGTGAACGAGAAGGTTCTTCGAGTTCTGAAAAAAAAAACTTCATTAATTAGAATTTTAATTAATTTTTTTTTTATTTTACCATTGCAAAGTTTTTCTTGTTCACCAAGTAGAAAAGAAATTTCTTCACGACGAGCTTGTAGCTTTTCACGAAGCTCAAATAAACTGTTGTCAATGTTCATTTGAAGGGTATGGAGGGGAACGTTTTCATCTGGAACAGCGCCAGCATCCTCTTTAAGTAAACGTTTAAGATCCTGTCTTTCACGGTTCAAATCTGATAAAAAATTATATTTAATAAGAAACTTCAATCACAATCTTAATTAACATACTTTGAATTCTTTGTTTGATATCGTCTTCTCTATTTTGAGTTTCGGTTATGATGTCTGTGAAGAAGGCGTCGACATGATCGAGAAGTTTTCTCATATGAGTTTCACCGATATCTGGCTCGAAAAGTTTCTTCCATAACTCTGAGAGTTCATCAATTTTAGACTCAGCAATTTCACTTATGCCTCTTAATATTTGTGACCTACATTAATGCAACATAGAATTTGATTAGAAAATATTTAAAAACAAACGCTGAAAAAATTTACTTTAAGCTTTCCATTTCGATGACATTCAATTTAAATCGTCAAGGAACAATTAATAGAAATGATTTTAATCTTGTTGGAAATATTTATTCTCACTACTTTAACTTTCTTTAATTAAATTATAAAAATAATGCGTTAAGCAAGAAATATTAATAAATTTACTTGAACACTCTCTGAATGACGTTAAACTTGAAATTAATATTTTGAAACCAACCGATTCAACGTTTTTTGTAAATTGTGTGTACGTTCATAAGTGATGTCATAAGGATTAACTAACAATTCATATTCACACAGAAATTGTGTTCATTAACTAATTTGCAAACATTTAAAATTGAATTTCAATATTTTATCTTCTTGAATTCTTTTTATATGCACAACAACAATTGTTTTTAATGAAGGAACGCAACATTGAAAATCATAAAACCGATTGATGAAGAACCGTTAAGATTTAAATTCAGAAGTCGTAACGGTAACATAAGTGTTAGGGGTAATTTCATAGGAAACTATAATTTCACGCGTTCTTTGCTTTAATTTGTCATTCCTTTAATCAAATCACATTTAATCTTTAGCAGAATTATTACTGGAAAGCAATGCTGCTTAGTAGTAAATTACAAGCGTAAATCTGTATATCTAAATTTTTTTCATTATGTAATTTTACAATTTGTGATTTTTGTTACAGAAATTCTCAAAATGATATGAATTGGGAAAGTTTAGCTCATATAATCATTACAAACTTCTATGGAAGAGGCGGAAAGAGACGTGGAAATCGATTTCGAATAATGAATTTTGAAAGAGATTTATATAATTTCGTTCCATTTGCTCTCAATTGTTTTTTAAATATGTCAATCGAGTTTGAAAATCCTGATAGGTGGAATAATGAAGAACAAGTTTTAGCTGAAAACGCTGATAAGGATTACTTTTATTATGACCATGAGGAATATGAGGTAATAGCAGCAATCATAAAGTCGTGTAGAGGAGACAAAATGAATTACATCAATGTTCTTCCCGTGATTTACAAACACGATGGGAATTTGAATTTCACGCCTTTGTTCAGTGTCCGAAAAAATATCGAGGACGAGTCAATGTTTGTAGATGCCAAGGGAAGAACTTACAATAATTTTAAAGATTGGGAGGACAACAATGGTCTTCCGTATCCTTGTGATTACATGTTTCCTTCAAATGGCATCTTGAATGGCTGGAGCGTTACGAAAAGATTTAAAGAAAAAGATTCAAACATTGAGAAATTTCTTCATTCGCTTCCAAGTCAAGGTTTCAATGGAACATCGTTTACTACTTTATCACCTATTAATGGATCATACGATCACGTCGATGACTTTAAATCTTTTAATAATGAGTTAAGTGAATTAAGAAAATCTTTTGAGTTCTTTCAAGTTAGCGGAGAGTATTTAGATAAAAACATTCAGAAAGACGATGAAATCATTTTAAAACAATTTATGCCATCTGTGAAATCACTTTTGGATTCAGATGACACTCAGACGGTAAATAAAGAAGATGTTAAAAATCTTATCAATGCTACGACATTTTTTGAAAATCCCACGACAATTCAGGTAAAAGATCGAAAAATTATTTTAAGAAAACTTTTCTGCAGTTTCTTCAACCCAACATTCCAATAAAGTTTTCTTTCTTTTACTCATCCAGGATATTGTGAAGCTTATCAAATTTTACAAGAAGTCGTCTGTTGGTTGTTTAAAAGTCAGCATTCTCTTGGGATTCTTCATGAACACAAACTTTTTCTTCTACAACGCTTCGAAGCTTCAGTTTATAGCTGAATTGTTTAACATCTCAAAGCTGATAAACGACGACATAAATTTTCGAATTACAAACAACAAAGAGATCGTCATTGGTTCTCTTCTTATACCTTTGGATCTATTGAATGAAGTTGATTGCGATGAGCTAGTAAAACTCACAAGTAGCTTGATTAAGCTTCATAGCGATGACGAAGATGGCGATCAAAAACACTTTCATATTTTAAAGAATATTTCAAAATTCTTCGAGAATAATAAAGAATTTCTTCGTGTCATGATGACAGAGCACAAAATTTTAAGTGGAAAGAAACATGTTTACGACACATCACAGCATGATGAAGTTAACAATGCTTCATATGAAGCTTCTGCTGATATTCCTGACTTGATAGTCTACAAAAATTCTGAGAGGAAAATGATGATAAATTACGATAATCACGACTATGAAATACCGAAAAATTTCATCAACGTTGACGATTCCAGTGAGTGGAAGCACATCATCAAAATACTTCGTAAGAATGTTTTGGTATTCAACGAACTCGAGAGTCTTATTTACAGCGACAAGTTAGATTCCATCAAGCCTGGAGTCATTTTTCATTTCACAACAAACGTAGAAAAATTCGAAAGTTTGGCAGCGAAAAAGTCAAGAAAGTCTCGTCTTGAGGTTTTTCCAACATTGGTTGCCACCTACAATCTTTTACTTCAACTTTGTATACCTTTCTACATGAAAATATGTCCATGGGGACGTCCAATTTTCGTGATTGGATATGAAACGAAAGTTTATCTCGACGACTTATTTTACATTCTTTCAACACAAACAAGTTCACTGAGAGTTTTCCGTGAAATTTGCAATATTCAAAGAGACGTTTCATATGAGCTTGAACGAATAATGTGGGAAATGAACAACGCTCAAGTTTGCTTCAAGTGGCTTGAGAATTTACCACAAAATAGTTTGAAGCATCTTTTGGAACTACATGAGGATGTATTTTCAAGGGAATACAAACATATGGTGAAGCTGATAATAACAAACACTTCGGAAGACAGTAATGGCCCCATTTTGTTAACTTCTGGCTTTTATGGACTTATTGTGTCACTTCATGTGCTTCTTGCACTTGATAAAGAAGAAAGATTGACGATTTTGCGAAACTTTGAACATTTGGGAGATCTAGACTTGCTGATGAATGCCATTGGACTGATGACGGTTGCCATGAGAAACATAACAATTCATGAACCTGCTTGGATTGAATGAGATCCAACATTGATAGCTTCAATCTACTTTTTAATATTCAAAATATGACTCAATAAAGGAAAAACTGATCTCGTTCAGCATCATGAAGCAATTCTCCATAAATCATCTTTTCGAATGTTTAAACAAATTAATAGTCTTTGACCATAAAACATATTTAATAACATTGCGGTGGTTTTTTTTCTCACGATCAATGCAGTTTGTTACAGAACAACACCAAAAAACAATAAAAATGAGAAGAAGCAACAAGCGAATGAAAACAATGGAAAAAATAGTATTTTTAATATTTATTTACTATTCGCGAACTAAAAGCGAAACTAACGAAGAATAACTTTGAGCTTTTTTTCATTTCTTTATTTTTCTCATTGAAAAACTTGCAACTCGCTTCTCAACTAACATCAGCTTCAGCTGGTTCAACATGTTTCACAAACTCTTGTACTCAGTCTTTCTCCAGCTCTCGTCCGTGATAGTCGTGAAAGCTAACAACAGCTAGCGGTGGTGAAGAGAAGAAAAGTAAAATAAATTTCCGTTGCATTTAAAATTGAAGTTCAATAACATTCGTCTTAAAGTCTCGCACTTAGTCTCGCAACACAATAAAGTTAAATAAAAATTTTCAATGGTCCGTTACGATTTTTATTATTTGATTTTCGGATCAGACACGAGAAAAATATTTTTCAGCACAACTCGATAAATTATTGAATGAAAAGTGAAAATTATTAAATTCCGTAGAGATTTTTTTTCGAGTAAGAAGTGGTGAAAGAAAGAAAGATTAATTATCAAATGCGCGTTGTAATTCGATCGGAATTAAAGATGATCAATAAAAAGTTTATTTTGCTTCTATTATACTCGTCAATAGTCGCGAGATTATCATAAGACACACTGACGCTTATGACGACGTGAAAAAAGCTTTTAATGAAATTTTAGAAAATGTGAAACTGACGTTAAAAAATAAATTAAATATCTGAGAAAGACAAGACAGAAAAAAAGACAAAGTTTAATGTGCAATAATCAATAGTTGATAGATCTACGTATAAGTTTGTGCAATAGTGAAAACAGAGTAAAAGCGATACCAAATAAAATTTTTAAATCTTCCTCAAAATATTAATTCGGGAGTTACGCAATTTAAGTAAAAAAATTTAATAAATCTTAATTATTTGTTGAGAAGAAGAAGAAGAATACGAAATAACCAGAGCGATGAATCTTCATTGGATTATAAAATTCATTTTATTGTGGATTACCTGGCTGCAGCATAATATCTGCGATGGTGAGTCGGTATTTATATCAGTAATTAGTTAGCGCAGTCAGCAGTCTCTTTGCATCTTGTCCAAGCGAGTGACCCAATTCTTAGCTCAATGTTTGCCTTTTACTCTTGATTACAGTTTCAAATGCAAAGATTGAAATGCAATTTCTTTCATTAGCTCTATAAAAATCGTCATTTCATTTCATTATCTTCAGATTGTTTGACTTTCTTAGCTTCTTTTCATATTCTTCTTAAAGTTTGTATTGAGAATGAAATTGCAAATTTTCTTCTAAGGTGAAAGAAGCATAACTTGTTATCAAATTAAAGTCAGACATCTTATGATAACACTGAACGTTAGAAATTCCTAAATATAAGCAAATGTTACAATGCAGAAAAACCAGAATTTCAAGTGCTTAGAAAATTGTAATAGCGGCTATTAAAACAGTTAGATGAATGAATCAATAAAGAGCTAGCACACTATTCGAGAAATTTCTCTCTGTGGTTGAACATGTTGATCTTCACTTTATCTTGAAAGTTTTTATTTTGATCTTCTTCTTCTACTTACTTCTTAGTTAAAGAACTTAAATCATTTATCAAAGCTTATCGAAAATCATGTTTCTTATGGTATTAAAAGTTTTGTCACTACAATCACAAATACTTTTCCGGTTCGTCCCACATCATCCATGATTTGCAACTTTTCCCTCTTTTTTTATTTAAGATACTTTATGAAAACTCAAACCTGGTTGATATCAGCGCAAAAAAGTTTTTTTATAAATAAATATCTTCGGCTCGTGCGATGAAAATGTTTAGAAACTTTTCTTGCACCGTCATCAAGCACGAGTCACGGAAAGGAATGAAGCGAAATTTTAAAAGATTTTCTCTCCTTTCCATGATACCATTCACAATAATTGTCAACAAAGTGATTTATGGCAAGCAGAAGTTTAGCGTGATAATTAATCGCTTTGCAACATTAAGCAACATTACAAAGTATCTTCTTTGGTAACAATAAAGATTCATTTATCCGCAACACTTTTCAATTGAAACACGCGTAAGAAAGAGAAAGAAGGAATGAATCGTGTCTTGGAAAGGTGTTACAGTTACACGATAATGGGCATTTCATCACCCTGTAGAAGATTGATGGTTGAATAGTTTTCTTTTTGAGTAGATTTAGGGTGCAAGCAACAACCGACTCAAGCCTCGACAAGCATTGTAAACATGAATATCTAAGCGAAGACATTAAAGCTTTGTGATAGACTTCGAAAGTCGTAAGCTTCACGTTAATAGCATTAGGAAACATGAAGAAATCTTCTCTTTTTACTTTTAAATATATTCAACTGCTTTGGGATCAAAAAACATCAACAAGCTCAATTGTATTCAAACAATCTAAGTCTTGTTTATTATTTGTTAATTACATATTCCAAGAAAAAAGAATATTTCACATTGTGAGTCTCCAGTTTCAAACCAAATTAATTTCATTTTCATTTTCTTTTATTAGATTTACGAAATTAAGTCGAAGAATAACGACATGTAGGTGGGAAAGAATGAAATTAAAATCAATTTTGTGTCTTATGGTGATTGTGTCGTCATTTCCTTCCATCCCATTAAAGCTTAATTAATTGTGCCGGAAGAAATGCCATCGACGTGAAAAACAAATGATTTACATATTTTACGTGTTTGCCATCAAAGTTTTCACTTCATCTCAGCCCATCTTGATCTCGTGCCTAAGTGAATGAGTCGAGTGTAAAACAATTTCCATTTCTATTATTTATTTATCCACATCGGAAAGATGCGAACAATAACAAGAGAATTCAGAAATTCTCAGACCCAGTAACATCATGATCTAATAAGCTATTTCTCAAAATGCTCGATGGAGAAAAGCGTAGAAAATTTCAATTTCAATTTCATGATGTTGATGAATATGCGCATATATTCTTTTAACATTAACAAAGCCATCAAACAACGACGAACTTTCTTCTCTTCTTCTTGTTGACTTAATGATTTAAAATAAAATAAAAGAATGGAACAAAAAATATGACAATGATGGTTGATGGAATGACACGAGAACCATTTTTTCAAATGAATATCAATGATGATGATGGACAATTGATAAAATATTAACATGTGACGCAACTTACAAAGAAATTCTTCAATGCATATTTCTTAATGTGCTCTGCTAATAACATCAAACAACAGAAGATTTGAGAACAAATGAAAAGGAAAATGAGAAATGTCTGTGAAATTTTCATTATGCGTGGGAAGAAATATTTTTAAGAAGTTTCACTTGTCTGTTGCATGTTGCAATTGTACTGAAATGAAGTGAATGAAGGAAATGAGTAAAAAAAAGTGAAAGAATTGAAATATTTTCCTCGATAACTTCAAAAGCATAGGAAGTAGGAAGTGCATGCCAAAAAGACTTTAATTTCAGCTTCTTCGTTTGTAAAGTAAATGCGAAGCAAATGAATGACTGCTTATTAGAAACTCATTAAATCCACGAGGGGACTTTCCGTCTCCAATCTGAGCTTTAAATATTTAATTTGTGTTACCGTAAATTCGATTCACTTGCGGACGAAAAAATAATTTTTCACGATTTCATTCACGCAAATTTTCAAAGTTGAAAATTAAATGGAAAAAATTAAAAGACTCAAGCTTTGGCTGATTTGAAAGCATTTTGGATGTTTTTAATTTTTTTCTCTCGTCAGGCGTCGTCGTTAATGTTATTCAACAATTGTACATTTGATAGTGGTTGACTAAGAGTTTAATTACAGTCAAATAAAAAACACCTTCTAGCCTCGAAGGTCCATAAATCTCGTTGCAAACAAATCTAAACAATCGCAAAGAGACATTCAGGCACACGAAAATATGTAACAACCTAAAACAATTGATATTCCGATGGGAAAATGATGCTTATCATCATCAACACTCTCAGTTTCATTTACTTTTGTTTCAATTGCATTTTCATTTACGGGCTCGTCCAACTCTTCAACCTCACATTGGACTTGTACAATTTTTTAATTTTTTTTGCGCAATAAACGGGCTCTTAAGAAATTAAAAAGATATTTAAAATAATAGAATCGAGTCTCAAGTCACAAGACGATCTTTTCCACGATAAGTCAACAACAACAAACTAAGCGAATTCGTTACGAAATTTTTCACTTTTCTGTCGTTGTTGTTGATGTTGATGCTGTTTAAGTTATGCGGCTAAGTAATAAAATTTAAATTTAACGACGATGATTAAACTTTTTCTTATTTATTTTCTTCTTACAGCATGCACATTCTACTCAACGAGTGAATATTCATTGGCTGATTCCGATTCGGGAAAGTTTCTTCGAATCAAGGAAGATCATCCAATAGGCGAGGCAATATTCGCTATTGACGTCTATCCAAGGTCAGTTAATCACGTAATCCAATTCGAGAGTGAAAGAAAACAAAAATTTTCTTTTTCGATTTACTTAATTCAGAAAATCCATTGAATTGCGAGGAATTGACCGTTCAAGCAAAGACGATAAATATTTCCGTATTCGCGAGGTAAATGCGACGAGAATTGAAATTATTTTGAAGGAGAGTTTAGACGATTTGGTGGATAATGAGACACCACACAACATCTTGAAGTTCAAAATTCAGTGCAATAGTGCGAAACATAGCAATAGGAGGAATCATGATGTAAGATTATGAAAGTTGAAGCTCATTATTTATACTTATACTTGATGCAATCTCTTATTATGATCAACTAAGTTGCCTCTCTTAGCGTGTCTGATTTTTATGCTAAGCGTTAAGCGATTAAACACTTTTTGAGATTTTTGTTACTATTTTTATTTAAGCAATGAATGAAAGTAACATGAAATGTTTCTTTGCGATGACTGGTCAAATAATTTATGAACATGAGTATTAAAAATATTAACGAAGCCACTTAAGACTGTCTAAGTAATATCCAAATAAATCTTATTCATTATCCCGCCGTAATTGTTTTTATCGCAACGCTATGTAATCTTATTAACTTTAATTCTTTTTCGTGCAGATTTCTTTCTTCATGTTGACAGTTTATGTTGAAGATATTAATGACAATAAACCAGTGTTTGTTAATGCACCATATTCAGTAACAATAGATGAGACGACCCCATTTGGAACGACAATTTTCAAAGAGATTCATGCGGTTGACCGAGATCAACCAAACACTCCAAACTCAGACATTCAATATTTTATCGGTCAGCAAACTGTTGATTCGCAAGGCGGATTTTTCATCATGGATAGTCCACATCGACCACACATAATTCTAAGGAGATCATTAGATTTCGATCACGGAATTAGAAGATTTGATTTAAATATCATTGCGAAAGATCGCGGAATTCCACCGCATCAATCGAACACAAGTCTCTCAGTTTACATTGATGATGTTGATGATTTACCTCCGATGTTCACTCAAGATGTTTACTACACAAAAGTTAAAGAATTCTTCACGATTACTGGAAAAGCCATCCATAAAGCTTTGAAAATCGATCCACCGATTGAAGCTTACGATCAAGATTCACTCAACTCAACGCTTGTTTACAGTATCGTGTCGGGTAACGATCGCGATGTTTTTTGGATGCATCCAACAACTGGCGTGATATATTTGAAGAAGGAAATTGATTTAGAAGCTGAACTTCTTCAAGACAACAGTTTCGTTGTGAATGTTGATGTTCGACAAAAGAATGACGAATTCAAAAGAGCGCAAGCAAGAGTTGAAATTGAAATTGTAGACATAAATGACAATCCGCCTGAGTTTGAAGTTGATTTGTATAACATTTCGATTGTCGAAAATCTTCCGAATGGCTTTTCTGTGCTTCAAGTCAATGCTTTGGATCGTGATCAAGGTGAAAATTCTTTGTTTTTCTATAAAATATTCAAAGAAGATCCTCCCGGCGCTTTCAATGTCGATGCACAAACTGGTTGGATGACTGTAAAAAATCAATCGCTACTTGATCGTGAAGTTCGTGCAACTGTTAAACTTTTGATTCAAGCAGTAGAGAAAGTCAAACCATACAATAAACGTGAAACTACTGCAGATTCAACTGTCGCTGTTGAGATTACGTTGCTAGATGCAAACGATAATAGTCCAAGTTTCGAGTTGGGAAATTTGTATGAATTTAAAGTTGATTTGAATTCATCAATTGGCTATGTTGTTGGACGAATCAAAGCAACCGATCCGGATGACGGTCAAAATGGAAAAATCGTGTATGAGATGAAAAATCGGAAAGAAACAGTTGTTCCGTTTAAACTCGATCCGAAGAATGGTGTATTGAAAGTTACTGGCAGATTATTGCCTGGGAGAATTGCTTTGTTTGTTGAGGCTTGCGATCAGCCGATAAATTTATCAGAACAACGCTGTTCGTTAGCAGTGCTGACTCTTGACATTGTGAACATGGCTGATGCTTCTGAAATCAAATTTATGGGAGCACCGTATGATTTTTGGATCAGTAGCAACGCCCCAATTGGCAGTTCCGTTGGACAAGTCAGAACCGTGTATCGAGAAGACGTAAGAATAGAAAATTTAATTAATTTTTATGATTATTAATTTTAAATGATCTTCCAACAGATAATTTTCGATCTTCTTCATTCGTACTCCGAGGGTGTTCCATTTGCAATCGAAGAACAGTCTGGAATCATAACCGTAATCAGACCAATTAATAGTTTCAATAGAAATGTTTACATCTTCGAAGCGGTCGCTACTTATGCACACACACCTGTTGAGGTAAAACTTTCACGCTTTTTCCTTTTATTTTTCTTTTACTTTGCTAGCTGGTTTGCAATTTGCAAAATATTAATTTAATAATTTGTGACGTTTGACTTACACACATAAGTAATCATAAACATAAAAGTAAAAGGAGATTAATGCTATTTGTTTTGTAATAAAAGAAGGAAACACTAAAATATTTATTGAGAAGTTAAATCAAAATTAATTTACCGAAAAATTTACGAACGCGCTTTTTTAATTCTCTTTGAATGTTTTTCAAAAATTACATGTCTGAAACTGAAGTCGTAGAAGAGAGAAAACTGTTTCAGAAATCAGAAAATATTGTCATTGTAAGCATTACAAACTTACGAAATTAATTTTTATCAACATCGTGTTTTAAGTATACAATTTCATTTTCTGAATTTTATTGCTACTATTAGCATTTCTTTCATTTTATTTTTGTCTGGGTCAGTTTAGTGAAAGCTTTGAACTGAAACGACTGTTGAACCGCAGCATGATGTCAATTTGCTTTTATTTGTTTTCAGTTTCATGTTTTTGAGAGAAAATGCAAAAATGTTAATCTCGATTAATCTCGTTTAATCTAACTCTATGGTTCAAGAGATTAAGATTAACTTTCATTAATCCAGATTAAAATTTTCATTCAATTTGTTTTTATTATTTTGTCTTGTGCATGTACACACATGGAAGAAAATTCTCGTTTTCTTCTTGTTCAAGTTTCATTAACATTATTTATTTCCTGTTTTTCACATAATTTCAGCATGTCAAGAACACGTCAAGATCAATGAAGAAATCGCTACCTGAAGAATTAGGTTTTCAAGTCGACGAGGGAATTGTTTCTGACCTAAATTTCGCAAACATGTATATTGCAAATGTTACTATTAATGTTGTCAATCCAAATAGTAAAAACCCAGTTTTCGTCAAAGCTCCACAGAATCAATTGATTGAGTTTCGTATCATGGAAAATCTCCCGAATGCAGTCATTGGAAATTTGATGAATAAAAATTTGACTGAAATGACAAAAGGTCTTCAAGCATCATCATCATCCCCCACAGCAACAATTCAAAGAAGGCCAGTAAATCGAGAACACCGTCAAATGATGTCGTCGTCAAAATTTAGAAAACAAGTCGAAATTAAACGGAACATCACAGCAGTTGTCACAACGCCGTCTTCAATTGGAATGATTCCGAGAAGATCAAGAAACATGTTCAATACAACTTCAAGACGAAAAGGAATAGCAAAGCAATATGGACGTGTTGTTAATCTGCCACCTATAACGTTAAATAACGATAAAAACTCTTCATCAACACACGAAAGACCATTAACAAGCTTAAGTAAATACTTGCGCAATAAAAGCAGACATTCTAGATCGACAAAGAATCTCAATTTCTTTATCGTTAACGACTATGATTTTAAAGAGAAAATGTATGTCTCGAGCGATGGTAAGTTAATGACAATTAACGGTTTAGACCGTGAAGAGAAAGATTCTTACATGCTAAGCGTTATTGCTGAATATTCGAATGGACTTGTTGAAAGTGCTGGAATTTATCAAATAAATGTTCTTGTTGATGATGAGAATGATAATCCACCGAAATTTGATCATACAAATTATATCGGAATTATTTCCGAGAATTGTGTTCTTGGAACGGAAGTTTTGCTAAATAACTTGATTATCGTTAATGATGCTGATTATGGAAAGAATGCCGAGTTCCAATTAAGTATTCTTGGCGATGGAAATCGACTGTTTACGATAGAGAAAAGTGATGAAGTGCCTGACAGATCGACATTCTTCAACACTGGCAACAACAGCGTCTTGTCGCTTTTCTCTGACACCGTCTTGGACGAATATAGCAGCATGGTCGATATAAATCTTCATTTAATGATGTTGAGTGCTCGCGATGCATCGCCGAATCAAACTCATTATGCGATTAAATATAGTGGACCAAGTACACTTGATCGTGAACGTAAAAACTTTTACAAACTTCGCTTACTTTCTAAAGATTCCGGTGGACTTACGTCAGAAGCTCAGCTGATGATTTTTGTTACAGATGTTAACGACAATCCACCAGTATTCGAGAAACTCGCTGTTTTTAAGCAAACTGGGATTGAAATTATGCAATACACGGATAAGATGGAAATATATTTCGTTGATTCACAAAACAGTGTTAACAGCAAACGCCCCATGGCATTAGCTTTGGAAACAGTTCAAGCAAAGTACAGCATTAAAGAGAATTATGAAGAATTGTCGATTGGTACGACAACTAAATCACCAGTGAGAATTCGTTATCGTAAGAAACCAATTGGTAGTCCAAGAGCATTAGCATTAATAGATGAAGAAGATTCTGAAGATGAAGCTGAAGAAGACCGCGCATTTAGAGACAAGCCAATATTTATTAATCTAAATTCGTCTTTTGCAAGATATCCTTTGTTCTCAATTGAAGAATCACTTGAGCCTGGAACAACAATTCTTCAATTAACAGCGAATGATGAAGACTACGGTCCAAATTCACAAATTACTTATGAAATAACTAATGAAAAGATTTCATTATCGCGGTCGTTTAAAGGTGACACAAGTCGAATTCATAAGCCACCATTTTTCTCAATTGATCGAATATCCGGTGAACTGAAAGTTAATCGTCAACTCATTCCACATGTTGAAGTTGTTGTTAATGTAACAGCTAAAGATCCGGCTGGTTTATCAGATCGCGTGCAGATTGGAATTCAGATTTCTGATGTCAATAATCATCCGCCACAATTTTTACGACCATTTTACTCGTTTGATATTGAAGAAGGTTTTCATGTCGGAAAAATTCTTGGCGCAATTCAAGCTGTTGACGATGATTTTGAAGACAATGCCAACATCACGTATTCAATTGTTAACGCTGATTCAGATAAATTTCCGTTCAGCATCACGCCAAGAAGTGGAATCTTAAAAGTGTCGGGACATTTAGATCGCGAGCTGAAGTCACTTTACGAGTTTAAAGTGATGGCGAAAGACAACAGTAAAAACTATCATCAACTCAATGCAACTGTTGTTATAGAAGTCAACATAATTGATCAGAATGACAACGCACCACAATTTATCGAGTACGATGATCTTATGATTCACGAGATTCCAGCACGATCGAGAAAGTTAAACAGCGATTTACATCACAACGAAGATATTGCACCGCAAAATCGAACGCCAGTGTATAAAATCAATTTGGATCGCAATGTAAGTGGTCGCCGGTTAATTAAAGAAATTAAAGCAATCGACATTGATTACGCTTTAAATGGAATGGTTTTTTACAACTTCTTACACAACAATTTGTCGCATTTATTTGAGATTGATGCACGTGAAGGAATTATCACGACAACAGCCAATAAAGATCAATTGAAGATATTAAATAATTACGACTTTATTAATTTAACAGTCGTGGCATCTGACTTGGGTAATCCTGTAAGAAGTTCATATGCAATTGTTTTGATAACTTTGATAGGTGAAAAGCGAATTGAAGCGCCAAAGTTGGAAGCGTACAAGAAATCGCAAGCGATTGTTGCAAAACCGGTTTTGTTCGTCAATCAATATTATGAATTGGAAGTGTACGAAAACAGTCCGACGCCAATGAGACTCATTCAATTTAACACAACGAATGATGACACAATCTATAAATGGTCCCTTGAACTTGAGAACAAAAGTGAATCGCGTGTTGATGTTGCTGAGATTTTCAACATTGTTGACGGAACATTGTGGTTGATTAAAACTTTAGATCGTGAAGAAATTGACATGTACAGTCTGAAAATACGTGCAGATTCACTTGCGCCTTTAAAGAGACCACGACAAGGGAGAAATATGCAAATGATGTATCCAGTGACAGATGATCGAATTGATAATCTTACAGAAAATGAAGTTCGTGTTGTTGTGAAGATTTTAGATGTTAATGACCATGCTCCGGTGTTTAGAGAAAACGGTCCGATTATTGCGGTTATTCCAGATACGGTCAAATATGGTTACAATGTGTTGAAAGTGCAAGCTGATGATGAAGATTCCGGAATCAACGGTGACATCCGTTATGCGATAATGAACGAACCAACAAATTTCTTCGGAATTGACGCACTAACTGGTCAAATTAGAGCTTTGGGTCCACTTTGGCGTGACAATCAGAGAGTGTTTGGATTCGATGTGAAAGCAACTGATCGTCAGGGAGCTGAGAATGGAAAAAGTAGTATTGTGAATGTTCTGGTGAGTCATCTAATGTAACTTTCCATGACTTTCTTTATTTCATTTTCGTCTAATCTTTAAGGTTTATGTGCTTGACGATCATAAACATGTCAAGTTTGTAATGAGTGGAAACACAATGGACATTGAAAGAGAAGCTGAAACAATTTCTAGAAGCTTATCAGATGCCAGTGGATTGAATGTGAAAATTCGAATGTTGGAACCGCATGAAGTCAACCGAGAATTCTTAACAAATGTTTATGTTTATGCCATTGATCCGAAGTCAAACACAGTTGTTGATATGGAAGAACTTCAAGAGTAAGAAAACTTTCATAATTAACTTCTGTTGTTAAATTATGTAAATGTTTCAGAATAATGGAGCAGCTCAACATGCAAGAGATTCAACCATCACTTCCAATTATTGAGCTGACAAAACTTGGTGTGCCTGCACATTTAGCTCCAAAAATAAAGCAAGGCTCGGGTGAACTTGCATCAATTGTTCTCTCAATCACAATTCTCATTGGTGGATTCTCCACAGCTATTTGCATTTTATGTGTACGATACAAACGGTGAGATTTGATAATCGAAAAACAAAAATTCCTGTCACATCACAACACAATAAACAACATCACATCAATTTATTCCTTTTTCACCGTATTCACAACCTTTAATAAAAAAAGATAAGAAAACTTTTCATTTCAAAACGAACTGAATGCACCTTGAATGATGATTTTCATCAAATAAAAACTAAAAACATTTGTTGGTGATATGAAATGAGATGGAAATGTTTTAATAATAAATCGAATAATTTATTGTATAACTCGTGCCTTTGCGCCATTCGCAATATTTTTGTTTTGTTTGTAATAATACATAATAATAAAATTAATAATAATAAAACATAAGTAACAAAAGCCTCTCATGAAATTAACATTTTGATGTAAATTAAAAGAAACAAAAAAATATTTACACAAAATAAATCAAAATTCTGGCTAATAAACATTTTGATTGAAACTAAATTGAATCGTTTTTTACCTACATAAATACATGAATAAAATGATTAAAAATCACATTCACGATCCATCCAGTATGGTTTAATTTTTTCTTCCCAGCATACTTTATAAGTTTTTTAATAAAAAGCAAAGCAAGTTCCAAGCTTGTGTCCCAGTTCTGCCGAACGCTAACAATTAACTGTACATTCTAACCTGACTAACTAGTGCAAGATTTTCTAAGCTAATCTTTCCATGCAACTGCAACATTAAATATTGCATAAGGTAATGGATTGTGACCGATGATGATGGAAATGGAATCTGAATCTTAAGCAACACTCGGTAATAACAAGTTTTCTTCTTTCTTTCATTCCTTCCTTCCTTCTCTCTCTCACTTTTGAGCATGAAAATTCGATTAAAGAATCGTTTATGAAAGTGCTTATTAAATAAATTTCTTTTCCATCTCTCTTACTTTCTTTTCTTCTCTTTCTCTCTTTCTTTTTAATTCTTTTACCGACTTGTGTTCTAGTCGAATACAAAATGCTATCGCGCCAAATCGTAATCATGTCACGTCACCATTGGCACCATCACAAATGATGCGTCAGCATTTATTTTTACCTCAACCGGTGGCTGGTGATTGTTCGAGTACAGATCCTGTAAGTGATGAAGGAAATGTTGATGTGTATGCTCCGGTGTTGAAGCAATTGATACCAACAAGAAAGAACAATCATATGATGGGAAGTCAAAGAAGTTCAGTGGATAAGCGAGAATACATCGACATTCCACTTCCGAAATCTGTTCTTAAAATTAATCTTCAGAATCATGAAAACAATTGCACAAAATATAACAACTACATGATTCCGACGAAAAATAATCTTCTTAAGGAACATTACACATCAAGCGAATGCATTTGCCAAACATCTGATGACAAGCAAGATATTTCAAGCAACAGGTAAAAGAAAATCATTTTGTAAATACTTTAAAAGAGATTTAAGTTAACATAAGCCCTTGCTTTAGTACATATGAAGATTCGCTTAAAGGAGAATTTGCAGAAGAAACAACAACGACAAGCACAACAAGAATTGCTCTCGCTCAACGAACAAAATTACGTCAAGAAATGTATGACAATCTCGATCGCCATGCCAATCGTCATTCATTTTCAGGCTTTCGTCAAATGGAAAGAAATGTGAAGAACTCACGACGATCATCATTCATGATTGGCACCAACACAGACCCTAATACCATCATTCGATAATAATATTTTTAATTTATTTTATTTTTCATTCTATTTTTAAGATTAAAAATCTGTTAAAATTATCTTAAAAATAAATGTTGCTTCTATTTTACAATAACATTTGTTGTTGAAAAGTCAAGTATTTTAAGCCTTCGCTTTCGCTCATTAAAAAGTCATCAAATATAATAACAAGAATGACATCGTATAAAGAAGCCGCATGTACATATGTTAAGCATGTTGTCGTAACCATCGTCTCGAGAATGTCAGAAAAGGGATTCAACCGAAAAAGAAGAGTTCCAAGAAAAAGGTTTGCAGAACACGATATGTCATCACGTTTCAAATTTCTTCTGCTCTTTAATTTTATGAGCGATTTAAAATGTAATAACCACGTTTGCTAACAAGCTAAAAACTCGTAATTCGTAAGTGAAGAAACAAAAGTTTAAGTGATGAGAAAGAAGGTGGAATAAATTTATTTATAAATACAAACGACAGTCTCAAATAAGATGAACGACGACTGGCGACATTATCGTCTTAAACGAATAATAAAAGATTTCGTCAAAAGAAAAGAAATTTGTGACAGCATCAGCAGTTTGATCTTTTTTATTTTTAAAAGTCATAAAACAGAAAAATGTATGGAAACATGGAAGTGCATCATAAAAGCAAACCAAATGGAATTGACGAGCGGGAATGCATTCTTATTTAAGATTAAATATCATGGAAAAATAAATTTCGAATCAACTTCGTCCTATTTTCATGTAACTTGATTTTAAATCGTTTTTCTTCATAAAAGAGTGGAAGGAAAATTGAAAATTCAATTATAAATCGTTTCCGAAGGAGAATGTCATGAATTTGTTAAATGTAGTTAGCTTCCTACTTTCACAAGACTCTGCATCAAACTTTTCCATTTTCTCTTTAAATTTTCCTCAATATCCATTTCAATTTTATTTCCCATCGAATCTGGAAACATAAAAAATAAAAGTTTGCCTTTTAACTTTTCCGTCATCAACTTTATTTTCATCCATGTCGATGTCAATTAAGTACAAATCAAATGAATATTTAAATAATTTTCCGACATTGATTGCTATAAACTTTTGGAAAATGGATGAAATCTTGTGTTATAATCTTTTATAGGAAGTGACTATGTGGAATAAATTAATTGACAACAAACATTCATGATATTTTTTTTGTTTTGTTTATGAAATTGAAGCTGACCCGAGAAAGGTCAAATTGTCTTCTTCAAACCTAAATTTGTAGATCAACAAATTTTCTTTTCGAAGTTTGTTAATTAACAACATTTTCCACACTCAACATTGGCTCATTTCTTAATTCTACTAAATTCGCTATCTTAGAGTGGTACTTGAAATGAATCTTCGCTCTAAACAAGCTATAAGTTCTCTACTTAAAATTACGTTACACAACAAATGCAATGACAGTGTGAGAGAAAAAATGGTGTAAGGCGAACAGCAGCTGGAGAGCTTTGAAGAGCTTGAATAAGCTTCTGGATTTTCACCTGTTATTAAAGTAAAGGAAATTTAATTGAAATGTCTTGTTACAAAAGAGCTTAGCAGAGCTTACCGCTCACAACATGCACCATTATAAAAGCAGGCTCAGCATTGGATGGTGCACAAGCATACTTTCCAGTATCTTTGACGTTGACGTCTCTTATAAGTAAATAGTTTGTGAAAGTTTCTCCATTCTCTGTGAATTGTGAAAGTCTTGGTTCGGTTTCGAAGCTCAAAACCTGACAAAGAATAAATTGTTTTTATGTTTAATCTCATTATTCAATCTTCATTGCTTACCTTGTCTTTGAAATGCCAAAACGTGTGGCTTGGTGCATCGGGGGAGAATTTTACAATACATGTAAGATTTATTGTAGATCCCTAGATGAAATGACAACCATTAATTAATGATTCAACGAAACCGCTGGAAATTAATTAACCTAATTACCTTGCTAATATAATATTCTGGTCCGCCTAGAATAAACGCTGTAGGAACTGTTCACATCATGTTACCATCATTTAAATGAAGACAAACATTGGACGAGAGATAAAACAGGAAGCAAAGGAGCAGTGAAAAATTAAAATTAATTAAAGTATTTTACTTTATTAGATTAATGTCAACCTCTGATATCAAGCAGAAAAAATAATGTGCGGGGCAAAAAAGCGAAAAAATTAAACCAGCAGGAATGAAGGGAATATAAAAAAGTTTAAGCACCAATCCCACATGCTTGAATAACTATGTGAGTCAAATCTCATTACAACACACCCACTACAAGTGAGAGAGAAAAATCTAAAATTCATGTTGTTAAATTTTCACATAAATTTAAAGTTGCCTTGGGAATTATTGTCGTGATAAAGTTAACGTTCATTAAAGTATCAAGAAGATATCAATTCATATGTTATGACTTGGATTATTTTTCCTTCCATAACTTGGATATGAAGCGGAACAACATCGCTTTTGATGCTGAACTGAATTGCTGATATGTTTTTTAAGCTTAGGTATAAAGCAGAAAAATGAGTTCGTTATTTCCCAAAAATAAGAAGCTTTCAATTGAAATGTTGTTCAATTTGTCACATGATTGACTTTCAGTTTCTATTTTTCATTTTTATTCACCGTGATTTCGATCAGAATACATTTGTCCATAAATATCGTTATTAGCGCCATTCGAGTTCTTCGAATGGGATGTAGGTCGATATTCATCATAATGATTTATAATGAAATCGTCATACGGGGAAGGGAAACGTCGATTCATCATTCGTCTGTCATGGAGATCTTCTCGTTTATTCCATAAAATTATAAAGACGACAACAACAACAGATGAAAAGAAAAGAATAATCATGAAAATTCATAAATAATTCCATTCTAGGAAGTACAGAAAATAATTTTACAAAAACGTCAGAATGAAATAAAATGATGTGAAAATCTTTCATGTTTACAACTCACCAATGACATTCAAATCAACAGAGTAGCTCTTAATCGGTTGAGATGAAACTTGGCAATCGTAACTCCCAGCATCTCGTTTCTGCACCCACTTGATTTGAAGCGTCCACTCGTCTGTCGTCCGATGATGTGTTGTTTGGAAACGGAGATCTGTCGTATACGTGTAAGTGCTGACAGTGAGGATGTGTAAATCACGATGACGAATCCATGAAACCTAAAGCAATCAAAAGTTGGAAAGTTAACAATAAAAGCATAAATTTTAAGTTTTATTCCTTCTGTGCTTTATGAAAAGGAAACTTTAAGCAATAAATAATTTTTTTATACGAATTGTTAAAATAGAAAATAAACTAAAGCAATAAATCAAATTAAATTTGGAACAAATATTTGAAAACTGAAATCTGATTTATCAATTAAAATTAGTAATTGATCATAAATTGATAATTATTTCACTCAACCATTCGTTACTCAAATTTTAATTATTTTCTACTCAACTGTTTTGTTTCCTAAATTTTTAACAACACAATTTAAATAAGCTGATTTCCCCACTAGCGCTGTTACATTTTGATTTACATTTGGATCGAAGAAAGGATCAAGGCTATTAAAATTCTTCATTAACCTAAATGGATCATGAGTTGGAATGAAATTGTCGCTAGGATCATCGATGTCATCAAACTCGTGGTAGCCTTCAAGCGATGCATCTGAAAATTGGTAATAAAATAAAATTGAAAAAAACACGCCAGCGAAATTGACGTTAATTGCAAATCGATATTTCATTTGCGGTTTGGGTTTGTGTTTTATGTGTGTGATTGAGGAACATTTATGGCTCTCGAAATCAAATCCGCAAATTGTGCTTTATTTATTTTATATTGCAATAAAAATAGTTAATGACCGACAAAGTTTCTATTTATTCAACCCTTGTTTCAATCAAGGGACGTATGTTGGAAAACTTCCATTGCCCATGAGAAAATTTTGGACTTGAATCTACCACAAAAAACTTTGTTCAGTCCGTTTCGTCTATAAATTAAGTGTTTTAAGAGCGGTTCCATTTGAATTGCGAATAGTCAGTAGCGTGACTTTTATAATTTTTCTACATGGAAACAAGGAAAAGTTTAAAGCTAATTGAATTTATTTGTTCTATGTTGGAAGTTGTCTGTTTATTTGAAAAAAAGAAAGACAAACGGAAGCTGCAAAGACTTCCCCAAATGTCGACTCATGGGCCAATATACTGCTTGTGAGTTATTGCATCTCTTCTTTCTTCTTCTTCTGCTTTAAGTAGCAAAAGCTTCCGATGTTCTGTAAGCTTTGAATCCCTTTGAGACTCTTTGTCGCCATTACTTCAATTCAAAATTTCTTTCTATTCTTTGTTTAGATCCTTCAATGTTTATTTTCAAGGGTTTTTCAATATTATTGATTCTGTTGATTTGAGTTTGTCTTGAGTTTTGGGAGCTTGAGAGTCATCCATCAATCAAATCAAACTCATTTCCTCTAAGAGGGTATGAAAGAAAGAGTTCAATGTTTTTTTTCCTCTTCTTTTATTCATTTATCTATATTGAAAATGAAATGAAAATACTTCAAACATTCATCTTAAGTAGGAGAAGTTAAACCATTTTAAGTTGATGATATTTAAATTCAGCAGAAAAAGTGGCAAGAAATATTCTTTAAATAATTCATGAGAAATTCTATTCAAATTATGATCATAAAAGCATGAAATTTGTTATGTAAGTCTCGAAGCAATTCCAAGTTTCTTCAATTCTTCTTAATGCCTGAAATCCACGCTGTATACTTTTAGTTAAACATAAACATCTTGATAAATATTGTCTCAAATTGGTCCCAATTGAGATGTTTGCGTAAATAATTTCACGCTGGGATGATAAAGAATTTCTATTTCGCATTCAGTCGTTGAAGTTGTAAATATGATAACAAAAATTTTCATTTCAATTTCTTGAAACCAATTGTGAAAGAACAAAAAAAAACGCTCACAATGATATCAAGTGTCGTAAATAGAATCCCATTTAAAAACGACTTTTTGTTGTGACGAATTACGATTCATAAATTTGAATGACTTTACAAGAGTAATCAAAGCGGATAAAGCAACTATAAAGTGAGTTATTAAAATGGTTTATGCAGGAGATTATGTCGAGAAATGAACTCGTCAATTCTTTACGAGCAAGCAAGTTTATCATCTGATTTTGTTGAAAAAGTTTTAGTCAAAATATTTACTTTCTCAAATTTTACGAGCGCAACTTCAAACACTCAAGCAGATTCAAATGGAAAAAATAATCGATATGAAAAATTGTTATGAATATAAAACTAAATGCTAAGAATTTTCTATTTATCAGAAGAAATTTTTCGCTGTTTCCATTTGTGATATCGCGCCTGTTTTCAATCTCGATGAAGTTTCAAAATTATTTATGCAGCATTTGAGACGCCTTTTAAACAAGAAGCTGACAGAAATTTTTTTTTTGTCTTCATCAAAAGAGGAGGAAAAAGAAACTAAACTTAATATTCGCTAAACAAACTAATCCTTTTATAGAGACTACAAAGAAACACGAAACATTTTTTTCTTACATGACATAAATGGATTTCCTCGAACATTTTCGTCGCCAAACTTTCTTTTTTATGTTTTTGCCACAACACAATATAAAATCAGTCTTAAACTCAATGATTTTATTTCAGTCTTTTCCTTACACCAACCAGCATAGTTTTTGCGCTGTGAATCGAAGCCAGTCTTTTAAAGTGTGATAGGACAAAAAAGAATTCAGAAATGTCAAAACGTTTAACTGTAAGAAAAGTTTGTGGATAATTCCATTCTTCTTTACGTCCTTTTTAATGATTAAAACGTTTCAAAGTTCTTTATAAATTGGTAATAAAAAGAGAAGTGCTGACAAGATCTGAAATATTGTAGATTCAACTTTGGAAATAAAGCACGAAAGTTTTTCCTTCTGGCACTTATGACAAATAGTCGCAAATTAATATCTTTTTTTATAAATCCCTTATTTCCAATGAATATGAAGGAAAATCTCTTGACTTTTATCATAGGAAAATCTCTCTGTTTCCTCCTATTTTTTTACGTTAGGTCAAGGTTTTCATCATCTTCCATTAATGGGATAAATATTGCGACATGTTCTGCTTTAAATAATCCGGGCTTTGCGTTTGTCATTATATTTTATTTTCGTCGTATGAACACAGCCAGCATCCGCTTCAGATTCTGAGAGCATAATTTAGTATAGCCTTGAAGTCATGATAAGACGTAAATGAAATTGAGCTCATTGTAAGTAGATTGGGAAAAAATATAAATATCAAACTCAATTTATTTCATTTTCGTAAATAAAATTTCGACTTGACACTTTAAAACTGTATTGGCGTTTATGTTGCTCAGATTGGTTCATCAAAACAAGCAGCTTTAATAGTCGGTTGTGTTGAGGGTTGTCATTGACAACAAAAATGAAATAAAGCGGTCAATGTTATTGAGTACTAACTCTGTTGTTATGTCGTCTCTTATATACATACTTCTGAAGCAACTTGAACAGAAAACCAGGATGTCTCTCAAAAGATGTATGATTAGTAACAGAATGTATAGAAAGTGTGATTAAGTTGCCACTCTATAAAGCACATAAATGCTTCCAATTACAACATAATAACATTAAATATAAAACAGAAAATAAATTTGTTAAACTATGTAGAAGAAAAATTCATTAACTTTTGTAATTATCATCTGTAATTTGTACGCTATTTTCAACAACTTATCAAAGAGCTGGTTCATTAAAAGTTTCCTTTCATGTTACAACAAATTAAGTTAATAAATATTGCAACAAATTCATTTTGATGATGAAAATTGCATTTATGATCAATATTTGCAATCAACAATAATGAAAAAATGCTCAGAATAATGACATATAAATTTTTATAATCTTTTTTGTACCACATCATGTGATTGCTTTTCTTTGAAATATTTTTTCTCCTTCAAATTTTTTATCTAATGGAATGTTCGAAACATGAATGAAACTTTTCCAATATTTTCTTCACTAATGGTTTATGCAGAAGTTTGAACGATTCTGGAGAGAAAACAAAAGAAAACTTATAGATATTGAACATTTTCTTTGTCGTTGAATATCTAACAAAATTTCTGTGAAAAATGACACGATCCCGTTTTGAATTTTCTCTTTATTTCATTCATTCTTTTAGAAAGAACGTTGAGAAATATCGTCTGTAAGAAACATCGAGGGGGTGAATACGATATCATCCTATAGCTATGATTCTTATGCGAAATTTTAAATTAGGTCGGGCTCGTCTTTGATTCTATTCGAGATAAAATCTACTTTTGGATTAATTAACTGTTCAATGCACAGCAAACTGCTGACATAAAATTTTTATTTACTTACGTGCCCTACTTGACATTGTAGATTTTCAATTTCTCTCACATATTTTCATGAATATCATAATGAATGTCACAATATGTTTACCCAATAAAATATTCAAGCTGAGAACGTTTTTTGTTTCAGAAGTTTACAAATACAAAACAATTTCGGGAAAATCTGTTCTTGTGGTTGCTTGGAAGCTTTGAAGCCAATTACTAGAGTCATCCATAATGGAAAAATTATTCAAATTTCTTTTGTTATGAATTCCCATTTCATTGAGCTTAATAAGAATAAGTTTGTTTACAACAACAACGAAAGGAAAGCAAGGAACGAGTAAAGATGGAAATAAGAATTGCGCCCGAAAAAAAATAACATTATGTTTGTGAAGTTAAATTTTAATGTACTTGCTTATTAAGAAATATTAAACTTTTTTTTGTAACAATTTTTAAGGCTTCTTCTTGGGTCTTTTATCGTACGCCTAACTTTTGAGTTTGTTTGAGGTAAAAACTTTTTGTTTCATTCATCATGCAATAAGCAATTTATTCAAAATGAAGCCATCTGAACGTTTAATTTACCGTTTCAACATCACGCATTGTTTAGATTTTGAAGAGATGTAAAATGAGATATTTTTGTTTTATTTTCGGAAAGCAAAGGAAAAAAGTTTCCGTTGAAGGAAAAATTTAGCTTTTTGTTTGTTCCTTTTTCTCCGAGTTTGTTGAATCTCATGTAGGTCTTCACGTCTGTCGTCTGTGACAAAAATATTACATTCTTCTTTATGTTTGAATCGTTTGTTGTCTCCGAACGTTCATTCACTTTGATTTGAAGAGTTTATCTTGTGTAATTTTCAATCGATAGCCATGGCCTACGTCAATTTAAGCGGAGAACAAGAAAGGGTGAACCGATAATCTTTATCCTGAGACTTAAGGAATTTTTTATGCTTTTTTTCCGATACTTTCTCACTATTAGAGGTGAATAACGATTACGGATTATATCCATTATGAACCTTTTTAACTTTAAGCCTTTAGGAAAACCTAACTTTTCCAATAAAAGCCATCAACGAAAGATGAAATCTTGAAAGCAAGAAGAAAACTGAAAACAAATTTCCTCAAGATTTATCGTGAACGTGCAAAGTTGGGAATGAGAAAGAAATCCTTGAAGAAGGGGAAATATGAAGCGGGGAACAAAACCTGATTTGCACAATAAATTCCATTCAAAAGTTTTATTGAGATTACAGATAAGCGGAAAGGAATATCTGCTTTGGATATTGATTTGTTTTTCCGATATCTTAAATTCTGATTTGTTATGAAGATTTAATCCAATAAAATTGCGAGTATTTAAACCTCCAAAGAATTAGCTTAATGATAAAATCTAATAAATTATAAAATGCCTTGTAACATAATTGTATCGGTATGTCACGCTTAATATTCCAACAACGATTTGAACTTTGATTAATGAGAAATTCGGAAAAAAGAAGAATATTTAAACGAGAAGATATCTTACTCTATTTATTTTTCTTTCACAGCTTAATTGGATTATAACTTGAAAGCAAACGCAACGTGGTTAGTAAAAAGCAGTGAAAACATCAGACGCAAACGACGACACAGTTTATTTTAAGAAAAATGTATTTGTCTCATCAACCGCATGTCACGGCTAAACGATTTTGACTTGCGACATGATAATTAATTAGATGTTCACCATTTAGCCTTCTTTAAATAAATATCTTTTTCACTGGGAGAATCTCAGATATTTTATTTTCTTTTTTTCCCATCTTGCGGAAATTGAAACAATATTTTCGACGCAATGTAAAGTGGATTAAAAGTTATAGGATTTAAAAAGTAAAACAAACAGAGCGAAAAGTTTAGCAACAAATTGCGAAAATTGAGATAATTTTCAGCGATGCTGATTTTTGTTCTAATTTTATTTGAACAGTGAAATTTTGTTGGATATTTATTTGTTGATGTTTTTTAATCAACAACGAATAAAATATTTTGGAAAATTTTTCAAACATTCAAACCAATTGTGTAGGTATTTAATAAACAATTCGTTTTATGAAGCTGGTTGGAATATTCCAATGCAGATAATAACTTCAACTATGTATTAAATGACTCCCATAATCAAGAATGCAGTACTGAAATTAATCTTTTCAATTTGCAAATTTCATACAGTTGAAATTTAATTAGTTATGTGTAGGTGCACAAAATGGAGAGTAATTCAACACTTCAACGAAAAAAATTTCATTTTGTCTGTGACATTTTTAGGTTTTCCACATGTAGAGTTGGTTGGTTGTGCGAGTGATAAATGAAAATCCTCATTTGTTAAAGCAATCAATTAATTACAGTGATGACAATGTTATCATCATCATTATTTTAAGGGATGGATTAGAACCTTCGAAATTATTCGATCTTTACAGGATGGAAGGTAATAATATTTTTATCGCAGCTTAATTTTTATCAGCTTAACGCCATTAAAAATATTTCGCAAATGATTGTGATGAATTTTCATCCCAAAAAATTAAAAACGGACCATTTATCTTATGAAGGCTTTCAAATAAGAATCCGATATTAATTACCAAAAGTTATTTCTCTCAAAAGTATTTTAAGAATTTCATGTTGAATTTTTCAGAGCTTAAGCATACAGAATCAGGAAAAAGATAAAACTCAGCAATTAATTTTTTTAATTACGATTCACGAAGAATAAAAACTCTTGTAGCTTTCAATTACAATATAAAAAATTCTTTAAGAGGTGGAGAGCTTAAATATTTTTAAGGTTTAATAAGCATTTCACGAATATAAAAAAATTAAAACGAAAAATATTTCTACAAAATCACAAACATGTCTGGTAATGAAAGATTTTAATTACTGTTGAAAATATTTTTCATTTAAGTTGAAGTTCAAAGAGAGTTCTTTGATGAAAATATTTATCCCAATATATAATTATTTAATGTTTAAAGAAATTCAATTTGTTGATTCCTTTTATGTGAGAATTATGAATTTTAGGCATTCATTTGAATATTGGATAGCTATTTAAATATTTCCTGGAAAATCAATAGAATTTTGAGCGAAAAGTGTGATAAATATTTATCACAAATTTTATGATCTTTGCTTTAAATGTTTGCCAACATAAATACACTGACTTTGCTTAATTAAGTATCTGAGTGTAATTAAGAGAAAGAGTAGCTTAATTTCTTCGGAAGAACTGTTGAACCAGGAATTGCTATTATAAAACAAGTCAAATTTCAATTAAAAGATTACGCACTTTACCTTCTTACACCTTCACGTTCTTGAGCAAATTTTAAATATTTTATTTATTTACGTCATTAAAACTTGTTAAACATTTTCCTTCAAAATTTTATGAGTTGAGTAAGGTATGATGTGACCTTATTTAAAAATGATCTTTTCATTTCCTAAAACGTGAACCCACCTTGAATAAATCATCACAACATAAGCATAAACGTCGAAAAGAATTTACAACATAAAATATATTGACAAGGAGTTTACTGCTATTTATAGTGAGCGAAATGATTGATTGCGATGAACATGTCATCATGAAAGTATCTAACACCGTCAGTGATATTGCGATGGATCTGCATTTAAAATCAATATCATATCATTTTTGCAATGGAAATTTGACAAAAAATAAAATGTAAATGTGGCGTGGCGTGTCTCTCGCATATATGCGACGAATAATTTATCAGACATGAAGATCTGCATTGACGTCAAATGTCACGCATTTGTCTTTCTTCTTTTGTTATCTAAATTATTGGGAAATAAATTTCTTATCACTAAGTTACTGAAGTCATTTTTGATGTTTATGAAAAAGAATTACTGTTGCAGATGTTGTAAAAAGTTGACAATTTTAATCGGACATTATGAATCATAACTCATAAATAATGTTTTAATTCTACCCTCGGGCATTTCGAAGCAAAATTTACACTGGATTGAAATATTTTTGTCACTTGTTTTATGACTGTTTGCTTCACAATTCTATCTTTCCATCCATAAATCTTAAGCATGGCACAATGCCAAGAAACTTGTGTAGAATTTTCGCTTTTTCTTTTCATTTAAAGAATTTTTCCCACTAAATATTTTTATCAATTTTCTTTCGATACAACAATCGTAAATAGTTTGGTAAATTCTGCAGAAAACTAACGCCGTTTCATTTCATTTCATTATTGATATCGAATAAAAAAAAACTTTCGTTTTAACATTTCACGATATTTTTGTATGTGCCTTGAAATCTTACAGAATATTTACTTCAACGAGAACATAAAATTGGGATCACGAATAAGTCTAATGGTTCGTTTACTGAATTAAGAAATTCTTTATTCTAACATAGTTTCGAAAGTCAAGAAAGCGATGATACGAAGACGATTCTGCACATAAATGTTAAAGTTTAAATCAGGCAGAATTAATATCTCAATATCGATTCCTCAACTGTTCCAACCTCTAATAGATTCAAGCATTGAAATACGAAATAAAATAAAGCGAATTAAATTTATTTCAACTGTTCGTAATCACTTTTGATCGACTCGTGGGATAAAGAGAAAAATTGCCTTTGATGTCTTTCAAGAATGGTATTCATTCATTATGATATCTGGCAGTATCGAAAGATCCCTAAGCTGCCAAAATCAGCACCAATTTCCTCAATTCAACTGAATCCTCATTTTCAATTTCCTCATGAATCTCGTCAATGTCTAAAGCAAGTTTTCAAGTGTGTAATAAAAGCATTTTTATCCAATTCAATTCCATATAAAACGCAGAACAAAAAAAAATGTTCAAATGCCCTGAAGAATGGAAAATGGTAAGCGGATGGTAGCGATATAAATATAAAAGACGCAAAGCTCCAAAAAATCAAGAGTCGAGTGTCTCTTGAGAAGCTTTTCATATTCGTTATTTCATTTCATTGCTCCACTGTTCAGTATTGTGTGCTTTTTTTTATTATCATCTACTCACAGCATGAGATCATTGATACGGTGGGATTAGACTGGTCGTCGGGGTGCGACTATACGACGGATCAGACTGATCGTCGGGGGACTACGGTACGATAGTCAGTCGACGCGGGATGGTCGACGGATACAGACGTATCATTGGTGTCAGCGAACGGGAATTCTTTTTAAATAAGTCAAATAGTGACTAAACTATTAGAAGAATCCACTGACAAGTCATTTAATTCAAACAGTCTCGTAAAAAAGTGGAATAAAACGACAATTTAAAAGAAAAATGACGAAATTCATAAAATGACGCCAGATGACGAAATTCCATCGGAAATTTATGAAATTCCATCGGAAGTGGACAAAATTGAGTCAGGATATAAAAAAGGACAGCAGTAATGTGAGTATAAGTGAAATAAAGTGAATTTTTGTCGGAAAAGTGAAAAAAACACGAGGAAAAAAAAGATGACGCAATACTTGGAAAAATTATTTTCTAAGCAAAAACATTTGTGCTTACGACAATTAGTCTTTAGTAGACTTAAGATTAATAAAAGTCAAGTCGTCTTGTCAATTGTCTAATGTTATAAAGTTGTCAGTCAAAGTTGTAATAAAACAAGATGACGTCACTAAATAAGAAAATAAGGAATTGCCGCCAAAATGAAAAGATGACGCAATATGAAAAAAAAATCATTCTGAAGTCTAATTACATGACAACTAGTCTTCATAAGAGTCATGATTAAGGGAAGTTGAGTCGTATCGTCAAATGTCTAACTTGATAAAGTTAAAGTCAAAGATTTTTTTGAATTATAAGACGACGCCATTTTTTAATTTCATCGTCAATGACATTCAATAGTCAAATTTTTAGAAAGATACGACGTTTTGTCCTGTCAGAGTCAGCAAAAGACTGTCTATGTCTTATAAGTCGTCTATATTTGTCATCTCAAATGAGATTTAAAATGTCAAAGTCAAGACGAAGATAATTAAAAATCTTGAACAAGTCAAAAGCAAAAAGGAAGTCTCTGAGTATATTGTCAAACTGCCAAACTGTCGCCATTGTCATAACGTTAGACTGTCGCCATTGTCATAACGTCAGACTGTCGCCATTGTCATAACGTCAAACTGTCGCCATTGTCATAACGTCAGACTGTCGCCATTGTCATAACGTCAGACTGTCGCCATTGTCATAACGGCAGACTGTCGCCATTGTCATAACGTCAGACTGTCGCCATTGTCAAACTGTCGCCAACGTCATATTGTCAAACTGTCGCCATTGTCATATTGTCAAACTGTCGTCATTGTCATATTGTCAAACTGCCGCCATTGTCATAACGTCAAACTGTCGCCAACGTCATATTGTCAAACTGTCGCCATTGTCATGATTTCAAGCTGTCGCCATTGTCATGTTGTCGCCGTTGTCATGTTGTCAAGCTGTCGCCATTGTCATGTTGTCAAGCTGTCACCATTGTCATGATTTCAAGCCGTCGCTGTTGTCATGATGTCAAACTGTCGCCATTGTCAGGTTGTCAAACTGTCGCCGTTGTCATGTTGTCAGGCTGTCGCCGTTGTCAAGCTGTCGCCATTGTCGTATTGTCAAATTGTCGCCGTTGTTATGTTGTCGGACTGTCGCCGTTGTCATATTGTCGCCATTGTCATGTTGTCGGACTGTCGCCGTTGTCATATTGTCGCCATTGTCATGTTGTCAAACTGTCGCCGTTGTCATGTTGTCAAACTTTCGCCGTTGTTATGTTGTCATATTGTCGCCATTGTCATTTAAAAGGCCTTTTTCGTTCAAATCATTTATGTCTGTCACGTCAAATAAAATTGAATGAATTTTGTCGTTGCTTTAGTCAATCAAAAGACGAAAAAAAGGGGGTCAAAGAAGTCAAAAATATTTAATATTAAGCTTACGCAGTCGGGTATAATGTCGGTTTCTGTCAGCATCTGTCTCAGTATTAAGTCTGAGCCTTAGCGTTAATTGCCTGTTTAAAAAAAAATAAATGAAAGACTAGACAATTTGTGTTAGAAAAAAAGTCGACGCCATTTTTTATATGCCATTAAAAAGGCGACTCAAAGTCAACGAAAAGACAGTTAGGGGTCAAACACATGTCTAAGGTGCCATTTTAAATGAAATTTAAGCACAATTAAGTCGTTGCAGAAACAAATAGGAAATAAGTCAAAGTCAGAAGCAAGTCAAAATTATGGGAAAGTCTTTGAGTAAAACTGTCGTCATGGTCATAAGAGAAAGTCTAATTTTTGAGGAAAAGACGATGCTATGTCCTGTCAGAGACTACAAAAGGCTGTCTTTGTCATATAGGTCATTTGAAGTTGTCATCTCAAATAAGACTTAATGAATTTTGTCGTTGTCTTATTCAATAGAAAGACGGAAAAAAAGAAAGAAAAAAAAAAAAAAAACAAAAAAACGTCAAAGTCAAGAAAAAATTAAGCAGGATTAAACTTGCGTGGTTGGGTTTTAAAATCAGTCAGTCTTTAAACAATATTAAGTCTTTGTGCTAATCGTCTGAGTTAATAAGTCAATTCAATTTTTTTTTCTGTTGAGGGAAAAGTCGACACCATTTTGGAAATGACATTGAAAAGACAATTTAGCCTCACATACATGTCTAAAGTATTAAGCCATACAAGACAGTAAAAGGAAAATCAAGTCATTGTAACTAGGAAAAAGGAACAAGTCGAAGATGAGAGTCAATAGAATTAATTCTGTCAAGTCTCATAGAGCCTTATTTAATTGAAAAATAGACGATGCCATCTAAATAGTCAAATTATGCCGCCAATGTCAAGTCATAACGACGCCTGTCGAATTTTTTTTTTTTGTGTCTTTGTATTGACAAAAGAAAAAAAGAAACAAGTCGACGATAAAGGAAATTTAAAGTCAATACATTAGATTCCGTCAAGTCTCAGTTGATTGTGTGACTCATTAAAATCAAAGTCAATGTCGCTTCATTAAGGAAATAGACGACGATAAGTTATTAGTGTCATTTAAAAGTCAAAGGAAAGTCTTAGAAACAAAGAAACGATTCGACGCCATGTAATTGAAAAGACGAGTAAAAGTCAAAGACACGTCTAAATTGCTAAGTCAATTGAAAGTCAAGTAAAATTATTGTGTAGTCAAGGAAGTCTTTGTGCCAACAACAACAAAAATGAATATAAATAAGTCGAAGTCTAAAGCAAGAACAGGGATGGAAGTCCTGATGTGATAAATGAATGATTTCAGTCAAGTCTTACAGGTTCATTTGACAGTCAAATTATAGACAATGTCATTTAAACTCAAATTGTCGCCAATGTCATTTAATAGTCAATTTTGTCGTCAATATCATTTAACAGTCAATTTTTTCGCCAATAACATTTGACAGTCAAATTGTAGTCAATATCATTTCAAGTCAAATTGTCGCCAATGTCATTTAACAGTCAATTTTGTCGCCAATGTCATGATAGTCAAATTGTAGTCGATAACATTTAAAGTCAAATATTGTAGCCAATGTCGAATTTTTGCCAATGTCATTTGACAGTCAAATTATTGTCGCCAATGTCATTTGAAAGTCAAATTTTGCCGCTAATGTCATTTAAAGTCATATATTGTAGCCAATGTCGAATTTCTGCCAATGTCAGTTAACAGACAAACTGTTGCCAATGTCAAATGGTTGCCAATGTCATTTGGAAGTCGAATTTTGTCGTTAAAAGTCAAGTTTTGAAGCCAATGTCAAATTGTCGCTAATGTCACTTGACAGTCAAGTTGTCTCCGATGTCATTTGAAGGTCGAATTTTGTCGCTAGTGTCATTTAAAGTCAAATTTTGAGGCCAGTGTCATTTTGCCGCCGGTGTCATTTAGCAGAAAAGTTCTGATAAAACTCAAGTCGAAAAGTCAAGAGATAAGATGAGTCTGGACAAATTTTCAAGTCGGGATAAAGGGTCAAGTCAGATTAAATTCTTAAGTCAAGGAAGAGGATTCGTCAAGTCAAGTCAGAAAAAAAAAAAGAAAAAAAGATAAGTCAAGCCAGGAAGATAAGTCTAGCGAAAAGCAATTTTTTTTCGTCAAGTCAAAGAAGTAAGTCAGGATAAAGGAATCTTCGAGTCAAGAAGGAAAATCTGGTCAGATGCTCGGGTCAAGAAAGTGGGTCAAGTCAAATGGGATTCTAAGGTCAAGTCAAAGACATGGGCTAGTCAAGGAAATTTTAAAGTCAAGTCAGGTCAGGTGAATGAATAAGGTCAAGAGGATGAGTCAAGTCAGAGATAAGTCGAATATAAGTCAACCAATTCAAGACCAGACAATAAGTCAAATCAAGTGAAGTCAAGACGAGATAATTTTTTTCAAGTCTAGTCAAGTAAAGGAAATCAGACAAGTTGAAGTAAATCTTCAGACCAAGCCAAGCAAAAATGAAAGAGTCAACTAAGATTAAAAGGGGGAAATATATGGATTTAGTCACTTGGACATGATGAAGGAAAAAGTCAAGGGGATCAGGAGAGTCAACGTTTTGAAGAAAAAAAGAAATATTAAGAGGGGGGATGATACGGTGGGATTAGACTGGTCGTCGGGGTGCGACTATACGACGGATCAGACTGATCGTCGGGGGACTACGGTACGATAGTCAGTCGACGCGGGATGGTCGACGGATACAGACGTATCAATCATAGCTCAAGCTTTCTTCTTTTTTCTTTCTTTTTCTTCTGGCCAATTCAACCTTCGCTAAAAGATTTCCCAAAAGAAAATTAAACCTTCTGACGTCTCCCACGAAATATCAATTCATTTCACTTCAATTTTTTTTTGTCGCTTAATCTTCTTTTCATAATTTGCTTCATTAACCATAATAATATTAAATTTTAAATCTCCCAAGTGACTTATTTATGCCTTCTTTAACTCTCCGAATTTTGTTCTGTTGAGAATTGAACCGGAGATGAAAGTTGCAAAAAGTGATTTGTGAAATTGGTCAAAAGGAAAAGTTTTCAATCAAAAATGAATAGAATTGCAGAACATTTGGAATAGAAACTAAACATTTGATTCAAAAACTAATAATGCTTCAGTGAGCACATCCAAAACTCACCTACATGAAAAGCAACCAATTTTCTACAATTTTCTAAATTCTAGTTAGATGGTAAATGCTCATGTCGGACAAGACGACAATAAAATTTGAAAATATAAATTTAAATTCGTTCGTGTTTACAACAAAGATCTGATTGGACCATGATTGTTATGTTGAATTTGTAAACATTTAATTTGTGAACAAGAGAGCAGTGGTTAGTTTCTTGCTTCACTGTAAATTACATCCATGAAGTTAACAAGATTCTTATTCGAACACGACGTCAGCAAAATTCAATTTGCCTTTTTAACATTTCTCATTGTCATTTTCTCTTTTCAATTTCCTTCTTAGTTAAGGTACCTTCTTTTCCCTCCCTTCTTTGTAGAATTTAAATAAAAGATGAAAGTATTTACTTAAATAGAAAGAAATCAAACACGAATTTATTTTGTATTCGTATGACTGAACAAAAATTAAACAGAATGATGTGTGCTTATTGTTCAGGAATTCTTTGAGTGAGTAAGTAAGTAAGTAAGCACTCAAACAAATTAAAAAGCTCAAGGGGTTCTTTAAAATGAAAACTCATTTACCCAAATATATTATCTGACTTCAAACCCAAAAAGTTTCCCTCACAAATGTTGAAGCACTATCAGATAAATGTAAAAAGCGAAAGCGTATAGTAATAAATTGAAAGTCTCTTGAGGGAGTTCTGGAAAATTGGAACACTCTTCTGAAACTTGTAATATTAAACGTTGAAAGCCGCGTTAAAAGCAGTTGAATTAATATTAAAATGTTAGCAGGTGTCATAGAAGAATTAAAATTTAAAGATTTCAGAATGTTTTGTCAGGTTATGTTAAATGAATTGTTAAATTTAAAAGTAAAAGGAATTTATTGAATATTTTTAAATCTTCTATTGATCAATCTTTAACTCATCTTTATGTATGAATATCGATTCAATGAATTGAAGCGAAATTCAACAAAGCTTGAACATGTGAAACAACGAATGCGTATACGCAAGAAAATATCAAATACCACCATAAAAATATTTGCTTTTGGGGCTAACACAAAAAACAAGCTGGCGTGTTTGTCATGTAAACATTGAAGTTCTCTGAATCAACAGAAAAAATTCGTAGCAAGCATATGTTCGCCTGAAAATTTGCTCATCGTTACGGAAATCTGTTGTGCTTTTCTGTTGCTCGTGTAGTAAGCACATGAGTTAGTAAGGGTCATGTAAATATAATAATGTTCACTATTCGCACGTCATTTATAAATTACAACATAACAGAAGTTCTAGGTAAAAGATTTCCACACAAGAATTCCTCGATTGAACAAAATGTATATGAAAGAGATTAGCTCACAATGCTAATTTAAGTATGAATTTGTAAAAGCCACAAAGCAATAAAAGCTTTTCACTTCTGTTGAATCAATAAAGCAATAATGTATTCACATTTCATTAAGCACACGATCAATCCTAAGCTGCGGTAAATACCGTACAAGTTCTCATGTGTCAAATGAAAAGCTGGGTAAATTCTCGAATCATTTCGGAAGCTTTTCCTTTCTCTATTCCTTCAGGTGTTATCCCTCGCACCTTGACACTCTTTCTTCTTTATTGTTTCTTTCACAGAATGAAACTGCCACGAGGCGATTAAAAAATCCCATAAATTCTCACATTTTTTTCTCTTTCTTGTTGTGTGTTTTCACTTTATTTGACAACGAGCTTTCCCTTAGAAGTTTTTATAGAGATCTCGTGTGATGTTCATCATATTATGCTCCCCTAGAGGATTCTCGAACGTGTGAATGAAAAGATTTTCTCTCTCGTTTCAAATATGGAGACTCTTGTAAAGATTCTACGTTTATTTTCGTTAAGGGACAATGAACGAGCAACTTCAGGCATTTCAGTGTCACACAAAAGGTATATCATGGAATTTAGGTCTTGGTGATAAGACGACTTAATTAAAGTCGATAAAGGTTTTCCTAAAATAAGGTGAAGAGATATTCAGAATATTTAAAATTTTAAATCCCAACGATATTAGATTTTCAAGCAAAACTTTTGACTTGTTTATAAAAATTAAAGCTGGAAGTTGAGCTGAATATGCTGTGAATTGACACAAATAGCAACAAGCAGTGAACTTTGAATATGGGGCACTCTCTAATAATTGTTTCAGCATCATAATATTTGAGGACATTTCTGTCACTCTTAACATGTTTGAAGAAAAGTTCGTAATTGATGTAGAACGTTGTAAACAAATATAAATTCTGTCGTTGAAAACCATTGCCAAAGTCAACAAATGACAACTTTTTCTTTAGTATAATCCCACTACGACGAATTTAAAATTTAAAATTAATTTAAATATAAATCACATTCAAAGGCAAATTGGATGGAAAATTGAATAAATAAATTATTCGGTTATGTTGATGTAGAAAAATTACATTTAATTAATTAATGTCAACAACATTTGAATGTTTACCATGAAAAACTTTAACTTTGTTTATTATAGAAGTTTAAAATGAATACTGCAGTCTGAATGTGACATAAAGTTGAAACAAAAATCTAGTTTAAGGCACTTCTAGTCATTTTAATTTCATCACTAAACATACCTCAATCAGTAAATTTCTCTTCTTTTAACTTAACTACTTAAAAAATCTTTTGTTTTTTCTTAGTTGTCAACAAGCCATCTTCTAAGTTTTTATGTGTGACTATAAATAAACCGGAATAAGCCAATAAAGAACAAGACATATCGCCACATAAATCTTCTTTGCGTTGGAGGATTGAAATCAAAATATTTGAAGAATTGAAGATTTAAGAGAAAATCGTTGGATAGAAGGAAAAGTGAACAATTTACAACTTAATTTACTTCAATCTTATGTTTCGTACATATATATATGAATACGTGAAGGAAACTTCTCGTATTTCGTTAAGTGTCTTAAGTGATATACCCACATCTATTATCGTTATTTGTTTTAAGTGCTACTATGAACTGAAAGATAAACATTCTTCACTCGTTTTTGTGTTTACTGTTTACCAGGTAGGGAAATCTTTAAGCCATTAAGACCAAATGATCTTTTAAGAGAGGTGAAGGTTCCGCATTCAATGTAATGAGAATACCGAAAATAACCAACATACATCCAACATACATTTTTATGCTTTCAAGCAATTCCATCTCTCTCATTCTCTTATCATGAAAATATTGCAAGGAAATAAATATTTAGCGTTTTCAGTTATTTCCTTCTTTACATTTAGTTTGTAGAATATCTACATGAATGGGATGACTTAATTTCTGTTAGTTCTAAAGGGATTTCCTTTTATGTAAGTAAGTTTCAAGTCAACGATGAGAAACGTTGATGTTGAGATTTTCAACGGATGCAAGTAAGAAAGTTCACTACGAAAATAAAAAGAAATTCCTTAAATTCTTGACTTGTCGTATCTAGTAGGAATTTATTTAATAAAGTTTCGAAAACCTGTTTTTCCACAGAAATTTTCATATTACATATTATCATAATAATAATAATTCAAATTGCTATACTCTCATACGAATTATGTCATTTTGTTAAGCACCATGAAAACATGACAGAATTCTTTGGATTATGTGGATTATGTTTATCTAATGCTAAGATACATCCTATCACTTCAAAGTACTTCTCGACTCTTAACAAACTTTTTTTGCGAGTATTCAAACTTGAGTGAAAATTTATCTTGAAACTTTAAAATGAAAATTTGTTTGAATTTTGAAGTTTCTTGGTTAGTCGCATTCTTGGCTTTTCCCAAGGCTTTTCCTTCAACGATTCATTTTTATGGTAGGATAAAGAATGCTTTGCGTCAATAAATTATGTGGAATTTGGCAAAATGTTGAGAACATGTAGGTATAGAATTCAATATTTATTTTACTTCTTCCTTACTTTATCGTACCCGAGGTCATGCAACGAACTGGAAAATTTATTTATTGTAAGAACATAATCCTCAATTGTGTTGTGAACCGACAACGAAGATATGTAGTCGTTCATGTGAATAGAAGAAAAGTCACTGAAACTCACCTAGAACTACGAATAAACTGCTTAATGTGTAAATCCAATATAGGCTTGAAAGTCGTCTGTGATTCCACATTTTTCTTCCACTACATGAAGAGTTATTGCTTGCTTTGGGAATTATCGTCCATAAATAAACTGATACACCATTTATAGCTTCTAACTCTTCTTAAACATTTGATTTCATTAATTATGAAGAGAATTCAATTTCTTTATGTTTGCAGGTAATTTTTCTTTTAAAAATATGAAGTTGGGTAAGTTATGATTCAAAATTCTTGTAAATATCTTTAAGTTTATTGAATGAATGTTGGAGTAAATCTGTGCAACTATTTAAAATTGAACTATTTCATTTCCTTCCACAAAAACCACCCACTTCCTTGTACTTCATCCTTGTACTGCATTTCTGAATGTTGTGAATGCATTTAATTGACATGCAATTTCAAACTTTTCAACTTGACTCAATTGGAGAAAGCATAAATACAAATATGAAGTGCATTATTTTCTTAAATCCTACTTGCTTCACTAGTGATTAAAACTAAAATTTATTCTCATAAATTATTAAAATCGCTTGAGCAACTTATCAACCGAACTTAACGACTTGACAGAAACCACGAGATTAAGTGAAACAAATGAAAACAAAACCCGGGAAGCAGACGAAAAATTATTGGAAAATATTAAAATGTGAAAATGAAATTTTCCTTCGTTGGAAATGAAATTCTCTTGAATGGAAGAAAAAAGATTCGAAAATCTCAAAATATCTGAAAGAGAAAAAAAATTTCTATAGTCAAATGACGCGATCCCGTAATTTTCCTCTCTTTTCCAACAATTTTGAAATTGAAATTTTCTCTTCACACATCACAGCTGACAAAATATACCATTAAGATGTTACGATATTTATACATTTCCGATCAATTGAAAGCAGGTCGCAGATGTAACTTCTAACTTAGATTTCATGCATGTGAAGAATTTCCTGTTAAAAATGATTAGATAAGAATGTGTCGCAATTTTTTTTATTTTTTAAATACTTCTATATAAGACTAAAGTAGATATCATGATAATGAGTAAAAATATGTTGTTACAAACTATGAGTAGATAAATTATGTAACAACATCATAAACGTGATTTGAAATCATAAATTTCAGAGTTCAAGTTTCATCAAAAGATTTTTATAAGCTTTACAAATTTATAGAGTGAATGCCCTATGCTTTGCTTATTAGCATAAATTTAATTAAGATACCATAATAACTAATAAATTCCCCCCAAGCGGAGTTTTAAAATATATCCAGCGCTTTAATATTAAAAGCTTATATGTAAGAAAGTTTCAGGTGTCATGTTAATTTATGTTGAAAATGAAACTTATGAGATAACAAAGTTACTACTTCATTGCCGTTATTGTCACGTCTCATCCTTGTCATCAAGTTGTTCTTGACAATTTCGAAAGTGTCTTGATTTCCGCTCATGCTGAAGATTTTTGTTTTGAAAAGATATTTTTTATGACACGTTTCATACGTCAGGCGTTGTCTGATTCACGACTCTTGTTACAATAAATAACAATAATTTTTTTTCTTGTTTCATCGCTGTTTTCAACGACTATGTTTTCCTTTAATTTTTGAAAGCGAATGTGAACATTTTTAAAGATGTCTATAAAATATAAGAAAATCTGAAGTTATGTTTGGAAGGTGGGGAGTATAATGATGATTAAAAGCCTTCATATTGTCGCTTTCCATCTAAAAGATTACAAAAATTTCTGAGTTGTATAAACAAATTGTAATTGATATAAAAGTAAATATTGTTGAGAATATTCTTAAATTTATTATGCTACGATTATTAGGAAAATAAATACAATTCACATCAGAACCGAATATTGTTTAGTTTTCATATTATTTCCATAGTTCGCAGACTGTTTTTGGAAATGACACTTCAACATGGTAATTCTGTTGGAAAAGCTCAATTTATTATGTCCACCCACACCTTTCAATAAACGAAATTGTTTTTTTCTATTTCGGTTTTTTGTATCACGTAGGCTTTTGATTGTGCTATGACGACAAAATATCGTACATGATTCTATCTCTTTGATTTGGTGTTAATTTCAATTTCATACACTTGCAAAATAATCATCTTCCGTGTGCTAACTAATAAAATGAAATGATTTCCAAATAGTAGTGAGAAAGTTTTTCATTTGTTTTGTGAGTTTGATAAAACAATTTTTCTTTCCCAAAATTCGCATCGAATATTGCGCTGAATATGTAAAATTTTTATATTTTTTCGCAATGCTCTTCAATGAAAAATTCTTTTTGTTAACATGAATGAGATGAACACAATAATAAAAATATGAAAGTTTCTTTTTATAACTTCTTTCATTAGTAGTTATGGATGACATGCAAGCTATTTTCAATTGGCAATGTGAGAAGCATAAAAAGAATATTTTACAAATATTGACAGCATATATATTTTATGTTCTTGATTTATACACGTTTTTATTTAGTTAGCTATGATCAGAAATTTGAAATGTTGCATGAATGAATCTTCTTTATTTGTCAATATTTTTAAAGAATCAAAAAGATAAATATTCAGTGATGCTCACTGATTGCTTCATTTGTTTGGATGTGATATGAGACATGTGAATTCTCAGAATGATTCTTTCTTGGTTGACAAAAACCACAATGGAAGGAAATTTTTGTTTAGCAATTCAGATTCAAATTCAATGTCATCTCTTTAATATTTGAAATTTATACAATTCCAATTGATTTGCTTATTTTCCTGACTTCGACATCTTTTATTAGCTTCTTCATTCCTCTCTTCAACATTAAACACATTTTGGATAGCAATTCGATAAATCATTGCGTGATGTTCCCATGTGTTGAATATTTAACAAAGGTTCACATGTTCGAATTTATAAACAGACAGCGCACGTATATTCACTTTACTAATCTCAATGATTTATTATCATGATATCTAATGAAGGTTTTTCTCAGTGGTTATTTCAATTTTCAATACAACTTTCTATTGCAACTGCCTACACATATTTTCAACATATATTTACATACTTCTCGTTACAGTTATCATAATAAATTCACTCTAGGGAGTGTCATATTTAATATTTAACATTAAATTCTTGTTGTAGGGGTGATTATTGTTTGTCTTTCGCTTAGGACATTACAACAATTCCAGATAGAAAGCCGCTCCACATTATTGCTGAATAAATAGTTTCAATTTATGACAACTCATGAAACATTTCATAGATCTAAATGTGTAGTAAAAATGATAATTTTTACTATAAATGTTTAAATGATGAGTGAAAATGACAACATTTCAACTTAATGTAATGAAAAAATTGATTCAATTTTATAGACATTTCAGTTGCTTTTTACGAAGTTTCAAAGAATTTTCTGAAAGCATTGAACAGCTTATAAGCAAGTTTCGCACTTAAATCTGATCCATTGGGTCTCTTGTATCTTGTATCTTGTATCGTTGTATCATCCATCCATCCATTCAATTCTAGCGATGAAACTGACATTCATAAAAAAGAGGAATACGAGAAGTAAAAGGAATAAATATTGAAAGCACGAATCAGGCTAATGGTTCGGACACAAAATGAATTTTTCTTTCTACGCTCTGCTAACTCTCTTAACATCAACTTTGCTGAGGTAAAATAGCTACGTGATGCAAAGCTTGCTACCGTAGGAATTATGCTACTCTATGATTACAGGAAATATATCAGAATGTCTAACTTTCATTCTGTGTATGAAGTTTTGTCATAATCAACTCTCCCCGCAACGTTTACTGACCGCAGGCTTACACACATTTCAAAGACACTTGAACCCCATTGAAAGATATTTATTAGCTTTTATTCGGGAATTTATAGTTTCACTAATCATATTTTAATAACGATTCTCTACTAAGCTGTCAACATAAACATTGCACCTTCTTCAACTCCACCTTCCTTAGTTTCATCTTAAACCAAAACTTGGTAGAGAAGACGTCCATCTTTAATCTAAGATAGCATGTGGACTAATGATAATTTTTATACAATTTGCTAATAAAATCTGGAGAAAACGTGACTGTTTCAAAGGAAAGTTTTCAATAATTTTCCACATTCAGTTCGATGATTAAAAACAAACTTCACAGTATCTTTTGGTTTTATATTTTCATGGTAACATAAATGTTGGGAATAGAACTTTCAGCATAAATTTCATGAATTTTCTTGTTAGAACATTCAACTATGTTCAAACTTTGTCATTACGATTGTATGTTTGTTTTCAATACTAGAAAATTATTTTGTTAACAATGAAAGCTCTAATTGCAAATTTTAGTTTCAAAGTAAGCTCAACAATGGAGCGAATATCATTTAAATGTCTAAATTAAATTTGAAACTTTGTCATTTGTTAATTAGTGGGAAGAATTCGACCAATTCAACATTGCAAAGATAAATTAATGTTTATTTTTCATGAATCCTTAGTAACTTCCATTCCTGGGATTGCTTTTATGAGATTTCGATAAACGAAACTCAAGGTGGAGGCAGTTTTTGAAATTGCTTTATTCCATCTTTGATTAGTCACGTAGAAGGTCATAAAAATACTTTTGTTTGCTTGCTTTAAGCACTTTTCATACTAGAAGTTTAATTAGGTAACTTGAGAAGATCAACAAATTCAGTGAACACATTTAAGATTACTTTTCTTAAATTTTAAGCAATTCCTCCATTTTATTCAAGAAGAAAAATTCTCTTCATTTGATTTATTTTTATATTTCAATTTATTTTCCTTTTAATATCAATCAATTTTCAATTTGTTAGCTTTTCTCCTTTAGAATAAAGATAAATGTATTTTCTCATAAATAATTTTTCTTCAAGAGTGAGAAGAAATCACTGAAAGTCACAGAACATCGCAGTTACTCTTATAACTTCATCATAAAAGCGAACAGTTTAAATGAGCTCCTAATGAACTTGACGTTTACTCGTTTCAATTTTTATATGAAATTTACCAAGAAATTTACCTAGAAACCTTCGAGAGAAGATGAAACAAATTATAATAATCTCTAGCTATGCAACAAATAAAACCAGAAACTTCCACAAGGAGTGTATGTTTTTCCCTACCAGCATGTTTCAAGAATAATATTAAAAGCATTAACAAATTTTCGCATGAAAAGTTTATTTCATCGCGTTCGGGAAATTTTTTTCCAGCTGCTACGTCTGGGAAATTTTATAATTAAAATTTTAATCTTTTTTTGTTTCCACTCGATATAAAAAAGGTTTTCTTGCTCTCATTTAAAATATTTAATTGTTCAATATTCACCACATTTCCGAGTGCGTTCAATTTATATGAAGTTATGAAATGAAAATAATGAGATTATAAAAGTAAATCGGCCGTGTCGATAAAAAAACACTTTGAAACGATTTTCCCTTTCATTTTAGTCGAAATTTTTTCCCGCTCGTTCAATGATTCAGATTAAAAATTTGTGTTTAATTTTTCTTCAACCTTTATTTTCGGTTCATTGTACCAGATAAATTTTGGAAGTTCTTTAATTCAAATCTATCAGGATATCATTTAGAACCTCATTGTTTCAAGTTCACATTTTTAAAACTCAATATCTTGAAAAGTTTCGTAATGATAAGGTTAATGGAATCTGTCGATTCAACTAAAATTTATTCATTAATTTTGAAATTTGTAATTGAAAAATTTTAATAAAATAAAGAAAGATTCATAACGCTTCCCTTTTGCAAAGTTTTACAGTACAGCCTTGAAGTATTCTTGCTGCGGGTAGGATTAAAATCTGTTATCGTTAATTTTAAGATCAGTTGTAAGTTTGTAGTTCCGAGCCAGAATTGAATTCCGTGCCAGAGATGCACCAAGCCAGATTTTATTTCATAACTTTATTCAACTGACTGTGAATTTCTTGAGATTAAAATTGATTTCACTTTAATTGGGCATGCCCGACAATCAGCAAATCACCCTTAACTGACCCAATTTTTGATGCCATCTCATAAAACTTTCAATAGCACCACTTATAAACCAAAATCCCGAAAATATATAAATAATTTATGTGAAGGGATCAAAAATGTATTGTCACAAATCACAATTTTGATTGATATTACATAATAGAAAAAGAGATTGAATTGTGGTAAATCTTAATTATTTAATTAACATTATTTATACAGCTTCAAGCCAGTTTTTTGCAATCCTTTGTAAAACTCGCTAAAAGGAAAATAAATTAAGAGTTTAGTAAGAATGAGAAAAATGATTTGCTTTGTGAAATGTTTTGTTAATAAGAGTAAGAATTTCAAAGTTTCAACCCCAGAACTTTCTTCATGCCTTTTGCCTCCTTTCCCTTTCATGCCAAGAATCCAGTTTTTGTTTTCTTTTTATTCCAGTGAAAGCTAAACAATTAAAAATTTAGGGTTGAAATTCATTAATCATTTTATTTGAGTAAAACCGAGCCTCTTTATTAAAAATGAATAGAGTTGAGCGAGGACTTTAACATGTAGAACATTATGAAATGAAGCCTTGAGGAGAGAAATAATATTAATCAAATTTAGACGCAGCAGCGTTACTTGTGTATGATTTACATTTGCTTTCTCATAACTGTGAATAAGATGAATTAAGAAATATTATGTCTAAGTTATTTATTACCTTTTAATAATTTATAATTTTCCTAAGCAGAGAACCTTACAAAATAAAAATTTGTTTACAAGAAAGTTCAATATCCACGACTGACTACTCATCTTTTCCTATATATTTACTCAAATTCAATACCAAACTTCGAGTTTTTCCCTCAATGTTACAGGTTTTCTACCTACAAAAAGCCTGTCAATCAATCTTAATTTATTTTTTACGTAACACATCAACGCGATGGAGATTTAAGATTGATTTTCTCGATTTTCTAAAGCAATGTAGAATAACAAATACTCGAGTGAAATTATTTTTATTTTAAATGGAATATCAACATAGCTTACGTATTTTACATGTAAACAATAACATTGACGTATTCTAAGTCATCGTAGGATCTTCCGTTTCACCACATATGGTAGTTTAATTGTGGCCCCATCGTTAAAGAAATCTGTTGTACTTTCCCTTAACGATTTCTATGGACGACCAGTGAACATAATCGTTATCATTTTTCAACATTTGAATAGTTTGCGTAACTATTGTGAGAGTATAAATATTTAAGGGTGTAGGAAAAACTCGTTTATTCGGAAAATATGCTCCACTAAACAATAATGAGGGTCATTCCCATATTGGAGATAGAAATTCGTAAGCAGAAAAGATGGGATATTCTGTAATAATCCATTCAAGTTGTTCAAATATCCTTCAGGGAAATAAAGAGAATTTAAACAAATCAAGGAAATCTCTTTAAAAAGAAGTTGATTTGATCATTTCACGATTCAAAATATAAGAAAATATTTTATAACTGCAACCTTTAATATTACAGTGAGAAGATATCAGCGTTCTGAATCATTTTGTAATAACTTTTTATTTGTATCGTCAATACATTAATAATCTTAGACAATGTGCTGTATTCACCTGTCAAGTAATTAAATTACCGATAATAAGTATTTACTTCCATCAAATTGAAACAGCGATTAATCTACTTTATCTGTCTATCATCATATAAATAATTGATTAAACAACAACTGCTTTGTTTATGTTGTATGTTGAAAGTTAGATTGAGGGTTCAGTTAGATAATTATGGTTGATTTCTATTTTCATACTTTCAATTAGTTCTTGAAGTATGAAATTTAATTTGAAGATTTCCTACATGAATTCGATGTGATTTTCTTGTTACTTGATCTAAACAATCTTCTCTTTTCAGTCTGTTAATATCAACATCAAACACTAAGTTGAATGCCAACACGTTTCTAAAATATCAAGATCGTTTATAAATAATTCAATGTGTCAAGATACTTTTAAACTTTTTCTTCGTTCTGCTTCTAGATTTATATCTTTCAATGTTTGAAAATATATTCATGAAACAAATAAATAAAATAAACTGTTTAATTAGAAAAGTATTTGAGTGTCATAACAAGAAAAGAAATTATTTTTATGGGAAATTTTAAATTTTTCGGTTTTTCATGACTTTTCAAAATTAGCTAAGATGACAATTTAAAATCAGGTATTGGATTAAATGAAGAACGCATCGAGAATTTAAAGAAGTTCTGTATGCCCTTGAAACATTAGAAATTTTGAATTCCAAACGATTTTACATTTAAAAATTCTCCTCCCCCTCAATAACGTTGCTCAGACGCCATTTTGAAAAAGTTTAAAATGTCAAACTGGTAGATAGACTAGGTAGGTTTATCAATTTTCTATGAATTCAGAATGAAACGAATTAAGGGGAAGAAAATTTGTTTCAAAATTACAGGAAACGACCGCTGCAGTTACAAGTTATTAAAATACGTTAAGAAGCTGCTACCTGATTTGATAATTATAAAACATTTTTACCTGGATAATTAAAAATTCAATCAATTTCCTTGGGTGCAGTAATTTAAGTGACATTAAAAAACTATTAAGAAATATATGCATGCAGCATCTGCACGCATCAACCAATCACATTCCTTCAAAGATAATAAAAATTGTCAATTTTATGGGAAATTCCGATTTCGAAAAAGGAGTGGGAGCTAACTGACTTTTAATCATTTCGAAGTGTCAATATAAGTCCACAAAATTCTTTAGTGTTCATCACATATTCTTAAACCTTCAAAAAGTAAAGACGTGTTTCATTAATTCAAAGTAAAATTATTATCAAGTATTATTATTAAACATGAGCAAGAAAATGGAAAATGTTCTAAAAAGGTGCGAAATAGTGCGCCGACGTTTGATGGTTCGTGGTGGTATAAGAAGAACAGTGCAAGACAATCAGCCAAAGTCAGTTGCTGAGACTTTGCGTGAATCAATTTTTAATTCATGCCTTGACAAAGACTATAATAAAAGCATGAAGCTTATAAGTCAGTACGAAAAAGAAAGTGTGGAGTATTCATCTCAGATGAAAATTATTAAAGCAATTTGTATGATATTTTTGGATATCCATAGGGAAGAAATTATGACGATTTTAAGAAATGTAATCGGAAGAGACCCTGACGACAGTTTTGCTCTCTATGCGACTGGGCTATTCTACTATATGCAATGTGAATTGGAGAAAGCATGCGATTATTTTAGATCAGCTATTGGGAAAAACTGTAATGAACCGCTTAATCAAGCACAACATTATTTGAATAATACGGAAACTATACTGGAATCGATAAAAAATGGTAATTGATATAAATTAACTTATTTCCTGGAAATATATTTTATTAATCAATTTTTTTTTCATTTCAGCAAAGCATCAATCAGAGTGTGGACAGTACCATAATGCCTTCAGCCATATCAAGCAGGCTACCGAAGTTGATATTGACAACGGAAAATTGCAACATAAATTGACAATGATGAGTCATCATTACAAAGACTTCCTTGAAATAAGCCTTGAAGCCAATAATGGAGAGAATTCTACAAAAATATTCAAGAAAGTTGAGAGTTTAATACTCGCTCATGACATGCCACACGCTAAAAAATATCTGAAAGTTCTTTCAGAAGGGCGATCAAAAAACGGCGAATATTTTTACTTAAATGCACTTTTTAACTACAAAAATGGAGAGCTGATGGAAGCCAAAGATTCTTTATTGAAATGTGTTAAACTTTCGTTTTCTGATCCAAAAGTTATTGCTTTAAAACAAAAAATCGAACAATACAATGACCTACTCAAGTCAGTTGCATTGAATATGAAAGCAAATCAGTATAAAGAGGCTGTAGACATTCTAACTAATGCAATTAGCATTGATAAATATAACCATCCTTTAAATCAAATGATTTATCTTCAAAGATCTCTTGCCTATGCAGCTCTTAACGATATGGCTAATTGCAATCTCAATAGAGTTTTATTCGCGCAAGAACCTCAGTTTTAGGTTCGAAAAATCAAATCTCACTTGCACAAAAAACTAGACTCTAGCCTAGAGTATACATTTCCCGTAACATAAACCATAATGCATAAATATGCATTCCTTAATTTTTTTTGTACTTTTTTCATTTCTTCTTATAACTAAAAATTAAAAAAAAAATAAAAAACTTCAATAAATGTTTAATTAATTAAACACCAAATTTGCATTCTTTTCATTCATTTTCAAAATAAAATCAATTTATAATCTTTTATTTCAGGATTAAGTTGACTTAATGACTTTGTCAAGATATCGATATTGAAAGACATTTAAATTTGACCTTCTTTTGACGACGTTTTTAAAAAATATAGCTTGTCATAGCTGTGAAATAAAATCAAATTTAAAAAGAAATTCAACATGATTTTTACATCATCGTCTTAATCTTACAATTTCTGAATACTTTGCGCTTTAGGTTTGCTCATCGGCAAACGTAATTCGAGTATTTTGTTTTCGTGGTCGTTTAAGCTTTGAATCTGATACCTTTGTTAGAAGCTTCTTCGAACATCTTGTCTTGATGTCAAGATTTTCTAGGAAATATTTAATGAAATGTATGAGAAGCAAGAAGAATTATTTGTTTTTGATAATGTTCCTTGGTATGCCAAAATGAAGAAGAAAACTTTATTGTTTTCACGTATTATGCATATCAACATCTTTTTAAACATAATCATAATCTTGAAATTAAAACCTTTTGACTTGAAAATACTTTTGCGAGTTTTTTCTTTCCTGATTTAAACATGACTGCATTGCCTACTACCTAAATAAGGAAAATATTTTTCCAAAGCTTTGAAGAGATTTTTTAAATATTTTCATAGATATCCAAGCGTATATATTTGTTTCCTCATGAGAGTATCTTTTCGTGAGTGTATCAAACAAGAAACCTTTTACTGATACTGAGAGGTAAATAAATAACTTTCATTTTTCAATAGAAAAGCATGTTAACCAACTCTTTCATCTAGGGGGCAAATTTGCTTCATTGGCCTAAGTGTCTGTGCCATCGGATTTGTATAAGAATCGTATCGATTGACTAATCGGTACGATCCTGGTTCCATTCTCGGTGGTGGTCACTTGCGCTGAGGTTTTCAGAAGTTTAGATACTTCGCCCCTGTTTCATTTAAAGTGGAATTTTTCACTAGGATATAATAAACTGAAATGTCTCTTTGTATCAAATTTGATAAAAATATAAATTTGTCAAATATAAACAATGAAGAGTATTCAGGAATATACAATCCTGTGGAACGCTACTGAAAGTGGAACCTTCATCATTCAAGTGATGAGACAAAGGGAGCGAAACAAGTTGGAATTTATATTCCTGTATTCTTAATCGCTTTAGTGTACAGTCGTGCACTCCCTACTCTGATGATGATGATGATGAACTCTTTCATCTCGTCCTTAGAAAAAATTTTCATTGGAATATCTTTTCATTATTGAATGCCTCCAACTTAAAGTCAACAATTTTTCAATACCTTTCCCATGAATTTTATTCCAATATTTCAAAGTTTATATTTAGATTTAATCAATCCTTTAGTATTGCAAGAAAGTATTTTAATAAAGGAAAAGGTTATTTGCTTTGAATCAATTCCGTAGCAAAATCTGTTTAGGTATTTTTTTATTTGATATCTTTTGTGAAACACTTAGGAAGCATTTACAAGGTATTAAGAGTCGTCGTTCATTGAAATAATTTTATTTGTTACTTCTTATCAGGTTTCTGGTTATGTAAGAACGATTATCTTACTTAAAAAGAATGCTTTGAAACGACTGTGTGAATATTACGAATCTTTGATAAATAAATATTCATGGTGAATAATAACAAAAGCTGATTTAGCACCTTCCCACGCATCATTCTACAAAATATGATAAGCATTCGAGGAAATCTACGGTTTCAAAATATCTGAAGACTTTCAAACGAATTTTAACTTCTCTTCAGTCAGTTTTTCTTAACATAAATGTTCACCCTAACAAAAAGTTATTACATTTTCCACATTTTGACAGTTAGACATGCAGACAAATGGAATGGTTCGTAAAAAATCAGACATGCTTTACATTTGAACGTTCAAATCAACTCGATTTGATGAGAAGTTCATAAACTGCATTTCAAATTCAAGCAATAAAATTTACTGCAACTTAATGAATTTACAGGAGTTGAACCCTTTTCAGAAGAAAACTTTCTAAAAATAGAATTAAAATGATGTTATTATTTATGTAAACTAGACTTTGACTATATTGAGATCGACATAAAGCCAATAACATTTGTGACATGAAATGGACTCTCGAGAAAAGATAATCAGATCAGTTGGAAACTCCTACAAATTAAAGATTTTGGAATTTCATACTCGGTGCATTCTCTTTTGATGGGACTTTCTTGTAATAACATTGAATCAATATGCATGGAATTCCTTTTAAAAAATTAATTAAATCTCGAAATTTTCATATTTTTACCTGCGTGGGAATTTATCTTTACAGAAAGTGTTTGAATGTTTTAAATGCAGAGAAAGGATATTAATTATGTATCATAAATGTAATTTTGAACACCTTGGAACATAATTTAATGCATTATTGATACATTATTGAGACAGAATTGGAATGGTAAATTTTAAGGAAGCTAAATTGTAATTAGCAATTGTCTGCTAGGTAAAAGAACACCAAAGAAAAGTTAAATAATTGTATTTTATGCCTGCTTATAATTGAAAAACGTTTTTCATGTTAACATTAAATTCAGTTTTTTTCTTAAGAAAAACATCACGTAAAGAACGTCGAAATGAAATGTTAAATTGATTCACTTCTGTTTCCAAGTATTTTCTACATCTATCATGAAGTGTAAAAAATCTGACAGTCGTGCCAACCCTTACAGATTTTGGACGACGTCGCATCTTCAAGAATCCTAGGAATGCTTTTATGAGAAAATCTATGAAATAAATTTTTGGATTTTATCATCCAAGACAGGTTCATAAATTGTGGGAAAAGAATTTTTATTTACGTACATTTCAAAATGAATATGTTAAACCGGAAAAACCGAATTGAAATCTCAGCTCACATATTTCCATGAATACTGTAATATCACATATTATGTGTATTAAATATTCATAGAACAATGAAACGAAAGCTGTTTTGGTTGCTTCTCAGTCATTCGGAACAATTTTTGACAATCCATTTGTGGCGTCTTGTTGGAAGGTTTTTAATTTTTTTTTGGAAAGCCTTTTCTAAATGGAAAAATTATTCAAATTTATTTCATCATAAATACTCATTTCATTGAGCTAAGGTTTATGTATTTTAGTTGATGGGGTTCAAAAAGAAATAAATGTGAAGCTTGAAATATTTCTATTTTAAACATGAAGGTAATTATGGCTGGAAATGTGAATGAAGCGTGTAGCAAGATAGACGTCTTGAACAATTCTCTTGTTTTATATCATTTCTCTCTTCACAAATGAGCTATTCTTTCTTACAGTTATTGCAAACGTCTTCTCAACAAATTATTCTTCATGTTCATTTTGCATTAAATTATTTTCTACGAAATGAAGTCGTTAAACAAATCATTCGCCTTTCTACCAATGCGTATTGTTGAATTTCAACAAACTTGTGTGAAAAGTTGTAAGAAAGCTCTTCTCATTTTCATTTCAGTTCTATATTGATATGAACTCTTTTCTCCATTTTTCTTTAAATTTTCCATTTAATTTAAAGTGAACATTCCTCCGTTGTCGTAGATATCACATGAAGTAAATTCCTAAGGTGATTTTTTTGCATTGCTTTTACGTCTCGAAAATGCTATGAAGATAAATGATGTTGGAGTAACGCAAACTATTTACTATCATAGTCAATAGATAACCATGATCTCAGATAACATTTCACACATCTTTTGTTTTCTCCTGTGCTCGAAAGTATTTTGATGCGAAAGTCACATAAAATTTCCATGTTTACACAAAAAGCTTTTCCACTTTCCCCCCCTCAAGTGAACATTTTTTAAACATTCCGTTCTGGAAAAAATAAACAAATAAAATTCCTTTCGAAACAATGTTTCAAAAACGTTTTAAGGGAGTTTTCTCTTCAATAATTCATAATCAACGTATGCTTGTTTTCAAAGTTGAGCTTGGAAATAAATACAAAATTTATTATCTGCCATTAGATATCTAAAATGTTTTCAGGAAATTGAAAATTATTTTTTAATGATTTCTGGTTGTATGGTAAGAATATTCAATTTCAAATCTCCTACTCCTCATCAATAATTTCTATTGTAATTAAGCTTATACATAAATTGCATTTAAACATGATTAGATTTAAACCAGCTTATGATGATAACGATTTGCATTATGATGAATCGTGATAGCTCAGAACAATGCTTAAGAATTGATTGTTGTAATTGCCAATGCCTATGCCATTACATGAAAATTGTGAAATTTTATCGCTTAAATTAATGTAACATCTGAAAATGTCATGTTTGATGATAAATTATTAAAAAATCTACATAAAATTCTAAAATTTTACTCATCAACAATTGATTTCAGTTTTATATCTAAATCAACAAATTTCAATGAAAAAGTTTACATTTTCAATGCTCTAACAACTGTCAATGAATTGTTTTAATCTTTTTGTCTTTTTGTTCACACACTGTTGCAACAGATGATAAATGATTAATGATCTTTTAATATTTGAGGCGTGAAGTTAGACATCAACTTCAGAAATGCTTTTAAAACCTTTGAGACTTTATTTGTTGTGGACATAAATCTTATTTGACAACTCACACTCTAAACGTATGAAATTTTCAATTAAATATTTAATTTTTTACATGCTTTGGCATATTTAAGGATCAAACAATAAATTTACATTTTTTCTGCTTTCATTTGTGCCAAAATTTATGCATCCATGATTATTTAATTATTCAAAATTAATTATCTACAATTCTCTGCCAATCTCATTAATTTAAAATCACTTCCAGCATTCCCGAACAAGCTCCTTAAAATACTGGAGGTCTATGATGTGAAAGGTTTAGTAATAAAATTTAAGAAAAAGTTAAGATCAAAATGTAATTAAAACCTTCATTTGCAGACATGAGTTTTAGAACGAAATTAATTTTTCCAGAATTTTTTTTATGAAACTTTTCATTCATCTCAAAACAACATTAGGAAAGTTATGAAGATTTTTCCTGAACAAGATGTCAAAGTCAATCAAGTTTTTGTTCGCATTTAATCAAAATGTGGCGCAATTTTTTGTGTTTTCGGAAGGCTAATGTGATGGATTTGAGGAAACATGACTTGGGATCTACAACAGAACTTCTGCTCATCAAATTTTATTTAATCTCGGCTAACTTTTTCATTATGGTAATTCTTCAGATATTTTACATAAATTATCATCGTCATCTCTCGTTGTTTAAGCAGTAATGATTGTCAACCTTAAACGCTGTAATTAAAAGTTAAAATCTCGTGAGAAATCATCATAAAATTTAGTGTCAAAACCTGCTGATAAAAACGGAAACATTACTAAATTATGATCTGTTCCATTTCTTCATCTACATTTTTGTAATTTTTAAACAATTTACTGTTCCTTATTTTCTCCCTCATCAATTTTACTTCTCAAATTCACCATAAAGAGATTTCGAATTTCCAAGAAAAGAGAAAAACATGAAAAACGTTTCATTTTCATATCCCACAATTTTCCATTTTCCCGTCTGCTTATTTCTGTTCATTTTAAGATGTTTCATTTATTCGCTTGGTTCGTGTTAAAGTGATCAGTTGAAAAAGATTTTGAGCTTTGAAATTAAGATGAATTTATTTTAAATCAGTGATAAGTTACACAAAGTTTTCACGAATAATGAAAACTTGAATTGAAAAAGGAAAATTGAAATATTAAAATTATTTGAATAATGTTGTAGATTGAGTGAGACCAAATCTGTTTAGTCAAATTGCAAATTGTAATGAAAATAGAAAATGAATCAAAAAGAAGATTGTGCAGATTCCTAGACCGTGAAAAAATTGTACAAAATAATTTATTTTTCCCATCTAAATGAAAGAAAATTACTCAAGTGATGTTTTAATCAGAATCTGAATACAGACAAAGTGAAATCTGCAATGATGTTAATGAAGAAATAAAATAGAAGAAAAGTAAGAGAACAAATAATATCCAAGAATCTAATTGCAGTGGCAACCATAAGATGTCGAATGGAAGGAAATATTTGAGCTTTTATTGGATTTTCATATTTGCGAGCTTATTTTTTGTACAAAGTAAGATCCTGTTTTATCATTATTTACATAGTAGATTGTAACTTATGCATGAATCCCCGCTCCATTGGTATGTTGCTTTGTAAAGAATCAAATAAATCTTCGTTACGATTGAACGTTCAACTGTAAATAGAAGACAAACAGCATAGAATGATATTCGATGTTTAGACGGAGACAAATTCCAAATTATTCTTTGACATTTCGCTTCCTTTCCAACCGCAATGAAAATACCATAAGGATTTACGTGGAAACAATAACATTACAAGGCAATTTTTAATTTGAATAAGAAATTACTTCCATTCTTCTGTAAGAATTTCCACTTTGTAGAAATAAATGAAAAAGTTCCAAGAAAGCTTCCGCGAGCAAAAATAATAAAAACAAATGAGTCATTTCAGTAAAGCTGTAAAAGATATTTCAGTAATATTCAAGCTTCAAATATGTTGTTCATGTTGTGTAGATAGAAAAGGTACGACAAGTTTTTCTTTTTTCGGGAACGTTATTTATACAACGACAATGTAGAATACAAATGTTGTTGACGTGACTTGCTGGGAGCCTTCAAAAAAAAAACGCAAATAGTGTTAAAAATTTTCTTTAGTTGAAGTAATCCTCAAATCGTCTCTTCTCGCATAACTTGAAATAAGATAAACATCTTCATCCCTTTTCATCATGCCATCTTTCATTGAATTATCACAATAAAAACCTTTTAAAGATACAAACTATGGAATAAGAAAGAAGAATCTTGTTTTTTGGTAGGCTTCAGAGGGTTGTAAACTTTATTTGATGGAATTAGATCTTCGTTGAAAGCATCGTAGATACTCAGAGAAAGTTACATAATGATAAGAAACTCAAATGGATTCTTTTCGCTGTAATTTAGCATTGAGTTTATGAAACAGAAATAAATATATTGACATTAAATAAATAGATTGTGAATGTTCATCAGCATCAAATTTGTTTAATAAAATACAGAAGATGGTTTATTTATACAGCTCTCAGCTACATTTCATTTGAAACCGCTCTTCGATTACTTCATGAAACAGAATTTATGAGAATTTTGGATCAAACCAAAAACTTTTCGAAATGATCAAACAAGAAATTTGCTTTCAGGGAAATGATGATGAAAGTTTTATTAGAGAAAATGGATTTGAGGATCTTAGAGTTGTGTTGAACATCAAATTACATTCTGGAAGTGTTGAATTTTTTATCTATGTTGGTAAAATCTAATGTTTTACTTTATTACTTAAACTTCTGCAATAAATTCTAATAGAATTTTACTGATTAGACATCTTAATATGTTTTTTTTACAGTTTTAAGCCGAAGAGACAAAAATTTAAAAGTTTTTACAACTTCCTTTGCAATGACACATAACAAACATGTCGTCACTAATTAATTTACGATAACTTTCAAACATGGATAGGAAACCAAATGGATAAATTAATGGAAGAGTTTTCTATTTATATTTGTTTCTCTTTCGTTTCAAGATATTTACACATAATTTCCTTTGATTTTCGTTATAAGATTGCAACGTAGATAAGATTTCAGATTTCACTCCAATTAGCTAGAAGCTTAAACATGAAAAATATATGAGTTAAGCGAAGGCTTATGAAAAGTTTATATCTGGATACATACACAAGAATTAAAATTAAATAATGAACAAAATGTTGAGATGTTTACCATTTTAAAAATAACATAAAAAATGAAAAGTTTATTGCAGCTGACAGAAGATTTTCTTTATAATAATGTAAATAATGTGAAAAACATTTTAAAAAGAAGAATTTTTGGGACAATTCCAAAATATTTCGGGAAAAAAATTTAAATTAAGTTAAACTTCAACTGAGATTTCTCATTTTTCAGATGTATCCATTGAGCTCGAGGATTCACTGGAAAATTATCAGCTAGAAAATATAGAAGAGAACATGATTTTAACATCTGATACATTCAACAAAAGTCGTAACGACAGTGATGCATTTTTTGATCTAAATGTTAATCAAAATGTTACAGCATTGGTGGGAAAATCCGCATATCTGAATTGTGTTGTTAAAAATTTAGGAAACCGAACAGTTGAGTATTTATCAGTGTGGGTTTTTTATGTTTATTTCTTCCGTTCACTTTTATATTTATCCAATTATATTTCGCAAGTGAATGATGAAATGTTTCTGAAACAATTTCCCTAATTTGATTTGCATCATTCACAAATTGTGAATTACTGCTGCATTAGGTGTCATGGATCCGGCATCGAGATTTACATATTTTATCTGTCAGCACCTACACCTTCTCGTCTGACCTTCGTTTTCAAACATCACATCACCGAACGACAAACGAATGGACATTACTGATAAAATATGTTCAGAAGCGTGACGCCGGTAGCTACGAGTGTCAAGTCTCATCACAACCGATTAAAAGCTTTTTCGTTAATTTGAACGTTATTGGTGAGAGAAGACATTTTAAATTATTCATGTAGCAAGTCTTTGTTTTTATGCTCGTTCTATTATCCCACGCTCCTCATGGTTCTTCCTATTCATTCATTTTTTTCTTCTTTCTCTTTCGTTATCTTCTTTTCTTTTCATTTATTTATTTATGTTTTCCATCGAATGAAACTTATATCCTGTTTTTAGAAGAATGATAAATCGATGTTTCTTTTTCCGTTTGATGACTTTATTATTAATCATTATGATGAATATCAACCTCAACCCCACATTCGACCTCAGATGGTGCTAATAATGATATTTATGGACAAAAGTTTATGTGATCGAAATTCGTAGTGAATAGAAATTGAAGTTAATCATCTGGCAAGTAGCAACAAAATAAATATATACGTGGGAGTGACAAGAAATTTTCCTTCCTCGAAGGAATTTAAACGGTCTTAAGAGAACATTAATCTGTGATTCTCAGCTTATCAAATATTTATTTAACCCGAATCAAAACATAAATATTACGTTGGATGAAAATAAATCACACAAAGCATAATTTGTATGATATCAAACATAAAAAGAAAAGCTTTCATCAAATTTTTCTTTTTGAAAAGCTGGTGATGATTTTAACTTATCAATTTAAGTATCTCATCATGTGGGTGTCAGCTTCAAGATTAATGTTACTTTAATCATTTTCCTACTTTGATATTTATTTCAATTTGAATTTTATTTTTTTGTCAATTTGTTAAAGTTCAAAAGCTTGAATAATTTAAAAATATGTTTGAAACAATCTACATCTGTACAACAATAAACTTCTCTTTATCTTGTTATCCATACTTTACATCTTTTCTTTCGTCGACTTTTATGTCATGGAAAATTGGAAAACGCGCAGTTCCAACCGCTTTCATTTTGGGAGGACCAGAATATTTCATTAGCACGGTAATCAAGCTTAATTATTCTCAGTTTTTTTTTGTATTCTCTTCTTAATCTGAGGAATTAACGTTTGTATAACATTTAGGGATCAACTATAAATCTCACATGCATCATAAAATATTCACCTGATGCACCGACGAATACGTTTTGGCATTTTAAAGATAAGGTGATTACTTATTTGCTTAAATCCTATTTAATGGATGGAAAATATTTACCAGGGATGAAGTTATTAACTTGTTTTCTATTTATTTACGTGAAGGTATTAAGCTTTGAAAGAGAACCACGGTTATCACAGTTTACCGAGAATGGAGACAGTTTCACGAACTATTTACATATAAGAGATGCAAATGTCAACGACTCTGGAAGGTATGCTTGCGCTCCAGTCAATGCAGACCCAGATTTCATACAAGTTCATGTTGTGAATGGTAAGAAGCTTCTTCGCTTGCTGAAACAAATATTCATCACCTCATTCGTTTTATTTATCTCTCAACAGGTGAAAATCCAGAAGCTTATTCGAGCTCTCCGAAGTTATCGACTTGTTTTTCACGGAAATTTTCATTCCTTTCCTTTTGTATTTTAATTTTAAATGAAATAATAAATGTCTTTTATGAGCGAATTGTTTCAAGCAATTCAAAGAGCTGACACTTGTAGAAATTTGCTTTTTAAATTGAATCTATTCAACGCTGAGATAAATTTTGTAAGCAGGTTCTTGAATGAATAAATTTAAGCGAATGAAATTCAATCAAACATTTTTATCTTCGAAGAACGAGTTTTCATTCATTTGAAAATTCTTCAACTCATCAATTTCGCTTAAAGAAAAACTTTTGAAATACCGAAAGATAAGCTGTCGAATTGTAAAAGAAATTGCTTAAAGTTTAACAACTACAAAAGTCTAAAACAAATTATTTAAATGATAAAAAGTTTTTTGAAAATCATCATGACGGTGAATTGATAATGTCTTCTAGACTTTAACAGATCAATGCGTATATCTTTTTAGTTTTTATTTCTATAAGCTCCTTTCAGTTTCATACAATTCTATAAATAAGATTAAAATGTGAAACCTTTCCTATGTCTATTTCCTTTAAGTTGAAATATTGAAAGGTCGATTTCAAGTCACTAGTTTTTTTTTCTTGCTCCATTATTACGATAGAAAAAGTATTTCAGACTTCTTCCTTTCGTCGTTCATGAATATTTAAGAAGAATATATCAACAATCTCATTCTCTCTAACGGTCCTTTTCAAACGAGTTAGACTGGCTATCGTTTAAAATGAAATGTGATTTTATTTTTACAAAGCCGACCTTTTTTTCATCATCCACAAGTAATATTGTTGGGAAAAAAATGTTGTGAGATTTTTGTTTGCTTTTTCAAAGCGACGAAAGTTGTAAAATGTTTCCTCGATTATTGTTGAAACTTTTCTAGTTTACAAAGGGTGGAAAAGGCTTTTCAATTTAAGTGTTTTTAAAGGAAAATGTCACGTTAACAAATGAAAACTTTTAGACCAAATTAACATGCATAATTTAAAGCACGCTTGGAAATGAAATAGAATAGAAAATTTCAAATTATATCTCAAAGGTTTATTTAATGATATGAGTTACATTACTTTTCCAAATTCATAACAAGAAAATCATTCATTTTTGTTGAAGTATGCATTATTATGGTTTGTTCATGTGTGTAATTTAAAACTATCAACAATTAATATCATATTCACGTTTAAATGCCATAAAAAAACTTTTCAGCTTTCCAATTTTTTGAAAAGAAAGCAAGAAAGAAACTTCGAAATCCCTCAAAACAAATAAGGCAAGTATTTAACTCTGATCTACTCAATAATACAGAAGCAATTAATTCGTGAGTTAATTGCTACAGTTTGGGAAGTAATAAAATATTTAAGCTGTCAATAAATTCAAGTTTGTGGATTAAGGAATGATTAATGATATTTATACAGATATAGTTTAATTTATGAGTTCTAAGTATTGATTATTTTACTCTCAGCTATTACACTTACTGAATCAGTAGTGGTTTAATTTATTTTCAATAATTAAGTATTCAAACCCTTAAGGAGTAATTCAATTTAAATTGAAGTTGTTTCTATGTAAATGCAGAGACGACGACGTGATTACAAGAGAGATTTTAAGTTTTGTTGTTTTAGGAAGCTCTTTCAATTTAAAGTCATTAAGTTGAGCAATAAACAGAATTCCAGTGCGAATTTTCTACAGAAATAAATGTGTTCAAAGTCCCGCTAAAAGTCCAGCAAATACTTTAAATTTATGAGAAAAGTTTTTCTTTCAACAAGTATTTATCAACGTAAATGAAAGCAGGAAATTGTGCAATTATTTCTTCTTACAAATTTTTCTTGAGAAGGAATCACGAACTTTCTTTAGAATGTACAAGCTTTAATAAAACATAAATCAGAAGTCCGGAAGCACAAACAATATTCACGTTTTGCCTTCGATAAATATTTTGATTATGTTTGGTCACGATTTTTCTGGAAAATATTGATGATTAAAAGACGTTTAGCAAATTCTTTTCCTCCTTCCAAGAAGAGACAAAAACATGAATTTAATGAAATTTCTGAATAAATTTTCCCCGTGATTTTGAAACACATACTTTCCTTGAAACTTTAATCATTTCTCTTCTCCACAAACAGAGGCAAGGTTTTTGTTGCTAAATTATTCTCCAGACTCCGCCATCATCAAATTATGATAAAAATCTCTGAAGAAGCATTCGTTAACTTTTTTTTTCGTGCCATAAAAATGGTGAAATAAAATGTTTATAGCTTTCTCATGTATCTGAGATTGCTGGTTGGCAAAAATTATATCAAAAGGTATAAACAAACGAAATTTAAAATGAAGCAAGTTTATTTTATCAACGAAATCAACAGTCTTTAATTAAAAGTTTGTATTATTTTAACAGCATGAAAGTCGTGGGGTGGGAAACATAAAAAAGTCTGTTACCGAAAGTCGGCCCCAACAATAAATATCGTGCAAAAGCCCGATATTTAAAACTCCGGCAGTTATAGAATTTCTAGACGAACAGTATTAGTAAAAATCTAACTCCAATAAGGGGCCACTTTGTATAATGTTTCCACCTTCGATATTCCAGAAACTTTTCACACAAAGTGGCCCCTTATTGGAGTTAGATTTTTACTAATACTGTTCGTCTAGAAATTCTATAACTGCCGGAGTTTTAAATATCGGGCTTTTGCACGATATTTATTGTTGGGGCCGACTTTCGGTAACAGACTTTTTTCCCTTAAAAAAAACACGCTCTGACGCTTTGAAATGAGACACTCGTCTGAATTCTATACGAAGTTTTTTTTTCTTCGCGATGTCATCATCATCATCATCAGATCAAGGACAGGCACCTATAGGCCAATCCTGGCCATATAGGAACCACCATCAAAAGCCATAAGCGTTTTGAGGGCAATGGTCATAAGTGGCACGTGAAAATGACAACATTACGCAATTTCATCTTCGCGATGTTTTTTTTTTTTCGCTGTGAATGTTTTTTTTTTTTCGCTAGGAATGTTTTTTTTTTTTCGCTAGGAATGTTTTTTTTTTTTCGCTAGCAATGTTTTTTTTTTTTCGCTAGGAAAAGGGCAACTTTGTATGGCAGGTACCCGAAGTAATAAAGGTACACACCCCATAATTTGATAGAAACTTTCTATTTGTATTTAAAACACTTTGGTAAAGAAATTTTTCAAATCGGTTAAGAAATGTGGAAATGGGAGTGTCTACATCCATCCATCCATCCATCCATCCATCCATCCATCCATCCATCCATCCNGAAATCAACAGTCTTTAATTAAAAGTTTGTATTATTTTAACAGCATGAAAGTCGTGGGGTGGGAAACATAAAATGAACGTCATTTTGTTATTATTAATATGAGAAGTTTCGTCATTTAAGTTTTCATCTTGACAAGAGTGACGACTTTGTAAATTCTTTATCACTGTATTGAATTTCCTTTAATCGTAATAAGCAAAAGATAATTACCAACTAAGCAATAAACATTGAAGATGAATAAAGCTGTTGTGGAAAATAAATCTTGTAAATAATTGGATTTCTTCAGGTTAATGAAGCAAATCATGAAATTGGATCTGAGACACTCTGTCATCTCAAAATCTCTAATTATATTCATGCATGAACAGAAATAAAACCAACCGAGACTACACATATTAGCAATTACGTATCTGCATGAAAAAGGTTGACTTTTACAAGAAAAAAACTTGAGCTGTGATGAGATGCTCCATGTTGATACTTGACAATGACTAAAGAAACATCAACGAATTGTGAGGCAATGAAATGAAATAACGAATGAGAAAAGCCCCTTGAGAGACACTCAACTCGTAATTTTTGAAGATTTCTTTCTCCTTCCTACGTTTCTTTTTAGGTTTATGATTCTTCCAGGACTCGATTACGCTTTTTCCGATTTCCTTTTATGCGTCTTCAGAAATGAATTCAAATAAAAATTATATTTTGTAACATAATCAAAAGCTCTTTGCTTTCGACATTTATGGCATTTTGAAGGGTTTCATTGAAAAGGTCGACAAAGTCAATACAATTCCTGCTTTGAATTCGTAGGATTGTTGATCTTTTGCTTGCTACATTTACATATAAAAATTTATTCAAGCTTTATCATAATTTTTTTCCAGGAAACGTGAGCTTCAATTACATTTAGATACAAACTGAAAACAAATTTCTCAATTTGAAATGAATTCAACAGGTTTCAAATATCACATGGTTATTGTTAAGGTTACCGGCACCTAATTTAGATCGATAACTTTTCAAATTTTCAGGTGTTGTTGAAAGATTTCGAGAAATTTGGTTTTTTTATTTGAAAATCTATTTGACTATGTTGAAATATTTGTTTAAAGATTAATGCATGTTGCTTCCATTTGTCATGGTTTTATGAACACTTCTTTATTTGGCAAGAGAAAATATTCGCCTCAACAAAGGTTTTTTGTTTGGTTACAGGGAAATTTAATAAAGAAGATGGATAAGATGGTTTGTGTACAACATTTTGTTTAAACTACTCTCTTCTGAGTTATCTATCTGAGTAATTACTAAAAAAAGTCAAATCCAGTCTTCCACTTTCTCTTTGTATGCTGATAACGATGAGAATAATGTGGAAACTTTAATACTTTAAAGCATTTCTAAACATTGAAAAGTTTCAACTAAATATGATTCTCATCTCTTAGCTGTAATTTGTAAAAAAATAATTTGCAAGAACTTTTCGATCAAAGAAGAAAATTTATTCATTTCTTTATGAATTTTGTTTCTTATTTTTCCTGAATTTTAAATTTTATTCAAGTGTACAAATGATAGAACATTCTGGTAATTTCAGCTTGCAATGCTATACTTAACGAAACTAGAGCAACTGTTCGAACATGAGCAGACGGAAACATTATAATTGCATTTCATTAAATTTCCCACGCCAGCTAACAACAGGAACCGCGATAAGTTTAAAATTACAAAAATTTAAGGAATTTCCCAATGTTTTGTCTAGGAATGAAATTTCAATTTGGATTTTGGTGTTTTCAAAGAGTTCACCAAATATTTGAAAATGCTGATTAACACTTCTCTGGTTACAATGAGTTGTTCACTGCAATTAACTGAAAAATTGCATAGATATGTAAAATCATTTTACAATTGAATGGAAACAATTTTTTATCAAGAAACTCAAGACGTTTTCCGACATTTCTTAAAGCCATAAATTTTGAAAACACGAACTAAAGAGAAAAAATGTGAAATAAAATTCAGTATCAGTTCTAAGGATGCATGTATGGAAAATCTAATCAAACGAATTATTCTTAGTTGAATAATTTATTTATAATCTCCAGTCTAGACGAAAATATTATAGAAAATCATGCTTTGGTACTACAAAGTCAATAATCTTTTTATGATTGGTTCTGCAGAATTTAAAATAAAAGAAAATTAATTTTAACTATTCACTGCACCTCGTTAAAAAATTCAATGTAAAGTATTGAACATATTTTTGAATTATTAATTAAATTGATTGTAATAATCATAACCTGAAGTAATGAAAAATAAAATGGAAAATTTACACAAAAAACTTTTCCTTTCAATGTTTTATTTTTATCTACATAAACAAAGCAAATGTAAAACGACAATCATAAAACTAAAACATGTGAACAGTTAAAGTTGCTGTTCTACATCAGAATTTTTATGATTCAGTTTTCCCCCAGATGCATGCAGCGACCGTTTAGCTCTTTACCAGTTTACAAAGTCCAACGTGTCAAATAACTGACGTTTGTTCATGTAAACAAATTTATTTTAGTTATTTTTTACGATTAGAAAAACAAATTATTTGTTGGTGAGTTTATTCATTTTTCTACTTAAATGCAATGCACAAACGTTTCTCTTTGGGATGGTACAAATGAAACCAATGCGCTTACAGTTGTACAATAAAATAACAACAAGATAAGGAAAGATTGCATCATTCAAATGAACGGCTTGAGTAAGAAGAAAGCATAAGACATTTGTCGCCGATTACAAACATAGAATGTTGAGGCTTCCTGTGAAATTTAAATGAAAAAATTGTCATAAAATTCAAAAGTAAAGGATAGCAAAATCTAATCAAGCCTTGGAGCTTCATTTCAGAGCCTTGAAAGGGATAAAATCTCGCGTTTTATTTAGTCTGGCATTATTAGCTAATTATGCACTTTTTTATTTAATTTTATTAACATTTATTTCAAACCTTTCTTTAATTTGTTACATTAATTTAGGGTTGTCACGTCATGGTGGATGTTTTTTTGTATGGGAGTTTTTTAAACTCATTTTATACATAGAAAACTTGGTTTTATATGTACAATGTTTTCTTATGATATGTTCAAATAGCAATTCTGAACATATCTTTCATACAATACAAAGTTCTATAACCTACGCATTGCGAAATATTTGAATTTTAAATTTTCCATATGATACGTAGGTATAATATTTTTCAAAGGTAACTTTCGTTCTTTAGCTATAAAACTTAAACTATCATATTTAAATATATAGTATGTTTGGGAAAGTTGTTCCTTGATACATTCTGCAACTTTTTTTTATAGATTGTGTTTCTGTAGAATGGCACCAGAGGGCGCTGGTGACAAATTTGTAATTAATTAATTTCCAGCGCCCTCTGGTGTCACCTTACAGAAACATAATCTAGAGAGAGAAGATGCAGAATGTATCAAGGAACAACTTTCCCAAACATACTTTATACTTAAATATGATAGTTTAAGTTTTATAGCTAAAGAACGAAAGTTACCTTTGAAAAATATTGTACCTACGTATCATATGGAAAATTTAAAATTCAAATATTTCGCAATGCGTAGGTTTTAGAACTTTATATTGTATGAAAGATATGTTCAGAATTGCTATTTGAACATATCATAAGAAAACTTTGTACATATAAAACCAAGTTTTCTATGTATAAAATGAGTTTAAAAAATTCCCATACAAAAAAACATCCACCATGACGACATGCATGATGCCATGACGACATGCATGTCGTCATGGTGAAAACCCTACATTAATTCTAATAATGCCTTGACCAATCAAAAGCTGAGACAGTTCTTACATTGTGTAGCAATCGGACGTCCCGAAATGGCAAGCAAACCTCGTAATAAATTGCAGTGTAACGAAAAGAAGATCAAATAAAGAAACATAATTAATAGTGAAGGTGTTTCAATCCAATAGTTGTAGTTACTCTTGAAAAGTCTTACAGTGAGAAAGAAAACTGGAAGAACAAATATCACAGTAACTGAAAAGACGACCCCGAGGTTCCCGACTAGCAGGAACATCAGCTACCAACTCACGAGATATTTCAATTGTATGATCGTTCCCGCTCCACTTGGAACGAACGCGGCCGAAATTTGTCACATTCAACAACACACTTTTGTAAACAGTCATACGCATAGTGCGTATGTGTTGGCGGGAGTGAAACGAGTAGAAAATACATAAAAGATCATCTAAACATAGTTTGTAAAAACAAAAAACCAGATATGTACAACTGTTTAAATTAAATAAACAAAATCATAATTATTTATGTCACTGAAAATCATAATTTATACAAACTTCTTTTCTCACTTCGAGAAATTAATTTGTGAAAATATAAAAATATTAAAACAAACAACTATTCAAAAAAGTGTTCTAGAAATTGCTTTGACGAAAACTCAGATTAAAATCTGACTACAAAAAGGGATCAGATCTTACAATAAGCGTTCAGTTTTTGTCATAAGTTTGATGGTGTAAAATCTCTGTTAGAAAAGTGAAATATAGTTAAAAGTTGTTCTATCTTAGCATTCAAAAGGAAGTGGAACAAATTTTAATTGTTCTTGACTATTAAGAAGGAAGTAGCCAAATTTTAGAAAAGAAAAATTTTCTGCAGGTAAACGAACGTCATTAATTAACACTTAAGTAGTCACCATCGTGACAGTATCAGTTAGTTACCCTTTAAGTTATTTTTGCTTTCATTGCAAATTCATGTTTATTTGTGTATGTTTCAAAAGTATATTCGATTGAAAAGACGATCAACGAAATAAAATATTTATGTTGAAGTGCTGAAACAGCATTAAAGTTCAGACTATGCAAAGAAATATCTTCATTTAAGTGCGTCTTTCAATTAGGCATATAAAAGGAAAATTTCGTTCTCTTTTTCATTCAAGTTTTACCATCAGAACAATAAACATAATAAAAAAAATTAATTAGTGATAAATTATTTATTTAAATCTGCATAGATAAATCGATAAATGGCATTGGATTATCAACGTTACCTGTTTCGTCTCATCAGACAAGAAAAGTCGGAATCATTTGGATCTTTTGTAGACCGATTGCGTTATCAAGTTGCACAGTGTAAATTTTCTAATGAAGAAATTCATTTGAAAGATCAGATCATTGAAAAGTGCAACATTAACGAGCTTCGTGCTAAAGCATTTCAGGTGGAATTATCATTGAATCAACTGATAATAACTGGAAGAACAATAGAAGCTTCTTTGAAGAATTGTTCGAATGAACAGCCAGGGACTTCACGAAGTTTTCTGATTAAGGACAGAAAGATCTCCTGTAAGCGATGTGGATCAAAAGTTCATACAACTTTTGATATATTATGTCCAGCACTTAAAGAAATCTGTTCATCTTGTAACAGAAAAGGTCACTTAAATTCCATGTGTCTTTCAAGCATTTTCAAGAGGAAAGCTGCAAAGGATTTATCTTCAGATAACCCGTATGGTCACTTGTTGTTGAAAAAACGTCCAGCAGTTTCATTTGCACCAGACACCAAAGTGGAAAAACATTTCTCTGCACCTGAGAACGTCATTAAAAGAGAACCCGGAGCTTCAGATGAATCTTCGAACGTCGTAAGATATTGCAAATATTTATTTTCCGTTTCTAAAATAATTTAATGTCTAATATTTCTGTTTGCAAACAGCAGCGACCAAATTCATCAGCACCATCTTCAATACTCGTTCGCACGTGTAAAGTTGGAGGTAGAAAAGCGAAGCTTTCGGTTCAGTTTACAAGCGTCTCGAATGTCATAAGTAAATCTCTGCTTCGAAAATTAGAAGCGGAGAAATTCAAGTATTTTACATACGATATGATTCCATGTAAGATTGGAATCATGGAATTCATTGGTCAAGTGACATCTGATATTGAAATCAACGAAAAAGTTGTAAACATTGTTTTCTATGTTCAAGAAGGGAACTCGGATCAGGTGACTATAAATCCCAAAACTGCAAGACAGTTGGGATTGTAGCATTAAAAATAAAAGAATGTTTTAAATTTTGAGAAAAGAAACACTGAAAATCTTTCACATGTCATCAGTTTTCTTAAAAGATGTTTAAATTTTAAACAAATACAGAACTAAACTGAACAAATTTGGAGTTTAATTTTTTTAAATATAAATTTTTAAATACTTTATTCATATTTCAAAAAGGCTGTGAAATAACCAAGGTTTGAATTACAGGCTTTGTTTATCATGATTTATTATCTTGCACATGTCAACAGTTATTTATGTCGAATTGACAACTTCACGGAGACAAAAAAAATGCAAGCAAGGAATTTTTCAGATAAAAATTGGATTGTGAAATTCAAATTCAAAACTTATCGAATAAATATTTCTCATTCTGTTAATAAACATTCAAACATATCTTGAAGTATTTCAAGATTAAAGGATTAAAGTTTTGAAATAAATAACATGACAATGCTTGACTGCATCGCAAAAAGGAGAACACGAAGAAAGGGTCAAAGATAAAAATTTTATAACATGATTAAAATTGAAAAATTATGAAAATGAAAGCTAGGGTTTTCTTAAAAATTTTACATATCTAAGATTTTGCCTTTGAGACAAGGCGGAAGAAGATTTTTTTTACGAGGAGAGATAAACTTACGCATTTCATGATAGAAAGGAAAACATGCATCAACTTAAGGATAGAAAATGTGATGTTACAAGATTCTTTTTGTGAGCAGAGATTTCCTACTTATCTAACTACTCATCTTAGAAATGGAAAAAATGACCCTTCATCTAAAACGGAAGACTTTCTCACAACTAAAAGGATTTTCGTCGGCATTAAGATGTGCTTTGGAAAGTAAAGCAAGACGAAAATAAATGTGGGAATATATTTCATCTCTAAATGACAGAGATCACGTTCTTTTTTGATAAGTGCGTGAAGGAAATATGTTTCAATCTACATCTTGACCGGAGGCGAACTAGAACAATTTTTTTATTGATTTCAGATGTTTTCTTTCTTATTCCAACATTTATTTATGCTTTTTGCAGCTACATAAAAATTTTACGTAGGTTATTTTCATATGACGATGTCGTATGTGGGCTAATTGAACGCCTACACAGTTAAAATAAATAAATACCTTTTTGCTTAGATATTCCATTTTGATTTCAGAGATATTTTTATTCCAAAACCTACATTATTATAAATAGATAATTGCTTAATAAACTGAATATTTAATTTCAACAAAACAAAACCTCATATGTATCCTTTTCAACTGTATGAATTTGGACAAGAGTTGAGTGGAGTGGAGGAATAATTAATTGGTTCATTTGAAACTTCAACTACCAAAAGTAAAAACCACGTACAAGTTGCATAAATTATTTTCATTACGAGATGAATAATAGCGTTTGCATATAAACTTTTCTGAAGCTTTTTAAGCGCAGTTTGATGCAATGGAAAAGACAAAAACATAGCTGAAAGGTATAAACATAGCTGAAAACAGAAACCAATTAATTTTTTATGTCAAAGTAAGTGACATTTTTATTTCACGCTCAATTTTCAAACAAGTTCATTAAAAATTCCATTCCACAGATCATCGGTCAAAACGACCGTCTTTACAATGAAATTGGATTCGAAATTTAAATTCAATTATTCTTATTTGAGGACTCGGTTCTTTAATCTGATTATTTTTCATCTCACTCTCATCTTCTCACTTCATTCAGTAATGAAATTTCATTCCATCATCGATTATGAATCAATTTCAGCACCGCAATGGACTTTTTGCTTTCTGTTTAATTTAAGGATTATGAGGGAAATATGAAATGGTAAGCTCATGAAATGTTTGTTTTTGCTCTTATGTTGAGAGCTTTTTAAATTTTAATCATTAAATTATATTTTTCTTTAAACTCGAAAACATCCATTTCCGGTTGTTTGCTCGGATCTGTTTGTTTGAACTTCAAACATAAGCAGCTATTGCATTTGGGTTGTCCTTCAACGAATTCTTTGATTTCTTTCTAAAATATTCTAAATTTAGCTACATGATGAATTTATCCAAACATTAAAGTTTTATTCTAGAAATCCGATTGAAGTGAACACCGCAAGCTGTTGAGTCATACAAGAAAAACATTTAGAGACGAGAAAAGCTTTTAATGCATTAAAATTTAACAGTCGTCGTTTAGATATATGTGGGTGAGACTTTAAAAGTGTCATAAATCTCTCCACGCCCCATCAATGCTCTTATTTATGTTGATGAGTTGAATGCTTTTCAAAGTTAATACATTTAAGCTTTCAGAATGACAATTTTAAATGTAAGTAAAGACGCAGTTAGGACATTCACAAACATATGAAATTAAATTTCTATGACGTCTTCTCCTTTCGAAGCTTTTTGAAGCAAAAAATTAATATTTCCATCATTTTCATCAAATCATCATAAAGTAAATTAATTCTGTCATAGCTTCAAGTCATCTAACATATCTTCGTATAGAATTATTCAAGTTTTTACTTTAAAATCAAATCAAACATTTAATTTCAAAATGTGAAACGAGACAAAGTTGATATAAAGGATGTTTGTGTATAATTTTATTAATATTTATCAAAGTGAAAAGAATATTATCACGTAGTTTTGTTATTTGCATAAAATAATTGAGCGCTTTGATTATTGATGCGTGCTTTACCGAAAATCGTGAAGTAACGTGAAAACTTTGATAATTTACAAACTTGTTATACATTATAAATCACCAAAGTCTGTCTCACGAGACAAAACTTTGTAAGTTTCACTTAGTCATGTTCCATTTAATTTTTCATATTTTTTTTATTCGTTGACGAAATTTTTATTCTACAGACAAATTATTTAAAAATTTTGCACCATTCAATGATGTTCTCCTTCACCATGATGATGTTTATATTTTTCCAGTCCTCGAGGATTATGCCAATCAATACCAAGAGCTTTTTCGATACCAAGTGTTGCCAAAAAAAGTCCAAAGCCTAAAGGAAAGCCACGGAAAAAAAGTTTTGTAACACGACCTCCGTGAGTTCCGAACACTTTTTTATCAAATCTCCAAACTTCGTTTCTACAAGTAGAAATTCATTTAAATTCTTCTTGATAATAATGTGGAATATTTAATTTTAACTAACCGTAACCACGGATCCTTCAATCCCATACGTGCGAGGGATTTCTCTACTTGCACCAATTCTGGTGCATCGACTTTATAGATTTTGTAGTTTGGTACTTTATATGGTTCATGGTGGTGATCGTGTCCTCCCATTTTAATGCTTAGACCTAGATATCAATGGAGAAAAGAGTTTAATAACTTAATTGCACAAGAATATTCTTTTGAAGAATTATCTAATCAAAAATAATCTTTTTCATTTTTCTCTAGTAGGTGAACACTCTGAACTAAAAGCTTAAGTAGCTTAAGAAAAGCAATATTGGTATGCCATTAAGCTAAATGAGATTTCAATAGATTATTGCTATATAAAACTATTTAAAATTGTTTTTAAAATCTTACAAATGAAAACAGAGGAAAAATGTGCAGAAAAAACGCAATAAACTGACCAAAATGTTTCTTGTCTGTCTGTCTATTCATGTCGGTAAAGTAGATTGAAGCAGAAGAAAGGCAAAGATTCAAATTTTACAATGGTCGTTAAATTTAAATTAGTGAAATGAAATAAGTATTAACTTGCTGTCAAGGTTTATTTTATTTTCATTACATTTTCTAAAATATTCTTCCAATATGACTTCTTCTACAAAATTTATCATTCATAGGATTTAAGTGTCTTTGATGAAAGAACGTATCAATCAAAACTGATTAATGTTCAATTACAAGCATAAAAATCGTATTAAAGTACATTTTAAAAATGGTTGTTTTTATCTTGCTAACAATCATCTTTAAATTTTTTAAGCAGGCAGATAAAACTATTTTTATTCAAAAATTTCATTTAAGTTTATTCAAAGAATTTTATTTTTCTCTCAAACATTGATTAAAATTTTTGGCACGTACTTCTCATAATTAGAAACTCATTTTTGTTTATTTTTATCTACCAATTTGTCATTTGTAATCTTTCACAGATTTTAGAAAAGACGTTAATGAAGGAAATGCGTCCCAAACTAATGCCACAAAAGAGAAAGGAGAGAAATCACTTTACCCCTTGAATTATTAGCTTTTGAGGAATTGTTCTTTTATCATGCAACAGGTGTGAGCTTAAAAAGGTCACGTCTTAATTTTTCCTCATTTGAAAAAACTGAAGTGAAAGAAAAGAAAGTTGAAAAAAGAAGAAGATAAAATAAGAGAGAAAAAACGAATTCAATGAAGCACGTCGTGCGTGAATGAATCTCCATCTTGAATCGTCAGAAGAATTTTACCGAAAAATTTTAAACACGTACACTGGAAAATTTTGTTGGAGATGGAGACATATGAAACGCTTTTTGAAATTATCACAATTGCTTATAAATTGTTATGTAACATGAAGTTTCCTGTGGTGGTTTAACTTTAATAAAACATAGATTTGTATCGTTCCTAAGGGAAATTCAAAGTTAATTTTATCGTGTCGTTGGAAAAGTTACAGCACAAGTAGCTAACAATTAAAAGGAGATCGACATGAAGAACTAGTACTTAAGTTGTTAATAATGACATCTCTTAATCCATTGCAAAAAGATGTTTCATAATAGAAATCCTCATGCAATTTAATGACAATTTATTATATTTAATGACAAAGGAACGTCCGAACGTAAAAGTTTCATCGCGTCAGTTTACTTTTACCGCAGATTTTTCTTTTGAAACTTTTACAGATTTTCTTTAAGGTATTATGAATGTTTTTAAGTATTTAAGCTCTCCTTCCACAGTTTTCAACAATTTGTTGTGCATTCGCTTGAAGCATTTCATTCATTATTGTCTCGAAAATTCATTAAAAGAAAAGTGAGAAAAATGATTTTTATGTAGGAATATTAAAAATTTCTCCCACCATTGAATTATGATTACAATTAAGATAAAACTTTTCAGAATTATCACAATATTCAATATGGAATAGCATTAAATCGGATATAAGAATGGCAAATTCGACTTCGGTTTTCAAAACGAAATGCTTGTCTTACTTTAACTTGCAGAGATTACAAGAATGAATGCTCAACCCTCCCCTTCCCCATCCCAAAACATCCACTGAATCATTACTAGCCTATGTTGAATGAATGTTATCTAGTGCTGAGATATGAAGTGATAATATTTTACTTCATTGAGATTGTATGATTTTTATCAATCATGTCATAGTTTAATTTGTCTTGTTTCAAGAATAAAATTTCATAAGATAAGCTGTAAGCATGAGAAGATTTTCTCAGAAAATCTTAAAAAGAGCATGCTCTTAAATGTTTACGAATGAACCAATAAATAAACAAACAAACAAACAAACAAACATCTTATTCACAATTAAATTTAATTTCTCTTTACCTCATTAAATAATTTTAATTGAACTGTCGAAAATTTATGTTTTATCTGATAATTTTGAAGCATTGTTAAAAAGTTAGCAAGATAAGCTTTTATCTAATCTTTGAATAACAAACTTGACAGAGAACATTTCCAAACGATCCAAAAAGTCACCTCAAACATTTCTGAAACAAGTCTCAAAGATTTGCAGACATTTTAACCTTCGGGGGTAATTCAATCAATGTTTCTTTTTTGCAAAAATGTTGTTTTGTTAGAAACAAACTGAACCAGACAGCAATTAGGTAGGAATATCCAGTTTTAGGTATGAACGAAAGTCGTTTAAATCAGTTTACTCTTCTTTTTATTCTGTGTTAAACTTGAGAAAATTAATAAAGTTAGCTCTTCGTTTTTTTTCCCCTACAGAATTTCGACGCTAACCGAATTTCCGAAGTATATTTAATGGTTTGAGAACAGAAGCCATCAATCGATTCGCATCGTCTTTATTTTTTCTGCACAGGAATGTCTAGAAAGAAATTATATTGGTTTGTGCTTTCGCAAAAGGGAAGGAAAAAAATTAGATTAATAGTCGAGATAGTTGAGGTCGACTCTCAAATTATAGCTCACCATAATTTAAAACTCATTCATGGACTTAAGGCACGTTCAATTTCTAAAGCACCCAAATAATTTATTACACAATCATATAAAACTCTTTATTGCTTTGAAATAAACAGCTGAGGAAACAGTTGTCTTCTTCTCTTCATAGCAATCCCTTTCCGTGCTTCACTTAGACAGCCAAAAACAAAAACTTTTATTTTCAATTCTCCCATTGAAATAAATTTAATTCAACAAACATGCAGAATGAATGTTAATTTGTCTTCTGGGACCTTTAATGTTGTTCATCTTTTGTGATTTAATTTCAGGCCGAGAACATATTTCATACGAAAAACGGATGCGGAGGGACTCAACAACAAACAGGATGTGATATGATAATTCAAAGTTTATCGTGCAGCAAGAAAAGCCTTTTCTCTGAACTCTCAGTGAATAGCATTTTGAAAAGTTAGGAGAGCCGGAAAGAACAGAATTTTCATTCCTCTTTTCTCATTAAATATATTATGAATTCTGATGTTATTATTATTTTCTCTCGTAAGATTATCATCATAATGATATGTTTACGAACCAAGAAATTACATTTTGTTAGGTGTTCAATATTAGATTCGTTGCTGTAGGTTTATAAAAAACTTTTCCCTATTTTCTTTCAAGCCTTTTCGAACTTACTGTCAAAAACGAGATGGGACTTCTCTCATGTTTAGAAGAAAAAGGTAAAAGGCATAAAATATGAAATATTTGTAAAAAGACAACTTAGATAAACTTGTAGGCGAATGTGGGATAAAAAAGCACTGAAGCAATGTCATTGAAATTTTCCGATGAAAATCCCGTATAAGCTGAAATAAAATGAGAAATTTTCTATAAAATCCTTTTTTAAGTTCCAGGAAGGAAAAAAGGTTTTCTTTACGAATATTAAATTTAGAGATTTCAAAGAAATGCCGTGATAAACAAAGTTGAATAATTTCTTCTCACACTTTATCTGCTAATCATGTTGCCTGGCAATGTCAATGAGATATCCAAGTATCAACCTTTTCACTTCTCAATCGAAAGCTTTTCACGTTTCCAAGCTCCAATACGACATTCAGTAGGAAAAAAATTAAAAGCAATAAAAGCCAGACTCAATAAAATTTTTGTGCATTTTCTGATAAAAGTAGATATTCGGTTTGCAGCAATTTTATTGTCACATTAAATATTTTAATATCAATAGAAATTTGCATATTTCAGAACAGCAGAAAGTTTGATTGGGTGTGGCTTTTAAACTTTCTAATTTCTTTTTCACATCGCAATGCAGTGTAGAATTTTCCTGATCTGACTAATTTTAGTTCTAACCAATTCTTAGGAATTGACAATCAACTAGAGAGACTTGAATCAAACCAGGAGCATTAAACTTTAATTCAAATTCAAAGTGATTAATACGATCAATGGCAGAGAAAAAGCAACTTGCAGAGAAGAAACAAAGAAATGAATATTTTCTGAAAAGTTTTGCAATAAAAGTTGAATGTAGTTTGTGGATATAAAACCATAATTTCTCATTTTCCTGACAAAATTTATGATTTCTTGTTTTTCATTTTGCTATCATTGCTATATCTTATTTGTGTTCAACCATTAAAATGATGATTTCAATAGTCTCCTGTTGGTTTCTAAGCTTTCATTTGAATGTGAAAAAGTTCCATGGGAACAAAATATATTTTAATTGGATGTTTCCATCTCATCATTACAGATTTTTACACGTTAAGAACATAATAACAATTAAGAGATATTTAAAATAAATGGTTCCATTGCTACGTTAATTTATTTCATCAAAGCAAGTCTTCTTTTTGTAACAGTTACAGACATTTATTCATCTAATTAGAAGAATATTTTACTAAAAATATCTCAATCAAAAATATGTTTTTCTTAAAGAATTTAAATTTTCCTCCACGTTTAAATCTAAGATAATTGAAAGGAGAGAAGAAAAGAAAAGTTCAAAGCAATTTGATAACAAAACCCATAGAAAGTTCTTTTTCCATATCAATAATGATATCTAACAATAAGCCCCTTATTGAGCAATGCAATAATAAAAAAAATTGTTGAGAAATAATTCACAAAATTCCATTACGAGATCTCGAGAGACAATAATTAAATTTTTTTCGTTTCCTTCATTTGTAATCGCTTTCAAATAGTTTAAAACGAGACGGCAATTTAAAACGAGCGAAATCGTTTTATTATCAAAGCTCATTTAATTCTCGGCATTTGTTTCAAAAATTTCGCACAGCATAAGAAAGATAGCATAAGAAAAGACTCGAAGCGTTTAATGTTCCTCGTTTTATCATCAAATTGATCAGCAATAAAGAATGCTTTTTATGCTTTGAAAGTCAGCCATAAAAATCAGAGCGTAAAAGTGAAAGGGGAATTTTGATTAAGCTCCACATCTAAATTACTAGCATAACAACCAGCAACAGAATCAGCAGCTTTAGCTGTTTCTCAGATAGTTTTATAGACACTAATTTGTTTCGACATGGAGAATTAATGGAAGTAATTAGATCAGATAGAGGAAGCTTAAGTGTGCGGATAAACGGATGTAATTTTTATGGAATAAACTGCTGGTGATGCTAGAGAATGTGAGCCATAAAGGTGAAGAGTGAATAGGCGAAGCATGTAAAGGATAATGGATAAAAATAAATCAATTTTATCAACATGTAGTATTGACTTACTTCTGACTTGAAGAATTCTTTCTTCATTCGTACAACTAAATAAAGTGTATAGCTTGAAGTTTTATTATTGGATTCTCAAGTCAGTCCATTCTTTTCTCTCCAAACAAGAAGAAAGTCATTGATTCTATGCTTAGAGAAATTTATTTGCAGGCTTATGGTTATTTAACCTTAAACATTCAAGATTTGTCAACATACATAAATGTTTGTTTGTTTATACAACAAAAACCGGAAAACATTGTATGGAATTCAGGGTTCAATTATAATTTTTTTTTTAAGAAGCATAAAAATTTAACTGGAGCCCCAATGGACGAAATAGAATATCATTACATACATTGAAGTATTTGTTATTTTCCCTTGCGAGCGACCTTATTAATCAAAGAATTCTGCATAGAATGCCTTTGAATATTCTATCATCATAAAACATTAAATTAGGTACATTGTTTTTATATCTTGATGAAAATTTGATTAAATTTTACTCTCTTAAGAGAAATAGGAAATATTTCAGAAGCTAGAAAATAATATTAATGTTGAACTTGATTAGAAACATTTTAAACTTTACAACAAGAAAATCTTGTACATCATGAGATTATCTTCCACGAATCAAAATCTGTAAAAACTTCTTGTATCTCCATTAATTTAATTCACAAGTTCATTGAATTGTCCTTAAAGCATATCCTCCAAAGTTTAAAACAAATCATTTTCTGCTACAAAAAATTGTCTACCTTTAAGAAATTCTACGAAAAAGGGACATTTACAATCTTTAAGAAATTTTCTTTTTTGCGGTTATTTTTCTACAATTTCATTTTCAAAGGAAATAAAGGAATGAATGACTTCATGTAATCTGATTGTCCGCAAGGTCAAAGAATTTTAGAGACACTTGAAAAACGATTTTTGTTAAGTTTGCGGAAACACATTAATTTTATTTGTTTATTTAGGTTACAAGAAAAAGATGTGAAGCAGATTGTGACATTTTAAATTGTTTATGGTGGGCGGAATGTCTTTCAATTTGAAAAAGGATAAAATTTTTATTGAATTATCAACATAGTAAAATATTGCGATTTTTGTTATCAGATATTTTAGAATATTTATGTAAATTACACTTTTAAAATATTTATCAATCATTGAAAACATTTCACCACGTCACAATCGAAAATATTTTGCGAGTCTGGAAATTAAAAGACGAAAAATGAAAACCCAGTGCAAGATTCATTTCATTGTGTAAATATGTATCTTCATAAGAATCTTCACGTTGTATAAGTTCATAAAAAATTCTGTTTATGAATTTCATCAGAAAGTCGCACTTATGTTTTCGAATTTAGCTTCCGGATGAATATCATCCCTAAAGCATAAAATGAGAAAAGTTTTCGTAAAAAATATAAAAATTAAACTGTCACAAACATCATTCATAAATGGCATGAAGGTACACGATTAATTCCAATAATCATCGTCGTTTCTATGGTTTTCTTTTATATTCACGAAATATCAGAGAGAATTCAAAATAATCTCGATAATGAACGCCACAGTGGAAAATGCAAGGCAAGTCAAACAAATTGTAAAACCAAAGCTGAAATGTTCGAAAGTTAGTACGATTGGTGAATAAATTTTCTGTTAAAAGGCTTGATAAGTTCAAAGCTTTTACGAAGCCAAATTCTTTTACTTTCTGTGACAAGTTTTGTAATCAATATTATACGAATAGAAGCAGAATAAAAAAATATATGCAACCACTACAAAATGAAGTTCCAAAGGTGATCGGAAATATATTTCATGTTTTACTTTAACCCACGTGATAGTCTGTGTACAATAAATAAATAAGAACTAACAGCAGTTATTCTTCTAATGGAATTCATAAAGCTTCAAACCCTAAATTGAAAAAAATAAAGTCGTGTAAATAAAAAAGTTGGAATTGATTTTCATTTTTCCTTAAACACTTGTGCACAAGGTGGCATGTTTGATATATGCGAAATTCAAATTTTCCCGCCACATTTTTCTTCGCTTCCCAAGAGGCAAAAACTTCTTTATCGATTTTTTTACAAACAAAAACAAAACAAACGTGTGCGACAAGTTTTTATTTTAAATTCAACACAGTAATATTAATTTGAATCATTTAGACTAAAAAATGAACCATGAGCTAATTTCGCCGCAAGGCTTACGAATTGATGGACGCCGACAGAATGAATTACGACAAATTTCTATTAAACTTGGAGTTCTTGATCGTTGCGATGGAAGTATGAAAAATTGTGAAAGGTTTATCTGGAAAAATACTAATTAATTAATTTAAAGGTTCATTCTATCTCCATGGAAATACAAAGGTAATTGCTTCAATATCGGGACCAAAACATCCTTCAAAAGCATCAAGCAAAAAAGATGAAAACTTTTATTTTAATGTTCGTGTAAAGTTTGCAACTTTTTCGAAGAATGGAGAACGTCAAAAAGTAATGAAAAACAGTAAACTACTTGGTGAATTTGAGCTTAATTTGAAAAACATCTTTAAATCTGTGATTCTTGTGGAAAAATATGAAAAGTCACAACTCGATTTAAATATAGAAATTTTACAAACTGATGGTGGTAGCGAAATTTGTGCAGCAGTTAATGCAGCGACTCTTGCACTCATTGATGCTGGAATCTGTATGAGAGAATATATCTGTGCATGTACTGCGTCATTAACAAGTGATGGAATTCCATTATTGGATGTTTCACATTTAGAAGAAATCAGCGGTAAGTCAATGACCACAAAAACTAATTTGAAATAATCAAACGAATTTCAATCCAAACACTAATAAGGCGGACCAACCTTAACTATCGCTGCTCTACCTCGTATCGGTGATCATGACCAAAGTGTATCGTTTGTTGAGCTTTCACAAAAATTTTACCTCAAAGATCTTAATAAGATTTTCGACTGCGCATTACGAGGGTGTGAGAAGATTCGTGCCATCTTAGACGAAGCTATTCGAAGTAATGCCAATGAGACAGCAATTTCAGAGTTGACAGACAATTAGTTTTCACTTGATAGAAAATAATTGTCATCCAGAATAAAAGAAAAATGAAAAAAACATGTCACAAATGAATTGAAAATAAAATCTCATTCCTTAAATAAATTTGACTTTTTGAATGCATCAACATTTCAAATTCATTCGATGTTTCCATTCTTCGTTCTAAATCGATTTGTGAAATGTTTTTCTTGAAGCTTAGAACTTCGCACTTCCTTTTTTATATTTGCTGAGTCATTTTTCGCCAATTTCTTTTGTCGTATTTCTTCCTCAATTTTATTTTTCTTTCGTTTGTTACACATAAGTTAAGAATTTATTTGGTTGAATTCACTTGAGACGTGTAGAAGAAACGGACGAATGTTGATGAAGGGAAATTGAAGTTGAAGGGAACATAAGAGAGTTAAATTTTCGAATAAAATTCAATCTGTCTCGATTGCAGTAAAAGGAAGAGATTCAAAGGCGACGGAAAAGTGCATGATAGAGAAAGGAAAAACCTCAAATGTTTGAATGTGCACTTAGAGGTTTAATGTTTGTACAGTCTCTTTCTGAATAGTTCGAAGGAATGTTTCCGAAGCTTTAAAATTAGTAAAATTTCTTCTTACTTTAATCTGACAGAAATGAAATTTTAATTTCTCTAATTCCCTTGTCTCAATTTTCTGAAGATAATTCCGATTCTTCCATTGAAATGAAATTCTTTTTCTTTTCTGAAATCCTTGGAAAAATCTTAATGAAGACTTATTGCAAGAAAAATTAATACAGTCAACTCTCTTTAAGAAAAAGTTTTCCCTTAAGTAAAATAATCTTGAAAATGTATGAAAAAAAATTCTCACTAAATCCGACTATTTAAAGTTTTCTTAAAACTTGTAAGTTGAAAGTTACCTGTATGAGTCTTAACAATTCTTAGTTCTTCGATTCATTAATCAGAGACATTTAATGATGAAAAATATCTGAAAATGTCATGAAAAAAATATTCGTCGCACATTCAACGATTATCGAGAGAAATCTGCCTTTGATGACGAAATCATTTCAACCTGCTTTACAAGATGCTGCCTGCATCGTTAACGAGAATCGATCGTTGAGAAAGAACAAAAATTTGTGACTCAATTTCGTTTTTACTCATTTCTTTTTTACTTCTTAAGGAGGGCAAACAGTTTATGTTTTATTGATTCGTGTTTTATGATGATTTGGCTTGAAGCAGAACTTTATGACATGCGATGGAGTCATTTTGTCTCGATTGGAAGAAATGAAGTTAGAAAAACAGAAGAAGAAAGAGAGAAAAAAGCTAATTTAAGCGAAATTGAGAAATCGACAGCTTTTCACAATTTTTTTCATATCAATTCTAAAACAATTTTCACATTTTTCTTTCGTCACTGAAGGCGTCGATATCAAAAGGGAAATAATGAAATGCTGAGATCTCCTGAATCGCATCAGATTAAACATAGCGCAAAAAATGAATTAAAGATTTTTCTACCTTTTTAGTATTTCTGATTTTTCTAAACAGCTTTTAAGATTAGGTCTAGACTGGACAAGAAAATTTATTCAAATGAAAACACTAAAAACTCAAAAATCAGAATCAGGGAAATTGAAAAAGACGAAGGAAAACTTTGTAATGAAAATCAGTTGAACCAATATTTACTTAGCCGTAGTAAATTATTTTGATTTCCTTTTCATCAGCAATTCTGAACGTTCTTCTTACAATCTTATTTTCATCTCAAATAACTTGAAAGAACTTTAAGCGCTCAAATGCTTTACCTCAAAAACTCTAAATATTTATGATACAAAAAGGAATAAACATCAAAGAGAACGTTTGAACTCAAAGGTTCGGTTTCGGTTTATCCAGCAAATTTCAAATTTAGAAATAAGTTGAAAAGAAAATTTTTCTGATAATCGAAGGACGCCTTTAACTTTGAGTTCTTAATTACCAAGCCAACAGTTTAGTAAAATATAAAAAATTAATTATTCAATGGTCGATGTAACAAAAGAACGCATCGAGACAAATCGTTAGAGGCTTTTGAAAAATGGCATAACATCGATAGCTTTGTGCTTGTTTGTGGCAGCATCGTCATTAATCTCAGTAAAGATATGCGATAAATATTTTCATTTCTCACGACAGCGCTTCAAGCAATTAGACAAAGAAGAAGACAAGAAAGAAAAGGGAGGATAAATAAAATTATGCAAACTTTAAGTAAGAAAAAGAAGTTTAAGTTTGCTACTTTCATTTTTCAAGCGTGCAACAAAATGTTTCGACATATATTTAATAACAATGCAAAAGGAAATTGTTTATTTCCAACATTTTCCTTCTCTTGAAACTTTCAGGAAAACTGTTTTATTTATATGATAAAGAAAGCAAATAAATCTGATAACATGGCTTGAAGGAAGCACGAATGAAAATAGTCAAAACATTTTTCACTATATTTATTGTCTCATTTTTCACTCCCAATTCAAAGTTCACAAAAATGTGCAACCTTCGCATTGTTGTTTTCATTTTGTTTTATTTTGCAGCTCAATATTGAAAATGGTGAACGGTAATTGGTTCAATAGATGTCAAGCTCTTTCAAAATAAATGCAAAATGAACTAATAAATATTTACTAAAGTTCACCGAGTTTCCTTCAATTGTTTGTAAATTCTCACCATCACACATTGGGAATGGTTAGGAACAAAAAGTGCAAAAAGTCAATAAAATTTTAAATATACATTTTAGGTATATGGTGTCTTTGGGAAAGTTGTTCCTTAAGACATGCTGCACATTAGTCTCTTATATTTTTTTTCAGTATGATGACGCTAGAAGCCGCTAAAATTTTTTTTTCTCTTGTTTTGCGGTTTAGACTATCGGTCATTTTATATTAGATGCAGATAAAATTATTGTGAACATCTTTGTCATACATCATAACATCATGACATGTCCGCATATGAAGTTATTTTCAATTTAAATTTGGATTTTGAGACATTTTACATCACGTACATTTTCATAAAGAATGCTTAGAAAATGAAAAATGTCAAATCTCCATACATTTTCACAAAACATGCCCTTACGTTTTGTGGAATAACTTTTTTCACAGGGCCCGGAACGCATTTTTGTTTCCAGATTATTGAAGTTGAAACATGAATGGACATTTCTGTTTTTGTAGTTTTTCATCTGACNAAAAAGATATGTTAAGTTTAATGAAAGCTTAGAATAATTTTATTGTATTTTTTATCATGACATGGTCAACTTTGACGGCATGTGGGGCAAATATGGAGATTGCTCAAAACTAAAAATTACTGCCACGCTATTCTACATATAGTGTAGATAATTTCATAAAAAAGAATTTTTAAATTCGGCACAACTTAACTCTGCCGACTAAATGCACGTAAATACCCAATGTGCATCAGCAAGCATTGCAAAATTTAGTGACAGTGAAACATCGAAAAGATGAAACAGAAAATTTATTTTAAAATTCAGGAATTTTATTCAAGTTTTGAAGATTATTCAAATCACTAATAAATTATACATTCGGGCCATTAAACCTTATTATCATCAGTCTTATGAGCTGTTAATGTCTTATCAATAGTTGAAGATTTTGTTTTCATATGTGAGCTGCCAAGTTTACCTATTAGTATACCTACATAAATCATAAGATAATTTCATTTATTTTAAAACAAGTAAATCTTTTTTTAAATAAAACTAATTACCGATTGATTCACATTTAAGTCCAACGATGTAGTTAGCAACATATTTTCCAATCAAACAAAACGGTTCTTCAACAATGAGATAAAAGAAAACAGCAACAACAAATGAAAGACTGAAATCCATTAGGAAGTTTTTAAACTAAAATTAGTGAAAAATTTCGTCATAGATTGTCATGAAAATTGGACATAAAATTTCTCACCATGACAATTTTTCCGAAATCATGTTCACGGATCTTTGATGTGATGATATTGTATTGTAAGACTGGATGAGTCATGTAAATACTGAAACCTAATTTTCCAATTGGTATCCAAAATTTACAAGACAGAAGTTTTTCTACAAAACCTCCTAAATCAACACAACAGAGATAAATTATCGCAGCAGTTGCAATTCCCCATCCAATTCGACAAGTAGATCCAAACATTGAATTCAATAAAATGTTGTCACCCATGATATCAAAGATCACAGATAAAGGCGGCCCTAAAATGATTGGATACATCGCCATCCAACATATCCAACGACAAGCCTACATTTATTGACAAATTTTTGTTTTCACATTAATTTAGCGTGAACACGAAATATTTTTATAACTTTTTACATTTACAATCTTTATCTTCTGATGAATTTGAATATTCTGATGATGAGAGTGACTTAGTCTTCAAAATACGTATAAAAGTAAAAATTGTAAATGTAAAGGGCTATGAAAGTTTTTCGCGTTCGTGCTAAATTAATGCAATGGAGTGTTGATTTTTACGAAATTTTGATAAATTGAAATGAAATCAAATTTTAAAATTGTTTGAAATTTACTTTTCCAATGTTTACCTTTCTTCTGAAACTAGTTTTCTTCAACATAATCACATCTTGATCTACTATGTGAAGAGCAAATCCCAACATAATTCCAATCAAATAAACGGCACCGCGAATATGTGTTGGATAGTAGAAGCTCGTGTATAATTCTCCAAAAATATCAGATGTACTGAACATTAAATTAAATGAATGAATTAATTATTTTCGATCATGTAACTGGCAATTAAATTTCCATTGAATGCATCAATAATGCATTTACAAAATTAAATTTATAAAGACCTGCTTACAATGTATAATCCCTTAAAATATATTTATTATGATAAANTACATAAATCATAAGATAATTTTATTTATTTTATAACAACAAGTAAATCTTTTTTAAATAAAACTAATTACCGATTGATTCACATTTAAGTCCAACGATGTAGTTAGCAACATATTTTCCAATCAAACAAAACGGTTCTTCAACAATGAGATAAAAGAAAACAGCAACAACAAATGAAAGACTGAAATCCATCAGGAAGTTTTTAAACTAAAATTAGTGAAAAATTTCGTCATAGATTGTCATGAAAATTGAACATAAAACTTCTCACCATGACAATTTTTCCGAAATCATGTTCACGGATCTTTGATGTGATGATATTGTATTGTAAGACTGGATGAGTCATGTAAATACTGAAACCTAATTTTCCAATTGGTATCCAAAATTTACAAGACAGAAGTTTTTCTACAAAACCTCCTAAATCAACACAACAGAGATAAATTATCGCAGCAGTTGCAATTCCCCATCCAATTCGACAAGTAGATCCAAACATTGAATTCAATAAAATGTTGTCACCCATGATATCAAAGATCACAGATGAAGAAGCCGGCCCTAAAATGATTGGCAAGGTCGCCATCCAACATATCCAATGGCAAGCCTACATTTATTGAATTCAATGTTTGGTCGCATTAATTTAGCGTGAACCTGAATTTCAGGTCCTGAAATACATTTATAACTTTTTACATTTACAATCTTTATCTTCTGATGAATTTGAATATTCTGATGATGACAGTGTTTTAGTCTTCAAAATAGGTATAAAAGTAAAAATTGTAAATGTAAAAGTCTACGAAAATTTTTCGCCTTTGCGCTGCATAAGTATTTAACTTTTAACGAGATTTTGATAAATTGAAATTAAATCAATTAAAATTGTTCAAAATTTTCTTTTTCAATGTTTACCTTTCTTCTGAAACTAGTTTTCTTCAACATAATCACATCTTGATCTACTATGTGAAGAGCAAATCCCAACATAATTCCAATCAAATAAACGGCACCGCGAATATGTGTTGGATAGTAGAAGCCCGTGTATAATTCTCCGAAAATGTCAGATGTGCTGCGCATTAAATTAAGTGAATTAATTAATTCTTTTCGATCATGTAAGTGGCAATTAAATTTCCATTGAATGCATCAATAATGCATTCACAAAATTAAATTTATAAATATCTACTTACAATGTATAATCCCTTACAATATATTTATTATGATAGACAACTTTGAATGCATAAGCTACTGATAAAGCAATCAATGATGCCACAACAATCAAACATTTCTTTCCGTATTTATGAAGCAAATAAATCACAATTGGTGCTACGATGACAGTCATTTGAAAATCAACTGATAGATACCAAGTTGTAGACATGCACTTTCCAGAGAAGAATAGAATAAATTAATTAAAACCCGTTTACAATCTATTATTGAATTCACTCACAAGTTCATTTGCATTCGTGTAGACTTGTAAGTGCAAGAGAGCTTCCCACCAATGTTTCTGACAGTTGTAAATTGAATAATCTAAATATTTTGGTGGTGCGTTTCCAACGAAGTAATATGCCAAACTGTTGTTTAGAAGAATCATAAATGCTAGCAATGGTGAAGTTCTCATGAAGCGTTGGAAGAACATTTTAAAATAATTGTATCGTTTTCTATATTATTGAAAGAGAATTTGACTTTAAAAAATATTAAAGTTAATTAAAATGACATACAATTCAAAATCTTTTAGAGTAGCTTTGGTTGTGAGCATTGCACTAATGACGAAAAATGTGTCAACATGCATATGCATACCCGAAACAAATTCAGCAAATCTTGTTCTTAGAAACTCTCTCAACAGATTCTCATCGCTGTGGGTTGTCAACAATCGAAAGAAAAATGAATGAAGGTACACGATGTGAATTATCGATATTGCTCGTAATCCTTCGAGACACCCGATCACTTCCTTGCCATCTCGGTTCAAATTAAAAAGTTTTCTTCCATTAGTGGATAAAGAGAAAAAGAGTAAACCTTTGCTTTGATTTATTTTCTTTCGCTTCTCAATAAAAATGTCGTAAACAGTGTAAAGAAGTGAAGTTGACATTAAAAAAGTCATTAAAATTCTGAAATGAAATACTAAGTTGATCACTTTGGCGACATAAAGCAATTATTAAAATTTACATTGAAAATCTGTTTATCCACATCATCAAATCCAATTGCGATTGGGGAACATCTCCACTTGTTTTCACAGTTATATCCGTAAGATTCATAATGAATTTTGTTCTAAAAATAATCTTCTTGACCTTACTAATTAAAACAGAATGAGACAAAAATCTTCATTGACTACCTCAGCGATTCTATGAAATTCTATATTAAACTTATATTTTTAGAATTTTTTTATATTAGAATTCGGAAATGAAAAGAAAATTTTTTATTCCAAATTTTCGTTACAATATCCTACACACACTTTTTATCAACAATGAAAGATGATCTCTTTTCACAAATCAATTAATTTTTTATCTCAAAAAGAGCCAACAGTGACTAACTTAAACCCGACTAAACTCAATGAGTTTAACACTGATACTAAAGATGAGGATGGAAGATGAAGCTTCATCTAGCATGACCTAAACGGCAACCTTTTTCTCGATCACGATCATGAACATTTAAATACATTGATAGTTATTTTACATCTTTACAACAACAAACCAGTTACAAATATTGCGACGAATTAAAGAGTTCCATAGTTTTGATTCAATAAAGTATCTGATTTTGGTAATCAGGTAAAAGCAAATAAACTTCCATACTAAACTTCAGAAGATTCTGTCATAGATGCCGCATAATTTTAAATTACTCCGGCCTATGTGGAATTTCAAGCAAAATGATTTCAAGTCCCCCTCTCTCTCTCTCTTTCTCTCTCATCATCATCATCATCAGTAATATGTAGAACGAACTGTTCTCAGCAAGTTTGGTCAAACTTGCCCGTGATGAGTTTATTTTCTTCTCGACACTTATCTCCAAAATGGAAATAGTGCGAGAAGTAAACTCGTACCACACCCGACTGATATTGCCATGACGATGAAAACTTCAGTATTACCTGCAAGATTTCATGTTTTTAAAGTGTCAGAAGATTATTGTTAATTATTATTCATTCTTTAATTCTTTATGAAATCACGTATAAAAATGCATACGTTTTCAAATTCATCTTTTTTTTAAATTTTGGATTGATTAAATAAATTATTTTAAACTCTCTAAATGAACAAGAATTTGATAAGAGATGAATGTTCGCTTGAACTTCGGAAAGTAGGAGAGAAAGGATTAGCAAATGCACATTTTTTGTACATTGAATTGTTCTTATTTTGTTTTGTTTATTCACTTCGTTATCACCATAATGCTTCGCTTCTTTCTTTTGTTTGAACTGTTTAAGGATGAAATTAAACATTCCATACGTAGGTATTTACTTTTTCCTAAATTTTATTAGAAAGATTAGTTGACTAAATTAAGAAAAAACAAAAAGAAGTTTTTCTATAAATTTTTGGTCACTTTGTTATTCTTTAGTTTTATGTTCTTATTTTAAAACAGGATGTAAATATGACCTTGAGTTAAAGTGTTCGTAACTAAATTTTAGCTGATTTTTAAGATTTACTGATAATCACGAAACATTCTTTTTCAAATCGCTCAAATAAATATAGGTATAGGTATTATATCATAATAAATATATTTTATTTATTTTGAATACCTTTTGATGCAGATGAATTTGTTATCAATCCCTTCGATGTTTATAATGAAATTGATGACTTTGAACTGAAATCTGAAATTTTTATTTTTTTGAAAGCAACTTTCAGTACACTTGTAACGTTTTTTATTCGAATTGAAATATGGAAAACAATTAAATTTGAAATTGAAAATTTTTGCTTGAAATTCCTCTTGGACATAGCTTAAGATAATATTTACAAAAGAGAGAATAACAAATGTGCGTAACATCTTCATTGTTCTATATTTCCACAAATCGTTATCGGTTTTTTTCAGATATTTACATCAGCACTCCGTTTCTTTCTTCCATTGTTCACTAGACTTTCTCTGAAAAGTTTAAAAATATATTTCAAAACAACTTTAATTAACTTTTTTGATTTATTAATTATTATTTTGATGATTGGATTTAATTTATTCAAATTAAAACTTTCATTGACTTGCTCTTTTTTTTATTAGAATTGAAACAGGTAAAACAATTTTTGTCCATCCTTGAAGGAAAAAGCAAAACCACGTGGTATTTTATTTTTTAAAATTGTTAAAATTGACTTTTTGCTTCAACTTCAGGTGGCTTCATATTGAAGCAAACCAGAAATCTATAGAAACTAACTTTATCTAACTTTTACTTTAGTTTTTCACTTGAATTTTGATGCTTTCAACTAATTAAAAAGAAAGAACCTAATATAGAATATTTTAATAAACTAATTTCTTGAAAGAATTCTTGAAACCTACATAGTATTCTCAGAAAAAAGTTGAGACACTGAATAAGTTAAAATCATAACAGGTACCTTATAGTCTTTGAGGCACAGACCTCATTTTCTAAAAATTATTTTCGAAATGAATGTTGTAACGAGAGAAATGTTATAACGAAAGTATGTTTTAGCGAGAGTTCACTGTAATTATTCATTCAGGCCATTAAACCTTATTATCATCAGTCTTATGAGGTGTTAAGGTCTTATCAATAGTTGAAGATTTTGTTTTCATATGTGAGCTGCAAAGTTTACCTATTAGTTTACCTACATAAATCATAAGATAATTTTATTTATTTTATAACAACAAGTAAATCTTTTTTAAATAAAACTAATTACCGATTGATTCACATTTAAGTCCAACGATGTAGTTAGCAACATATTTTCCAATCAAACAAAACGGTTCTTCAACAATGAGATAAAAGAAAACAGCAACAACAAATGAAAGACTGAAATCCATCAGGAAGTTTTTAAACTAAAATTAGTGAAAAATTTCGTCATAGATTGTCATGAAAATTGAACATAAAACTTCTCACCATGACAATTTTTCCGAAATCATGTTCACGGATCTTTGATGTGATGATATTGTATTGTAAGACTGGATGAGTCATGTAAATACTGAAACCTAATTTTCCAATTGGTATCCAAAATTTACAAGAAAGAAATTTTTCTACAAAGCCTCCTA
>CVRI01000007.1:2729-39539 GCA_900005825.1 Clunio marinus
GACTCCGAACTAAGTTTTATGATTAAGGGTCGGTCATGATGAATGGAAAGATGGAAACCTTGTAAAAAACAAACTTAATTTTTTTGAACATTGTATTCTTAAATATTTTCAATCATTTTTATCTCTTTTTAAATTAGAAAAATGAGAGGATCTAAACGATCTTGGTTCAAAGTGTATCGCATAAACAGTTATCGCCAACACACTCTCCACCTGGATAACCAATATCAACACAATAGAAGTAACAATCAGAGCTTTCCCAATTCCAAATGCAAATGCCATATGGTGGATCTGATTCCAAAAGAATTAACGACAAAAGAAAAAGTATTAAAAATCATTTCCAATTTAGTTTCGAACAATAAAATTATTATTATTATTTTGAAAAGTTTGAGAAAAATCTTCTCACCTGGTGTCATTTGACATTTGACATGGACGCTCAAAGCTATTTCAAAAATGATTGTTAATAAAATCGGAAAGAAAATTTTTAATGAAAAAACTCAATAAATTACCAATAATAAGTGCGACAATGAAAAATATTTTCGATAAGAACTTCATTTTACTTCTTGAACTGATCACAACTTTATCAACTATAGAATTGATAACAATGAAGAAAATTGATATTAAATTTATACTGTTTTTGCATATCTAATACGAATACGACGAGTATGAAGAGAAGAAGGAGGAGCATTCAGACATTTCTAATATCTAGGTTTTTACTCTTTAATTTTTTTGAGTTAAACATATTCAAATGATATGGTAACCCAAGAGGTAAACTACGAACACCTACCTAGGTAGTTGTTAACACTTTTCTGCTTAACGGTTCAATTTTCTGAAATCTTCTCTATTAAGAAAAATTGAGAATGATCTGTTGAGACAAAATGATGTAATAAATTAAAATTGCTTAAATTAAACATAATTCAAAGCTTCCCATGTGCAGCTGCCTCATCTGTAATTTTTATTTGGGAATCTAAATATCATTTCAAGTATTGACACATTCTTGTTTTGTAAGCTTATAAGCTTTTCTAAATAAAGTTGCATTAAAATTTAAAAAAAAGTTTGTTGATTAATAACATGACCACTCAAAACTAAATCGATTTATGACAAATTTGTCCGCCCGTCACTTAACTTCTCATAGTTAACCAACATTTCATAGAAACATTTTATAATTCTTATTCAACTTTATATTATTTTTGGTTTTCATTCGAGAGAAATTATTTTTTGAAAAGGAGATTAGTTAGTTAAAAGCATGTTTTCTAGTAATCTGTTAAGAGATTGTTGTTGCCTAAGGCGCTCATCAAAGAATAATTTCGCTTTAAATCCTCCAGAAAGCCTTATTTCACTTGATTCAGGACATATTGGTAAGATTCAGCGCAATATGTGATTATTATAATGTTAATTGTACATACTTAATTATTTTAGGCCAAGAAGTAGTTATTTTGAAAAACGGCAAACGTGTATGTGGTTCGGGTGGTGCAGTTTTGAATCAAGCGCTGCTTCAGTCTAAAAGTTACTTCGAAGTAAAAATCCAGCAAAGTGGTCATTGGAGTTTAGGACTTTGCACATTGAATACGGATTTGAATAANGAAACTGTCTACAAAATTCGTTCTGATGCTAAAGCTTTATGCAAGGAATTATTATTTTAATAATTCAAAAGTTTAATATTTTACTCATTTTATATTTTATATTACAAAGGTTAATGAAAAATGTTCTAATAAAGAAAACCAAGATTAAATCAAGATTCAATTTCTCAGAAGTTTCTTTTTTATTATGACCCCGATTTCCCACTAATTAACTCATGTTGATTTATTCTCTTGGGTTTTTTAACTGAAAGTGTGATAACGTTAACGTGCACTTCATATTTTTGTTGTCACTTTTCGACTTTGGATGTATGTAACTTTTTAAAATTGCTTTAATTTCCTTATTTCTCAAAATATTTTGAAAAAAAAACCTTTTTAACGGGAAACAAATATTTTGAGGAAATGGGGACTGTACGATCAATATTCCAGGTACCTGCCATACAAATTGACCCAAAACAAATCTGATGAGTAGCAAAAGGTAAGGAAACATCAAGTACCTACTACTTGTCTTTGTATATCGACATCTATACTATCATTTTTCGTTCATTTCAATATTAATTGGTGGCATTTGTCATCATTCAAAACGATTTTATCTTTCTACTAATTCGACTTAAAATGTTTAGTTTGGCAAAATGTCCTTGAAATAAAATGGTGTACCGATGATGTCTGCTTATTGTTTTTTAACTCTAAACATAAAAACATCTGTCATAATAAAGAAAAGATGAAACAATTTGCCACGTACAAGAACATTTTGTTATCTAAAATATTTTGAGACAAGCTCACCAGGTTTGGGGTTACATTTGACATGGATGCTCAAAGCTATTTCAGAGATGATAAATCTCTTAATAAAATCAGAAGGAAAATTTTTAATGAAACATTTCAATAAATTAAGAAAAAAAATTCTATAAGAACTTCTTTTTACTTCTTGAAATGATCACAACTTTATCAACTATAAAAAGGATGACAATGAAGCAAATTGATATTTTATGCCATTCATTTCCAAACAAATACACAGTCATGAACAAATTATCATCATTTCAGAAGTTATCATGACTTTCAAGATATTAATTTTCAGTATTTCCGATGCAATGATTAAAAAAATAAATCATATTTGCAGTAAAAAACGCCCATTTTCTCTGAGAACTAAGAAAATTACGGATTTGAAATTAGTTTTATCATTAAGCTTCTGTCATAATGAATGGAAAGATGAAAACCTTGAAGAACAAAAACAGCGATCTTGAACCGATCTTTGAAAACTCTAAGTTTCATTTAGATTGCTGAACTCTTTGTACAGCAAATCTTTGACTATTATAATAAATTAAACCCTGTTTAAATTTTTATTACCTAGATGCTTAGAAATTTTCATTGAATTTATTTCATTTCAAACAAGCAGGGCTCATATGCCATATCACACACACAGTGATCGCCTAGACACTTTCCACTTTGGTAACCATTACCAACACAATAGTAGTAACAGTCACAGTTTTCCATAGGAATGCAAATCAAATATGTTGGATCTAATTCCAATAGAATTAACGACAAAGAAAAAGTATTATAATTAATTTCCAATTTATTTTCGAACAATACAATTAGGTATTATTATTATTATCTCAAAAAGTTTCAGAAAGGTTTACTCACCTGGTGACTGACATTTCGCATGGACGCTCAAAGCTAGTTTAAAAATGATTCTTAATAAAATCAGAAAGAAGACTTTTAATGAAATAATTCAATAAATTACCAATAATGAGAGTGACGATGAAAAATATTTTCGATAACTTCATTTTACTTCTTGAACTGATCACAACTTTATCAACTATAGAATTGATACAATGAAGAAAATTGATATTATTTATACTGTTTTTGCATATCTAATACGAGAAAGAAGGAGGAGCATTCAGAAATTTCTAATATCTGTTTTTACTTTTTATTTTTCTGAGTTAAACATCTTCAAATGATATGGTAACCCATGAGGTAAATTACGAACACAGTTGTTAACACTTTTCTGGTTAACGGTTCAATTTTCTGAAATTTTCTCTATATAGAAAAATTGGGAATGATCTGTTGAGACAAAATGATGTAATAAATTAAAATTGCTTAAATTAAACATAATGTGAAGCTTCCCATGTGGAGCTGCCTCATCTGTAATCTTTATTTGAGAATCTTAATATCATTTCATCTATTGACACATTCTTGTTTTGTAAGCTTATAAGCTTTTTCTAAATAAAGTTGCATTAAAATTTAAAAAAAAGTTTGTTGATTAATGACATGACCACTCAAAACTAAATCGATTTATGACAAATATGTCCGCCCGTCATTTAACTTCTCATAGTTAACCAACATTTCATAGAAACATTTTACAATTCTTGTTTAACTTTAAATTATTTTTGGTTTTCATTCGAGAGAAATTATTTTTTGAAAAGGAGATTAGTTAGTTAAAAGCATGTTTTCTAGTAATCTGTTAAGAGATTGTTGTTGCCTAAGGCGCTCTTCAAAGAATAATTTCGCTTTAAATCCTCCAGAAAGCCTTATTTCACTTGATTCAGGACATATTGGTAAGATTCAGCGCAATATGTGATTATTATGATGTTAATTGTACATACTTAATTATTTTAGGCCAAGAAGTAGTTATTTTGAAAAACGGCAAACGTGTATGTGGTTCGGGTGGTGCAGTTTTGAATCAAGCGCTGCTTCAGTCTAAAAGTTACTTCGAAGTAAAAATCCAGCAAAGTGGTCATTGGAGTTTAGGACTTTGCACATTGAATACGGATTTGAATAAGACAAGAGGTGGTTTGGACAAGTTTAGTTGGTGCCTAAACGCTGAGAATTATGTGATGAACGATGGTCACGTTTTGTACGACTTGAATGAAATGTACAGTTCAAATGGGAATAAGACGTCAAATGATGACACTGAACAGCTGCTACCGCTGAATAATAAAGAAGACATCACAAACCTCCTGCCATCATCATCAAATGCATCACAACGGTCAGCACTTCCGCAGGAAGGTGACATTATTGGAATAACTTATGATCACATCGAGTTGAACTTTTATCTCAATGGTAAAAATCTCAACATTCCAACGCTCATCAAGCTCAATTCAACTTCAACGAGAGGTGAATACAATAACGAGATCTATCCTCTTCTTGTTGTTGATGATGGAGCCATTTTGGATCTTATTGTTGATAACTTCAACTATCAAATTCCAAGCGGGTATGATAAAATTATGGTGGAACAAACATTGCTTTAAAGCATATTTCTCAATCAGTCTACAACAAAAGCTTTAATAATCATCTTTTTGCTACGTTTTACTTGCACTGACTTATCTGTTCGTATAGCATTCTATATCAGTGACTAAACTGAAATAAAATGATAGTTAGACGTTTTTTCTAATTCTATCATGTCCAATGATTGAGAAAACTTAAGAAAAAATTCATTCCTTACATCAATTGACCAAAGTTACTGAAAAAATATCGAATACTGAAATCAAAAGTCATTTTCCTGGTCAATGATTTGCACTATTTTATCATTTTATTTATCGTGAAAAAGAAAAAAAGAAAGTTATGTTAAGAAATGAACGTACATTAATAATATGAATGAATGTTGAAGAAACAATTACATGAATCATTGAATAATAAAATCACTCATATAAATTCTTTAAAAGAATCTTGAATTGGTGGATATTTTTATACTTTTGTGTTTTGTGAACATCTTCACCGTGTAATTTACTCAAATTTTATTGCGTTCCCAAAAATATCTTTTCACTTTTTACTTTTTCAGTTCTTGAACTTTTTCCTTGATTTTCTTAATGTCGGAGGCGTCAATTCGACAACAGCCTCCAATAAATCTTGCTCCTAATTCAATCCATTCGTGTACGAAGTCTTCAAGAGGTGTGTAACTATTCTTTCCTTGCCATCCTGTTTCGACATTGTAAGTTTCGCCTAAAAGAATAAATTTTCTTATAAAAACTTTAAAGATTTCTAAAGAAATTGCATCACACCACTGTTCGGATAAACAACTAAAGGAACTTCAACTTTAATCGAACGTAACAATTGTGAAACGAATTCAGAGTTTATGCAATTGATACCAACAGCAACCAGATTCTTTTTATTTCGAGCAGCAACACGTGTGAAAATTGAATCAACGGCATCGGCAAATTTCTCACCATGAGCTAAAGAATTTCCATCCTAGAAAATATTTAATTTAATTAAATGCTTAAATGTTCATTGCTTTCTTACCTTGCATTGAAAAGAAACCCAAAATTTCATATCAGGATGCTCATCAAGAATCATATCAACAACAGCTTCTGCTTCCATCTAAAAAAAAATTCTTAAAATTAATAAAAAATTATTTTCAAATTATTCTCTTCTCACCTGACATGGAATCGTTTCAATGGCAAGACCATCAACACCAGCCTCAATGCAAGCATTTATTCTTACTTTATGCCAATTTTTGATTGTTTCCACTGAAACTGTGTCGGCATAGCTTCCAGTATATTCCGAACCATCATGAAGATGAGCTCCATACGGTCCAATCGATGCAAATATCAAAGGCAATTCAGTATTTGAATTTATTTGCATAAAATTGTCACGCGCGTTGTGTGCTAATTTAACTGTCTTCTTAATGAGATCAATACTTTCTTCCCGATTTATATTCAAATGCTTTGTATAGCCTTCAACGCTTGCCTGATAAGTGTTCGTTAAAATTATTTCAGCTCCATTTTCCAAGAAATCAAGATGAGATTTTACGACAGCATCAGGCTGGACTGAGTTAAATCTTGCACTCCAAAGTGGATCACCATCGATTTGAACGCCAACATTTAGCATTAACTGGGTTGAAAAACCACCATCGATGACAGTCACACGATCAGATATCGAGAACATTTAGGAATCAGCTAAAAGCAAATTACTAAGCTAACAACAATGTATGCTTAAAAACGTGTCAAGCTTAAAAGAATGAACTTCAATTAAAATTTTATTCAATGCTGATACTTCATCGACAATTTATCTACTTCTATACTTTTAGACAAAAATAAACTTTCAATGAGAAATAAATAAATTATCAAGGGACTTTGAGCAAAGAGAAATCACTTTATCTTCTTCAAGAAACAAGAATAATCCAACCATGTTTTTTTTGTCCTGGTTTCAGTGAATCATAAATACTTGCATGGTAAATAAGCAACGTTGCTTAGTGGTATTCGATGGAAAGTTACAAAATAGAAGTATTTAAAACTCGCAAGTTTATTCATTTCAAAAGTGAAAATTGCATCGTTAACAAATTGGTTTTAGCTTAACTCATCAAATTAAAAATCAATGATTCATATCAATTGAAATAAATGTATTTGAATTAATCAAGAGTTGATTATTCTGAAAAACAAACAAAGTCACGTGTTGAGAATTTGAGCTGTGAGCATTCGTTAGAATTCTTTGTTTACCAAATATCCAAAGACACCAACACAACTGAAAAAGAGCATCAGGTTTTTCTCAAAAAGAAAATAAAAACTTGTTTTGCGTAATGTAAGATAGTAATGTAAAGAAAAATTATTTTGTGTTGCCGATATCACATGTTTTACCCAGCTTACTTACACTATCAAAGATCCCAACGAACGGAAAAAAACTTTTCTACGTAAAATTGAATAAATTTCGAGATAATATTTAAGCGAAATTCAACTTTACGGATTTCTTACTGCGTGAAGACAACGTTAAAGTCGCAAGATATAATTGGAACTAAATGAGAGTTGAGCTTAAAGTTTAAGGAATTTTATTATTTGATTATCGGCTGTTTTCCACTCTTATATGTATGCACGAACTCTAATACTTCTGACTTGTAGCGTCAACAAAACAAATTTGGAAGTATGCGGTGTCATGTGCCTGCATGTAGCTCTCACGATATGCTCTCTTCTTGCGGCAAAAACACGTGTGATTGTGAATTCTGAGAGACGTCAACAACGTGGTGGGGAAAGCCATGCTTGAAGTCACGCTCTCAGTTGAGAGGTGAAAAAAAATATAGTAAAATTATTTAGATGAATCAGTTGTACAAAATACGAACACCCTTCGTGGAATATTTTTAGCTTGATGATGTTAGAGTCATTTTTTGTCGTTGAATAGTTGGTTTCACGCGGAAATCACTCTAATTGTTCGTTAAGTAATTCAATCAACATGCATAATATTAAAATATAAATTTTATGGAAGAACTTATTTCCGAAACATATTTTAATAATCAAGTAAAAACTTCTTCATCTTTCGTTTTATTCAAGGGGCAGATCATGGTAGTGCTTCTGCCCGCTGCCTCCAAGTGATGCTTCGAAAATCACTAGTGCTTTTCAAGAAAAATGGCCTTTTTCCAAGAATTTGTTTACTTTTTCTTGGAATTTGTCTAGTGCTTCAATGCAGCAATAGTGCTTTTGCCCTCCAATTTTTTCCGATGATCTGCCCCTTGGTTTTATTCTTTTAAAAGAGAATGAAAAGAAGAGAAATTCTCATGGGTGAACAATTTCGAAAATTAAACTAACTAGTAAGTTATCTACTTAAAATCCCAAGAAAATATTTTTCTCATTGCTTTCGAATGTGTGCGTTTAAGAGAGCGCAATTCAAGGTCGTAAGGGGAACTTATCACACCAAGCAACTCTCTTATTCTAGTATAGCTTCTCATTGCTTTCATGATTCCATACAGTCAACGGTTTTGCGAACCCGTGCTTCGGTTGGGGAAATAAAATAACGAAACAACATCATTCAACGTACGGATCGCAAGGAGAGCAGCCGAGACAAATTTCAGTTGGAATTTTTCTTCGTTTGTATGGAGGCCAATTGCGTCAAGTTTTGTAAAAGTTAGTTCAGTGTTATGGACTTATTTTATGTAAATAGGAAGCAGCCGTATCGGGATAAAGTGAAAACTTATAATTAATTGTGTAAGATAGTGATTTTTCGGAGTATCAGAAAAATGGCTGACAAATTTTTTTAATCGAAACAAGCGAAAAAAAACAACAAAGAAAAATATATGGGACGCTCAGTTGTGTTAGTAAATGCTTTGTGTAACGAATGGAAAGAAAATAACGTTTGAAAAAATAAGTTGTGTTTAGTGACTTCGTGTTTAAACGGAAAAACTTATTTTCATTCATTTCTTTTCCGTCAAGGGAAAAAAAAAGTTTTTCGGCTGGAAATTTTGATAGTTGTGACGTGAAGACGTGAAAAAGTTTTTCGAAAACGGGTCTCGAACCCCCGAAATAAAAAAGAAGCTCCAAGATTCAAAGTTAAACTTTAACGACTCTCTTTTCTTTCGTTGTGCCCTTTTTGTTCGCCTCAGTTGGATAACAAACGTCGAGCTAATTTTCTGTTCTCACGAAAGTTGAGAAGGAAGAAAAAATTCTCGAGTCGTTTGTGGTGAATAACACAAAAAAAAAGAAGTTTGAGAAGAAGAAACGAATCAACGACTATGACGTCATTATCGTGCGGAGTTGATGCTTTACTTCGAGCAGCACAATTTCTTGAGGAGCAGGAGATGGGTCAGCTGTACCGACCAGTCGTGTTGGAGAGCCCACAGCTTTCAACAGGTAAGCCACGAAGATGTTTTTTTTTATTCGCTCAAATAAACATTTAAAGCTTTCTCGAAGATAATAAAAAAAGAAGTTTTTCGGGAGTCAAAACCGTTATTATCTGCAATATTCGAGCAAGTTTTGACCAAAAGAAAGAAATAAAAATGGATTGAAAAATATAAAAAAAACTACGTTGCGACATTTGATTGTGTGCATGGAAAATCGTGCCATCACTTTACACTCTCACAATCTTTTTCTCCCTTTTTCTCAGTCACCACGGGTTCTTTATTCAATCTTACTCGCAAAACTAAAAGCGCTGTTGTATGTTGATTGTACGAACATGTTGATTTGCTATGCAATCGAGCTGTTGTTTTAATACATGAAAACACAAATGAAAGTGCCGTGAAGTGTCTGGCGTTATTTTCTTGCTTTGCTACGAATACATTTTGTGGACTTTTCCGATATGAAAAACAACTTTTTTATAATCTATGTTTAATCATTATAGCTGCGTCTAGGCGTGTGCATGTTTTGAAGTTGAATTTTTCTTTCAAATATTCTCTTCATATTCCCTCCGTCGTATGACTGATGAATGAATGGGTGATAGTGTCGAGCGTCATAACAAAAAATTTTAATTTTTTTATTTTTCTCTCGTCTTCTCTTATATATTTTTCGTTCATATGTATGGGACGAAGATTATTAATTAAAACATTCAGGGTGTGAATCACTAAAATCACTGTGATTATGTGTATACGGTTTTGATTTTCTGTTGTTTTTTTCATGTGATTAGCTGTAGAAAAGGGTGCTTCCCTCTTATCTCTCTCTCTCTCTCTGTTCTTCTAGTAAATTTTTTAACAATTCCGGATGTAAATACTTACATTTGCATCAATAATTTCTTTTATTTAAACTTATGGCAAAGAAATATGATAAGAGCTATTTCGATTGTAACTTTCCATGCAAGTTCATTGCAATCATTATCATATGACTTGTAATAAAAGACTTTACATCATTTGAAGCGTTAGAGAAGAGAGAGATTGTGAGGGAGAGAGAAGGAGAGAAGAGAATTATGATGAATCACCGGAGATGTTTGTCTGATGAAATTTTCAAGCAAGCATAAAATTGACATTGAAGTTTTGTGATTCGAAATAAAAACTCTTTTTGAGAGCACACAACTTGCAAGCTTTTCAAGGTAATGAAGAAAATAAAAAGATATAAAAAAACATAAGTAAAATTGCACTCGAAAGTCTCGATATCAAGAATTCGAAAGTCCGGCAAGGACTTCACGATAATATTATAATTTAAGTCAATCGAGTTATTTTTTCTTTCATCCTCTTGTGTATTAATGCATGGTTTGAAGCACAAGTCGTGCAATCATCATGACATACCAAAGAGGGATAGAGAAAGAGCAAAGAGCTGCCATCCGCGGCGAAAACAACAATTGCATACATTCATATGATTCTGATAGTATGAAGCTTGTGTGTGTGTGTGTGTGTGTGTACATTGGTGTGTTGTATAACGAAGGCTTACTGTTGTTATTTTTGTGGCCATGTGCCATCTCCTTCTTGCCAGCCATTCAACCTTCACCGAATAAAGCCCATCTTCGCTGACATACACGCGCTCCTGCTTCAAGTCGGCAATAAAAAAAGTAAATATCGCACAAACACAACGAAAACTTGCACAGCTAGATCCACATGAATCACAAAATTAACTACGTGATGTGTAGATGAAAGTGTAGTTGTTAATAACGTTTGAATCACAACAATTCTTCGCCCCGTTTATTTCATTTTCTTCTTTTCTCTTATTTCCTTTTGTCGGCTCTCGTTCCCGCAATGTGCTCGGGCATTTTAACCGCCGCTTTGCCATCCCCACCTCTTATACTTTACACAATCAGCCACGTGTAAGATTCGGCTGGTAAAATGTTTTTTTTTCTCTATTGATTGATTAAATGAAAATAAAACGAAAAATCTTTTCGTTGTATACGTTTTTGCTGCTGCTGCCATCAGTGTTTGTACGCAAATGTCGAAAGTAATCGAGATGTGGGAGAATAAAAGCTAGAAACATTTCTCGTTTAATGTGAAATCGCAAGTGCAATATTTTTGACTTTGCTATGATGAAGAGAAAAAAATCTGGTCTTAAACTCGTCGATTTCCGTTTATTTTTCTTGTAATGTTTTTTAGTGAACCCTTGAAATGATGAACAAAGATATGTAAATATCATGCAACATTGTATTTTTCAATTTTCCACAACGCTTCTTCTTGTTTTGATAATTCTACACAGTTGAAGATGCGATTTTGTTGCATTCTCTCGAGATGATTTACAATTACAATTCCGATCCAGACTTGAGTTATGATAATTACGCAATACAATGAACTCACAACTTAGTATATTAAATTGATGCTGCAACGGTGAGGGGAATTGCTAAAATAATTTTAATATTTTTTTACATATAACTCAATGAGCTCAGTTCTATTTCGATACAATCAGAAATTAACTTTATCATCTTGTGGTTGAAAAGGTTTCAATTCCTTAATTTTAAGCATTACAAAAGTAAAGATGTCTGCATTACAACATCATAATTTAAACGGTTTCATGATTATTTCTTTTTCATATCAAGCTAAAGTTTGATTTCTCATCCACACAAAAGTTATGCGCAATGAAAGAAAAAAAGGTTTTTATTGAATTATTTCAAACATTTAGCTTGAGTATAACACGAAATAAAATTTTCATGAATATTTGGAACAATAAACGGCTTAAAAACTGATAAATTTGCAATAAAATGATTCGATAACAAGAAAAAAAAGTGTTTATGGAATGAGAATATTGAACTTATGAAAACCCGATCTCAGCAGTTATTAAATGTAGCTTATTGTGCTTTAAAGTTTGAGGTGTCAAAAAGAGCCTTCCGAAGGTGATTCTCAGTAAAGTCCGCCGCACCTGACGACGTCAACCGCCCACCCAAAGTTCAGCGTGCCTTTTTTCTTCGCTCTTTCTCTCCCTGTTGCGCTGCTTCTTGTCGTTCAACTAATCCCTAACTCCTTTTATTTATTCGTGTGTATTTGTGAGAAGGGAGTTCGTGGAAAAGCAGAAAAAATGTGCGTCAAACGAATGTTATGTCCATGAAAAGTTTTTTGGCTTCTCAAACACTTTTTGGAATATTTCTACAGTTGATTAAGTAAACTTCTTGTTCATCTCTTTTTCACATCCTTCTGCCATTCAGCAAATAAACTATTACATGAACATATAAGATTGAATATGAGCCATCAAATCAGAAAATGTGTAGTTCCGGTGTGGTTTTCTCAGATGTTGACTCTCTCACTCACTCTCCCTGGCCTTGCCTTGATGAAAGATATTCATGCGCGCGCACACTGCCGCCTGATTCCATTACATGCATACGAGCATGCTGTTTTTCTTACATTGTAAAAGGAATAAGTTGAACAATGTAGATCTTGAGCAAAGGAGCATGTCAGAGAAGGAAAAAAAGCGACGTTGGGAGAGCACCTACAGAAGATATGTGTATGCGTTTGCTCATCCAAATGACTTCAAGATGTAAAGATAAGGATGTCGTTTGTATACAAACTTTCAATAATGCTCGATTAGACTCGTTATTGAAATGATATTTGCAAGACATCTAATGATGGTGATTTTCTTGGATGAGAAAAAGAAAAGTCAGCAAAATCTTAAAATGACCTTCTTGCTTTTTCGAGAAATGTTTTTTCTTTCAATTCTGTTGATGTTTATTATAAGTTACGCAGATACATAAGTATGTAAATAAGGAAGAGAAAAAGAAAATATTTATCTCAACGAGAATTGCGATTTATCTTCTAATTTTGAATATTTTCCTTTTTATGTAATTGTCACATTTGATTTGAATCAAAATTTATTACATGTGATAACAAAAGGTTCTGCGCATGGTGTGTTTAGTCCCTTTTTGGTTTTAATATCATCTTAAATGAACTTAACGTCATTTTTATTTTTAATGAGCGTTACGTAAAACAATTTCCGCGCGCGCTGTTCTGTGTTTGCCTAATTAAAGCTAAGAAATAGAAAACAATACAAAATGTTGAATGAAAATGTGAGGCTTCATACGTAAACCGTAAGGATTTGTTCTTGAGAACGAAATGATTACGTGAAAACATGATACGAGTTTGAAATTTCTTACTGTTTAAAAAGTTGTGCTTGACTGACTCTCGTCGTCCTAAACAACGTTATGCAAGCAAGGAAAATGTTGTTGATGTGTTATACGTTGTTGAAATACTGCATAACAGTTTTGAAACTTTTGGAAATTCTTCAGTCATCTACAAGTTCGGAAGCGGTTCAGACGTTTGCTTCTTCACTTATTTATTTACATTACAACATATAAAATTCTTAAAGAAAGAAGAAAAATTATTCACGGATTCGAATCAGAAAAATTTTTATTGAAATTTATATAATTTCCTGACCATGCTAAGCTATTTTACGTCATGAATAGCATTAAACAAATTGCACGTTTAAGATTGTTGATATTGAAACGAGTGAAGCTCTTCTTTTTATATTTCATTTAAATTCAAATATCTACACTATCGAACTATAAATTCGCGCGAAAGTGCTTGGCAAGTGTAATTTTTTATGATAGTGTGCACTTAAAAGACTGAAGCACAATTCCTGCTGCTTTTTGCTATCGTATCTAGTTGTCGTTGAAACGTTGCCAGTTGAGACAGCACAACTTCAAATGTTGATTTGACTTCACATACTTGAATAATTGTTTGTTATTGTGGACTAAGATTTGGAAGTTGATCGAGTGTAGCGAGAAGTGAAAAAGAAAAGATTTAGACACCAATATTCAGTCAATGATTTCATTGATAATCGCTTATCTAACGCGTCCAAGTAGTACTGGAGTACATTGCCGTATTTATTAATTAGCTTTAAACGTTATCAATGGCAAGGCTGGTGAATTGAATGATGGAAATTATAAAATCATACATTATTAAAGAAACAGACGAATTGTTTTTTTTTGTAAGACAGTGAACTTTACCGAAGTAAATATATTTATGTGATGGTCGAAAGTATTTATTTGTCAGCACGAGATTGAATCAGATCCGAATCATTATATTGTTTACTTGAAATTAAAATATTTATTCACACAAACCTTACCTGGAACGAGTGTTACATAAAGGAATCATTCACATTTTATCAATTTGAAATTTTAATCCATCGCCATTGCATCGATATTCTATTTTAAAATTTCATTGGACGATGAAAAGCTGAGAATCTCAAAATTCGTTTCAATATCGAAAGAAATGACAAAGTTTAAACGAACTTGTGACAAATGATAATCAAGACTTTAGATGATTTGTAATTTAGATCAATTGGCTTTCGTATTGCTATCGATTATGCATGGATCGATAAGGTGATGAAATTTTATATCATTTAGCGAGAGTGCGGAGCTAGGGAGTGATAATTTTAAATTATAAATAAATACCTAAAGGGATAAACAGAAAAATTTGAATATGTCCCTGGTTAAGTGCGCAATTTGCTGTTTTAATCATCATTTTCAACAAGACGGTAGTCCCTTGGCCTATCTCTGCGAGAAAAACATATAATAAGCCTGACTTCAGTCACATATCTGTGATGTCCATCACTTCATTTCCAGCAATTACTTTACATTCTGACGTATGATTTGAAATTTTAAAGAAAACAATTAATTGAGATTCAAATGAAATGCTTTCAACGTTTTATAAGGCAGAACTGTAAGGTACACGTAAATGGAGCTTGTGAGTTATTCAGTATCGTTTTCCGAATGTGCAAGAACGGTTGGATACCAAGTTTCTGTGGAGATGGGCAAAAATAACAACGAGAAAAGGACGTTGATCAGTGCTCGTTGGGAATCTGCGGAGTTAAGACCGGTTTTGTGAAATTGTCATTCATATTTTACTGATATCTTTGGTGTTCAATTTTAATGTTTAAATTAATTATCTGCTAAGTAAATTTCATACCAAAGCTGTTCATTTTGTGATAAAAACTGTCCAAATTTTGTGATGAGTTGTAATCATTATAGTGACGATGACGAATTTCGTCAGTTGAACATATTTGATTGACTCGTCAAGGAAGCAAGATTGGTTAGTAAGGATAAAAAAATAAAAATAAATTTGCAAGAATTGAATCTTTTTTCAAACTCTTAACAGTTTTTCTTGTGATATTGCTCAACATTGAAATATCTTTCATTTCTTTCTCAACTTTTACTGTCCATTCTCTATTTCCTATAATTCTATTATGATATTTACGAGTAGTGAGAGTCATTACCAAAATAGAAATCAATAAGAAGATAAAATTCATATCTATAAAAATAATCGCACTGTGATTGCAAATATATTGAAAATATTTCTCAAAAGTACTTTTCTATTTATTTCATTTTATAATAATCTCGATTATTATTCTTTACATCATCATTTCTATGATTAATAAAAAGCTTAAACTTTTAGGAGTTTATGAAGAAGAAAAAAATGTCTTTGTAAACGTTCTTGCATTCTTCTTTCTAACAAAAAAAAATCAATCTTAAATATCTTTAGTGCTGTGAACTTTCATCGTTCCGAAGCCAAAAAAGTATTAACAAAGAACTTTGTGCAATATTCATAAACACACGAAAACATATTTGATGCTTATCCTGAAATGAACGAGTCGAATTTTGAGCAGTTCTTCAACAGTCGTCGCCATGAGTCATCGACACGATCAGAAATGAATTTTTACGATTTTGAAAATACATCAGCAAGCACGCTTGGAAGTGCATCTGCTCATTATCAGTGTAACCCTTATCGAACGACGATACCGAAAGATAATGGAATATGCGAGTGTATGAATAATTGTCATTTGACAGATTCTTGGATGCCATATTTGAAGCAAGAAAATAATTTCAATTGCAACACTCAACTCTCCAACAACATTCCGATATTAAATTCTTATGCTCCGACAAGACAACTGATTGAATTACAAACAACTGCCAATGTTAGTCCTTATCCAAGCATATTTTATAACAACGTTGATTATACAACGAGATCTCTTTGCGTTAATCCAACAAGTAGCTTTAAAGCGAGGGATCAGAATTATTTCCAACAGCACGACTTCCTTCAGGAAGATATCTCAAGATACGGCAAACTCAATTATGATACAACAAGCTATCATCACTATTATAATCAACCACAAATAAATTCTCAAAACTCTTTAACGCCAAACGGAACAATTAAATACGAAGAAAGAACAAAAACGAGCATCAAATTTCAAGATCGAAACAAAAAGCTTGATTTCAAAACAAGCTTTCGCGAAGAGAATTGCAAGGTCAATGGATGTTTTCATCATGAAGAAACTTCGTCATCAGTTGAACTCACGTCAGATGTTTTCGCTACGCCTAAGAAGAAATGGATTCGTAATTATATAACCGGTAAACATTAATGTATCTAAACATCATTAAGCATCTTCAATCACTACCGTAAAGCAATTTTTCTTATCAATTCATTTACATTCCACCCACTGCTGATCAAATCTTTTTATTCTGTAAGCATGTGGCATTAGAATTTATGCATTATATCCATTTATTCATTTGAATATCGAGGGAAAAAATTCTTCTTTAGTACTTTTGCGAGGTAATAATTCGATTAACATTTCCTTCTGATGTTCTATTAGAGCAAACGCTTTTACATAATGTATCACGTTGTTTCTTGCCATCGTTACACACATCGGTGTTGTGCTGTGCGCGGGGACCTTTCTTCTTCTTTCCTCTATCCAACGACTTTATTTATGAATCGTATTGTTATTTTTCCTTTCTACTCAAACTTTTTTGCTTCGTATTTTCTCCATTGTTTTTATTACAGAAGATTATGGAGATTGTTGTACTTGAATGTTGTGTAACATGTTTTTCTTTCTCAACGTATGCTTTTCATTTGATTGTCTCATTGAGCTTTCAGGCAACTGCAATGCATTTAATCAATTGAATCGAAACAAACTTTGTAATATATGTGCGTCATTAAAATTTCATTTGAAATTTAAAAAACAATCACAAAGCTTTTCTTGTAATGAACAGAAGAGGATTGCATTAATTATATATTGTTCAAGGGAAGGTTGTAATAATCGGAGTGTTCAACGATTATTTTCTTTTCTGACGATTCAGTCCGCATGCCAGTAATTCACGTGTATTTAATATTTTCCTTTTACTGGGTAGGATCGAAGTGTGGAAAGAGCGAAAGCATGTTTGAGCATGAAAATTCTGGCTAAGCTTCGTATAAACATTTTCTTCTTTCTGTCTTTCGTTATTGTTGAAATTCTTGTTATTGCTACATATTCATCAACATATATCGTGCCTGCTTACAACAGCGACTCGCTTATATTTTCCCTTTATAAGCTGATATTTTTGTTCGTTTTTAATTGAATAACAAACAATAATAAGAAGTAGATATCGCCTGCTGGTGTTCGGGAGAATACGTAACAAAAGAGAGAGAGAAAACGTGAGAGAAATTCTTGCGCATGTGTTTATTACCAGGGGGAATTCATCGAAAAAGTTGCCCCGCAAAAGCACCATTGCGAAAAAAAAGCACAAAGCAAATTCCAAGAAAAACTAAACAAATTCTTGGAAAATTGCCATTTTTATTAAAAAGCACTACTAGTGCTTTCCGATGCATCATTTAGTGGCAGCCGATAAAAACACTACGATGAATTGCCCCTTGGTGTTTATTACTTAAAAAAATAAAGAGAAACGTTCAGTTACAATTTGTTCTCTTGAATGGTTTTTCCAGCAAACGTATGTGTGCGAACGTTTATCATCCGGTTTTTAAATATTTCGTAGTAGTTTCCTTCACTCACACATTCAAATACTGCGCACACTCACTCACACATTCAATAAAATCATCGTCAGCCCATTCAAAAAGATTGTGCAAAAACTGATGATGCTTCTTGTTCAATGGCACTTTGACCGTATGGAAAATCCTTTTTCATTTCCTTACTTTTCTTTCTAAAGAAAGAAAAGGGAAACGTCAATTGAGAGGGAAGCGTCACAATTTGTCCAATTTGACATTTCTAAGGGTGCAACTAGCATTGACGTCGAGAGCGAGAAATTCAAAGGGAGAAGAATGGAAAAGAAGATGGAAAGATGAACGAAAGAATGCAGTTTATGGTTGCTTTCTCTCCCTCATCCATGTACACTTCACTTCCCTCTTCTCGTATGTCTGACGATCTGAATTTTTTCTTTTTTTATTTTCTTTCTTTTATTTGAATCAAGAAAACAAAAACGAGAAGAGTAAAATAAAATCGGTGAAAAAGCTGTTTTCATAACGGCTGGTTTGAGCAGCCTGGCATGTGATTCTTCTTTTGCGATTTGTTTGTGTTTTTCTTTCTTCTCCATCGAATGATTCTCATAATTCTCTCTCTTTTGTTTCCAACATGCATTTTTTTGATTACAATTTTTAGATAGCGAAGTGAAAAGAAAAGGCAAGACTGCGTAAAATCTCAGTAATTAATTATGCAAATACTTCTTAACTGCAATGGAAAAAAAGATTAACAAATACGACGTTGTCATGTCATCATTTTCTAATTTATATTTTAATGAATTTCATATAAAATGTAACCAAAAAGTGTAGAAATATCCTTTGATTTATGATTTCTCTTAAAAATAATGTGGAAAGTCGACACCTGTTACATGATATATGAATAATCATCAGAATACTTATCCAAATAGATGTTCAGACTTCAAAGTTTGAATTTCTTTTCCATGTGAATAATAAATGTTTATTTGAGAACATTCACGAAGAAACCGACGAAGGTTCGTTTTTCTGACATCTTTTTTTTTTAATTCTTTTAGAAGAAACTAAACCAAAGTCGGAATCATCACCGTCACCATCACTCGTCGTCATATCTCGTCCACCCGCTCACTTCACTCCCCAACAAGTAACAATCGATTTATCGAAAAATTCAACAATTCCGTCGACTCTTTCGAATGGATCGGGTAACAGTGTCACAATTTACAACATCGATGAGTCACCAACAAGCTTGAATTTAAGCACGGAGTCAAGTGGCTACGTAAGCAACAGTACAACGTCGAGTCTTGGAAATTTAAGCTTGAACCAAAGTGGGGTGAATGGCGAAGACGTTGAGAGCGAAAAAAGCTCTCCACTGCTAGATCAAAAGTTATCAACACCCATACAGTCAACATTTAGTGCTTTGCCTATGCCACCATCAGTGTCGAGTGGTCGAAGACGAACAATCAGTTCAAATAGCAACAGGTAAGTTTTCGTGAATAGAAAAGTTTGTTGGAAAGAAAACTTTATTATTTTCATATTTAATAACTAACAGCAGCACACTTCGAAGTCCCTCAACAGTACGAGCAGGAACTCGTGAAGTTCACAATAAACTTGAAAAGAATCGAAGGGCACATTTGAAGGAATGTTTTGAAGCACTTAAGAAACAGTTACCAATAACACCTGATGAGAAAAAGACGTCAAACTTGTCAATTCTTGGAGCTGCCATTCGACATATTCAAGTAATTAACTTTTCATTAAGATTGCATCAATTAGTCTTCAACTTAAGTTTCATTTTAGTTTGTTAAAAGAAAAGAACGTGAATACGAGCATGAGATGGAGCGACTTGCAAAAGAGAAAATCTCAAATCAAAATCGTATTATATTCCTTAAACGTGAATTAACACAAAGGGACATTGATTTTACAAAACTTTTACCCGAGCAAACGGACGTCACTGCCGTGAAATCGGAAAGGAACGGTGAGAATTCACAAGAACTTTTAGTTGAAACATTTATGTGAAGAATTTCTTTTTGTATTGTTCATTTAGAAACATCGAACGATGGGAAGAATGGAGTTTTATACAACACTTCAAGTTCGCTTCCAAATACAGCTAGAACCTCACCAGTAGCCAGTCTGACAAATGTAAAAAGATAAAAATTAAGAAAATTCAATTTTTTTGATTGACACAAGAATCTTTTTTTTGATTTGTTGATTTGATTTCAGTCAACGAATTTATCATCAAACCTGATGGGCACGTCATCAATGCCTGGATCACCATCTCGGATCACAATGTTGAGCACAGGAAATCAAATCATGCCACTTTCGCTTACATCAAAGTCAACAAATGATGAAAATTTATCATCAAAACTCTCCATTAATCCAATCAAATTGCCGACGACGAACATCCAAACAAAACCGACACTTATGCCGATTGCAACACCTGGAAGTGGAAGTCAAATGCCTACAGCACTCAATTTAAAAGCTGGAGAGATTCCATCATCATGTCAAACGATGCCATTGAATCTTCATGCTGCTGTTTCATCAGTTACAAATATTCAGCCTTTAAATGGTTTGAAAAATGGTCTCAAAGGGTACAACAAGTGAGAAAAGTTAAATTTTAGTTTTTTTATTTTACTTAATTTCTCTTTCTTCCACTAATCCTAGCAGTAAAGAATCAAAAACCAACAAATCATCATCACCAGTCATCACAAGTATGTCAATGTCATCAAATTGCATGACACAACCTCAAGTCACATCAACAACGTCCAACATGAAAATTGATCAACATGAGCCACCAAAAAAACTTATTAAGCTCATTAATGGAAGTGCAATTCTTGCTCCCGATAACAAAATGATTCAACATTCCAATCAGCTGACACTGCAACAGGTGATGACGAATAAAATTTATTCAATTCATTCTCGGTTTATTTTAATTTATAATTTTTGATCTATTTAAATGAAAAGGTTGTTGGTGGTGGGGGATTAGTTGTTAGTCCAATACAACTTGTTGCATCACAAGGCTTTAAAGTGATTGGACAACCAAATGGTGTTACAACAATAGAACTTAGTGGACCAAACAGTAAATATTTTAATATTTTCTTAATTTATTTCTAATTTAAAATAATTTTGTTCAACAATTAAACAGTCAATGGTCATCCGAACACAACACTTCAACATCATCAGCAACAACGATCCCATCATTTGACACACACACAGCCTGGAAACCTGCAAAAGCTTCTCATGAATGGAAATGGTGTGACGTCAACATCTTCAGGTAATATCAGTACAATCAGCATTCCGACAATTGCACAACATGGAACCAATGGAAGTCGACTCGCTCCAGGAGGTGCAGAGTTGAATCTTCTACCTTCAAATACAACGCCAAACGGTGCCGTATATAGAAACCAGGGAAAGCTTGCGATTATGAAAGGTGACAATTTATACTTGAATGGATATCATTTAATCAGTGACTCTCAACATGATTGTGTCGTAGTTAAGGATTTTAATTCTATTTATAATGTGATGTTGTCGTAAACCTAGACAAAAATGGTTGAGAATCACTGCATTTAATGTACGGAGATATCATAAGTAATTATCATTTGTAATCAATCAATATTAGATACTAACAACAGTAGCAGAGTTCATATGATGCAATCAACTCCTACAATTGTTGTAACTCAATCTCAAGGTATCAACATCATTACATCATCTGCACAACTGTCAGGAAAAGTGAGTTGATCATAAAAAAGAGATTAAATGTAGATAACTAAATATCTAATAATTAATTTTTCGAAATTCTTAAAAAAAATTGTTAGATGATGCAAACAAATGCGCCTCAATATTTAAGCGCAACATCTGTCAAGCCAATGCTTCTGGTCAATCACAATGGAAGCGGAAGTCCAACGAGTGTTGCAAATGATGTTGGCAAAAGTCAAAACTGAACAAACAACAAACACCGCTTTTTTGAGTGAATGATGAGTCTGAATCCATGCTTTAATTGCCCGTTTATTTTATAATGAAAACATAAAAAAGTTAAGTAAATAAGTGATGTAAATAGTAACGACACATATACACCTATGTATCCATACATAGAATAAAACATTCACAAACACATTAAAGTAGGAAATGTTTTTCAATTAACCAGCTAAACAAAAAAAAACTGAAAAAAATGAAAAACTTTTGTTGATACAAATGGAGATAGTATCTAATTTATTAAATCAAATAAATAAATAAAAAGCTCGGTTGAATGGTGAGTGTTTTTAATTCGTTAATTTGTGTAACAAAATTAGAAACTGAAATTAATCGAATTGTTTATTTATAGAGAAAATTTGCATGCAACATTTGATTTGATTGTTTTTTTTTAAGTTTTCGTACTAAATCATTTGCCATTCGACCGCAAAGCATTGTATTTGATTTTGTAAATAATTGACTATAAGTAAGTGTGATTCACACTGAAGGAAATAAAATAAACTATTTAAAACACAAAAAAAAAAATTGAAGAAAGAAGTAAAATGAATTCGTTAAGAAGAAGCATTAAGAAATATTTTTCTAATTGAAAAAGAAGAAAAATTGAAATTTTTTCTTCATTGTTGTAACCTTTTTACTTTCACCTGCTTAAAGTTGCAAATGAAAGAACGCATCGCTGTGTAAACCTAATAAATGTTTAGATTTTATTCAACAACTGAAAAGAATTAAATATTCGGTGTGATAGAACTCGAAGTTGGAATTAATTGATGGAGGGAATAAAAGGAATTGAGTGTCACGATATTATTAATGTCGATGAAGGCATTTCTTGAGCTTTTTATTGTTGATGTACAGATGCTTCACATGTTAGACACATCAGTGATAAGTTTTTCGCTTAAACTATCTGTCGTCCTGCTCAGAGCTTCAAAGATATCTTGTGACATAATCCTTGCTCTCAATAACGAATATTTTATTCACTGTTGAAGCAAATAAAAATAAAAATAAACGGAACTGAAAGAAAATTCCCATTGGAAAAATTAAAATAGAATATCTCAAAATCAAATTTAGTTTTCCCCGGGAATCAAAACCAAATCAGGAGAAAAATTAAAAAAAAGAAATAAACTACAAATTAAAATTGGGTGATATTTTTAATTATCTATTTCAAACTATTAGTTGTTAAGTGCATTGAAATGAAAACCTGTTTGAATAAAGAAGATGAATGGACATCGTTGTTGAAATCAAAAGTTTCCTTTCAAAAGCCGGACACACATTGTTTGAATCATTTCTTTGATGCAAAAAGGGTTCGTGCATTATTTTACTCTTTTATTTTGTATAATTCTGGAAAATCTAACATAATTTTGATATCACGAAACTTAAGTCGCATACAAAGATGAACATATGCAATTAGTTTTCAGTTGTCACTGGCTTAAATAATTATATTTTTAGAAACAAATAGAACTGTAAATAAGTAGTGTCACAAATTATTATGATTAGATATAGGAACAACGCTATACAATAAAACAACAAAAAACTTGTGTCAATATATGAAGTTTTTATTCCTTCTTTTTATTTCAGCAACAATCAGAATCAATAAACATGAATTCTCATAAATAATGTATTATTTTCAGCTTTTTTCACTTTCATGTACAGATAGGTTGAAATTGAAAATCGACATTGAATAGAAAACAAATTGGTATGATTTATGATGGTAATTAATTTGTTATCATTTAATCTGTTGTGTTTAAACTTTGTCCAATTAACTATTAATTAGCTATCAGAAAATGTTGATAGCGGAATAAATGACTGAGTCATCTCGCCCTAAATTATTTTTAGTTTGATAAATTTTAATCTTAGAATCATAAAAAAGTTGATATCAGTATTCGTTCAAAAGAAATCAGAAGTTTATGAAAAATTCAAAAGTTCATGTTTTCAGTTTCTCCCGCACTTTTTGAAGCTTCCAAAGCGCCCTCTTCAGCGTCTTCTCACAAGCTCTTCACTGTTTGTTTACTTCGCTTGTTGGCACGCGGTGAAATTAATTTTCAGTTTTATTAAATATTTACAGTGGGATAAGATGCCCAAAGAACAATTTCGTGAAGCTGACGTAATAAAAAAGATATCACATGTGTCGTTTTGCATTGACTCTGCACAGGAAATTCAACAGACGAGTCATTTACAAGTGAAACAAAAAAGCCTTTATAATCAAGATCAAGACGCACCAACTAGAACTCCTGTTCAACATGGAGTTCTGGATCGTCGAATGGGTGTCAGTCAAAAAGGCACAAAATGTGAAACGTGTAATCAAGGATTAAACGAATGTGTTGGTCATTTCGGTTATCTGGATCTTGCTCTTCCGGTGTTTCATGTTGGTCACTTTCGAGCAACTGTGACAATCCTTCAAACAATCTGTAAATATTGTTCACGAGTTATGCTAAAGCCAGAAGATGCAAAAATGTTCAGTAAACGACTGATGAATCCAAATTTATCTTATCTAGCAAAGAAATCAATTCACCAACAAGTAAAGATTTAAAAATTTTATATTAAAGTTGATTTTATTTTTAATTTGTTATTTTACCTCTTCAGGTTTTAAAGAAAGCTAAGAAAAATACAAAATGTCCTCACTGTCAATCTACAAATGGTGCAGTAAAGAAAGGAGCCGGTTTGATGAAAATTGTTCACGAACCATTGAGAGGAAAAAAGAAAACTGATCCACTTGTGACCAACGCTCTTGAAGAATTATTAGCTGCTTCAGAAGGCAACAAAGAAATGTATCAAGCAGTGGGACCACCATCGCTTATTCAAGAACTGAATCCTATTCAAGTGTTGAGTTTATTTAAGAACATCCCAAAACGTGACATTCCTTTATTGGGGATGACAGCAATTGATTCCGATCCATGTAACTTAATTGTGACGAGAGTTTATGTTCCTCCAGCTTGCATCCGACCATCAGTGGTGTCAGAAATCAAATCTGGAACGTAAGTTGAAAACAAAATTAAAATTCTTTTATCCTAATTAATTCTTTGAAAACTTCAACAGAACTGAAGACGATTTGACGATGAAACAAAGTGAAATTCTTCTTATTAACGATGTGATTGCAAAGCATATGACTTCAGGGGGAAAAATTGAACTAATTCAAGAAGATTGGGATTTTCTTCAACTTCATTGCGCTTTATATTTCAACAGTGAAGTTTCGGGGGTTCCACTCAACATGATGCCGAAGAAAGCAACACGAGGAATTGTTCAACGGTTGAAAGGTAAACAAGGAAGATTTCGGGGAAATTTATCAGGCAAACGTGTTGATTTCTCTGCTCGTACTGTCATTTCACCTGATCCCAATCTCATGATTCATCAAGTTGGCGTTCCTGATCGTGTTGCAAAAATTCTCACATTTCCTGAACGTGTCAACACAGCAAACATAAAAAAGTTACGTCAAATGATAAAAAATGGAACTGAAGTTCATCCTGGAGCAAATTATGTTCAGCAAAAAGGTGGGAACTTTAAGAAATATCTCGCTTATGGGAACCGTGATAAAGTCGCTCAAGATTTAAAACTCGGCGACATCGTTGAGCGACATTTGGTGGACGGCGACATTGTTTTGTTCAATCGACAACCGAGTTTACATAAACTCAGTATTATGTGCCACACAGCGAAGGTTCAACCGCAAAGAACATTTCGATTTAATGAATGTGTTTGCACACCTTACAATGCTGATTTTGATGGCGATGAAATGAATTTACATTTACCGCAAACCGAAGAAGCACGAGCTGAAGCTCTAGTTTTGATGGGGAATCAATCGAATCTTGTAACACCGAGAAATGGTGAACTTCTCATTGCGGCAACGCAAGATTTTATTACTGGCGGTTATTTACTGACACAACGTGATGAATTCCTGACGAAAGAGAAAGCAATGCAGTTGGCAACTTGCATGTTGTCAGGACCAGATGCATGTATGGACATTGAACTTCCACCGCCAGCAATTCTCAAGCCACGTCGCTTGTGGACAGGAAAGCAAATCTTCAGTTTAATCATGAAACCAAATAGCAAATGTCCAGTGAATGCAAATCTTGCAACAAAAGGAAAAAATTATACAACAAATCAAGATTTATGTATTCGTGATTCTTATGTCATTATCAGAAATTCCCAACTTTTGTGTGGATCAATGGACAAGAGTACATTAGGATCGGGAACTAAAAGTTGTATTTTTTATGTGATTTTACGTGATTTCGGTGAAAAGTTTGCAACAAAATCAATGTGGAGATTGGCAAGAATGGCGTCGTACTTCATGATGAATCGCGGATTCTCATTTGGCATCAGTGATGTGACGCCAAGTCGAAAGCTTCTTGAAGAAAAACAGAAACTTCTTGACACTGGGTATGAGAAATGCGACGCTTACATCATGGAGATGAAGAAGGGAACTTTGCAATGTTCACCAGGTTGCACACCGGAACAAACACTCGAATCAGTGATGTTGAAAGAGTTGTCAGGCATTCGTGAATTAGCAGCTAAAGCTTGCTTCCGTGAACTTCATCCAACAAACAGCGCACTGATCATGGCACAATCAGGCTCGAAAGGATCAAACATCAATATTTCTCAAATGATTGCTTGTGTCGGTCAACAAGCTATTAACGGTAAAAGAGTTCCAAATGGATTTGAAGATCGCGCATTGCCACATTTTGAGAAGTTTTCAAAACATCCAGCAGCTCGTGGTTTTGTTCAGAATTCTTTTTATTCTGGATTGACGCCGACTGAATTTTTCTTCCACACGATGGCTGGTCGTGAAGGTTTAGTTGACACAGCAGTTAAGACAGCTGAGACGGGTTATCTCCAACGTCGTTTAGTGAAGTGTCTTGAAGATCTTGTCGTTCAATATGATGGGACAGTGAGAAATGCAATTGGTGAAGTTGTTGAGTTTATTTACGGGGGGGATGGCTTGGATCCAGTGTTTATGGAAGTTAAGGACCGTCCCGTTGATATGGATCGACAATTAATGCATATACAAGCAAATCCACATCGGAATGAGAAGAAAATCGAAGCTTCATCAATACGACGATTAGCTGAAGAAATTTTATCACAAGTTGAATATGAAAACAGTCGAAGCGACTTTAAAAATGAATGTTTAAATTATTTTGATAAAGTTTCGAAAAGAATCGATAAAAGTCAGAAGAAGTATCAAAGATTTGGAAAAATAAATGAAGAAATCGAAAGAATAACGCCGGGGCATGTTGAAGAATTCTTGAAAGAAGTTAATCAAAAATACAATCGAGCAATAACAGAACCGGGAACAGCTGTTGGAGCTTTAGCAGCGCAATCAATTGGTGAACCGGGGACACAAATGACATTGAAAACCTTCCATTTTGCTGGTGTTGCGTCGATGAACATCACACAAGGAGTTCCACGTATTGTTGAGATTATCAATGCAACAAAATCAATATCAACGCCAATTATCACAGCTGAAATTGAAGACAACACTTCAATGGAGTTTGCAAGAAAAGTTAAAGCAAGAATTGAGAAGACAACGCTTGGAGAGGTTACATCATTCCTGGAAGAAGTTTATCGAAATGACGAATGTTTCCTGTTAATTAAACTTGACTTGGATCGCATTCGTGTGCTTGGATTGGAAGTGAATATTGATACAATTCGTTATTCATTGTGCACATCAAAGCTTCGATTAAAGCCAAATCAAGTTGAGATTCATGGATCGTCGATGATTGTGATTGAACCTGATCGTCAAAAATATGGCAACATGATGAATGTTGAGCTTCAAAGATTAACGACGTTAGTGCCAAAAGTTGTCATTGCTGGAATTCCGAATGTGTCACGTGCTGTTATAGCGATTGATGAAGCTCGCAGTCCACCAACTTACAAGTTGTGTGTTGAAGGCGCTGGATTGAGAAATGTTATGTCAACTTATGGAGTTATTGGTAAACAAACGAAAAGTAACAACATTTGGGAAGTTTACAATACGCTCGGCATTGAAGCAGCAAGAACGACAATCATGTACGAGATAACATCTGTGATGGAAGGGCACGGCATGAGTGTTGATCATCGCCACATTATGTTACTTGCTAGTCAAATGACAAGTCGCGGAGAAGTTCTTGGGATTACGCGACATGGTTTAGCAAAAATGCGTGAATCTGTTTTTAATTTAGCATCGGTAAATTTTTATTTTATTTGATCTATTAACATGAAATTAAATTTTCTTTTTTGTTTAGTTTGAGAAAACTGCTGATCACTTATTCGATGCTGCTTACTATGGACAAACTGATTCAATTGATGGAGTTTCGGAACGAATTATCTTAGGAATGCCTGCATCGATTGGCACAGGATTATTTAAGCTTTTACATAGACATGAAGATAAGCGAGTTGTTCCAGCACCAACACCGATTTTTGACGCGTTTTAAAGAGATATTTGACTTACGAAATATCTTAAGAAATTATTTTTATGACAATAATTCCAAGAAAAATAAAAATTTTATTAATTGAAATTAAATTTCTTTAAATTTCTTTCGTTAGATGAGAAATCGATACAGAAAAACAAAAGAAGAAAGAATTAACAGCAACGAAGCTTTCATAGCAGTTGCATCATTATCTAAATTGAAGTCTCTTCCATAGATTCCAAATGTTAAGAATCCTTCGATGTTTCCATTCATTTTCATTGTGACTTCAACATTTCCTTTTGTTATGTCATCGCTGTTGATAAGATTTATTAATTGCAGAATTGTATTCATCGAATTTTACTCACGGATTAGGAAAATTCCTTTTTTCGTTGTATTCAAATGTGTTGGGATTCAATGGCATGATGGAAGTGTCCAAAGTGGTTGGAAGGTAGAAATATTGACCATCGTCATATGGCAGCGTGCCAGAAAATTCAATTTTATCCCACACATGATGCATTTCTAAAGTTTCATTTCTTACGCCACATGTTGCAATTTCTTTTGTTGGACATGCCAGAATAACAAAAGCCACAACACCTCCATCAGCAAATCCATCGAATGTTCGTTTTCCATGATAGAATGCCAATGCGTACTCATAACTTGGAGCATTTAAAATATTTTCATATCGATAGACAATTGTGACGTTTAAGCAGTTTTCATTCAAACATCGTCGTCTTTCAATTGTTGTCGTTCCTTCAGCATCTCCAGGTGGCACTAATAAATATTCAACATTGAATTAAACTTTTCATTAATTTCATTCATAATTTAACTTACAAAATTCAATTTCATATGCATCCAATTGATCTCTCTTCAGTTTAAGAGTTGCCATTTCTTCCTTCGAGCGTTTTGTTGAGTTGTGTTCAACGACGATTGAATCACCTAAAACTTTCTTTGGAACTGTTGCAGTGTAAAGATTTGTTTTAGTTGTTCCTTCCATTACTGATACCAAAGATCCTTTCCGACCTGCAAAGATTCCAGTTCCGGTTGATCCAACTGCAGGATTGTTTGCACCTGCTGCTAACATGTTAACATCGTTTTGATAAGCCCAATTTTGTTGAACTTGAACAGCAGTTAAAAAGGGAAGTTCAGAGAACCACATTGTTGTGAAAATGACGTCTGTCACACCTTCATAATTATTTTCTACATTTCTAACCATTTCCAAAGCAGGCCATCTAAACATGAGATCAAAGCAGATAAAAGTTCCAAACTTCACACCGAAATCTGTTTCAAACGTCACAATTTCTGCCTTATAAGGCGTATCAACTTCTTCACCGAACAAATTGAACTTTCGATATCGCGCGATTATTGTCCCATTCCGATCAAAGACAACATTTGTGTTGTAATAACTGAAACCATCGTCACGATCATTACAGTTACGTGGATCACCTGATTCAATCATTTCAGCGTCTGGACATTTAATTTTTGTGACAATATCAACAACCACATAACGTTGTGCAGTTTTAGCTGCACATGAAATTTTTTTCACAAGATTTTCTGCATCGTAACTGTCACTATCGCAAGGCGATATCTTTTCACTGGGATCAGAAATTTCAACTGCACTTTGGATTCTATTCAGTGTCATTTCAGGGAAGACAATGATGTCAAGTGTAGATGGTGCTTCTTCCATAATTTTTAAATATCGCGCAAGATTTGAAGCTGTTGTTTCAATTATGTCAGCCTCGGGATCCCATAGAAAATTAAATTCTACTACACCCGCTTCATAAGTTGGAGATGATGGTGTAGATGCCTAAGATATTTTGTTTGAGTATATTTCACAATGAGTTGCAGCATTTACCTGAAATGACGATCTGCATAGCAGCAGAATTATTAATCCAACAGCTTTCATTGCAACTGAAGTTATCTCTTCTTGAAGTCTTGAGAATTACTAATCCAATCTCGAGAAAATGTTCACACTTTTTATTCTCTTTTTACGATAGATTCTTATCAAACTCAGATAGTCCCTTATGTGCTTTTAAACGCGTCGTTAAACTGATAATTCTTCATAAAAATTACTTAGTCACGAATCTTTATGGTGCAGCAAGAAAAAAATTCTTACTGATAAGAAAACAGAAATCGATGTCTAGCGATTTATCAAGTTTTTTTTACAAATTAAATATTGATTTGAAGTTCGACGACTTTTCGAAGAAGCAAAATATGTAACACATCTGGATGTAATAAATGTGACTTATCATGCAGTGACGTAGGAATACTCAAATGTTAAAATTATAAACATGAAAATTGGTCAGAAAATGAGATAAGAGTTAATGTTACTTTGTAGTTAGTTAACAGTTGTTGATATCTACTCAATTTGTAATTAACTTGCAATATTTTATTGAGCCGACATGATAAACTGGGTAAAATTTTGAAGTTTTGCAAAAGACGCGCGATTGCTGTTTTAAATATTTTTTGTATTTTTATTAGTCTGTTATCTAATTTTTTAGAATCTAGATCATCATTTCATAGAAGCTCTCGTTGATTATCAGCTGGTTCGTTCGGCTGGTTAGGAATTATTGATTCAAACTTCTTAAATCCGTTACGTGACAACAAATATTTCGGGTCAACCTTACCTAATTAAATATAACAAAAATCTTCATTTAAGCTTTTGCAACTTTATTATGAATTATTAACGAATTAATTTAATTTCTTTGCCACCATTTTTGATTGTGAGAAGGGTTACTAAAGTTTGATGGATTATCATTATTATACAAAGGATTTGTCACTGGTTTTCCATCTCGTACCAAAACATGCACTCTTTTGATTGGACTTGGTGATGGCAATCCGGAAGATTGTTGTTGATATGAATTAGGCGATAATGGAAGTTTTTCACTAGTAGTTCTTTTTGTTTTGTAGCGATGGTTTTGAAACCAGATTTTCACTTGTGTTGGAGATAATCCAATATCATTCGCAAGATATTCACGTTCGGGAGCTGATAAATATCGTTGCTGTCGAAAACGACGTTCAAGCTCAAATGTTTGATTCTTTGTGAACAAAACTCTTCGCTTTCTTTTCTTCTCTGTTGAGTTTTGCGTCGCACGAAGTGGAATTCCGTCAGTTGATTCACGAATATCTTGAACGTCAGTTAAACTTCCAATACTTTCGTCGACACTCAATGTATCATTAAGTTGATCATCTTCAATGACTTGATTGGGTATTGCATTAGAAATGCTTTGAGACGAAGCAGTTGATTCTACACTGGTTAAAGTTGTGTATCTTGCTTCAGTTTTCATGCTTTCAGCTGAATTCAACAATTGAACTGTTTCATCTTGAAATGGGGAATTTTTAACAGGGAGTGTAATGTATGTAGGATCACTTGTCATCACCATAGAACTATGATTTGTAGAATCATTACTTGTTGGATTATGTTGAATTGGTGTTGTTTGTGGATCATAATAAGGAACTTAAATATGAATAAAAATTAATTAAATTATTAACGTCATGTTCATCTATATTCATACCAAAACTATTATTATTGGGGTCATTCATAATAAAGCGATTTGATAAAGATGTTGAGACGACTTGACTTGATGGATAGGAACTTGTGCCCATTGGTGGATCTGCTGTTAAATAAATATTTCCATTGTACGATGGTGCAGCTCCAAAAGTTGTACTGTAAAAAGGAAGATCACTTTCAAATGTTGACAAAGTTGATGGAAGAATTTGTGGATGATAAGATGAGTAATAAGGTTGTCGGGATGTGTACTCATTGTAACTGTAAGGAGAATAATCCATAGGAGATCGTGGCTTAACATCTGATGGTGGTTGATTGTTTAGTTGAAGGATATCACTGATATGGAAGCTTGATGGGCGATGTGGATTTTTATCGATTCTGTAATCAAACTCTTTGTTATTTAGCTGTTCACACAAAAGTTATGTTAAGATTTAATTTCATAAAAATAAATTTTTACTTTGGTTGTTTCATATGATAAAGAAGTTGTGCCATAAGAAAATTTGAATTCCATCTCAAAGGAAATAAAGATAAATTTAAATTCATCAAAAGCTTTTCATCCAAAGCTTTTTGAAGCTTTTTTGTATCCATTTTTGTGGTTTTTCGCTTTTATAATTATTTTGTTATTTTCTCACTTTTAATTATTTAAAAATTGTAAAATTTAATGTTAAAGCTTGTGAATCTCATGAAATGTTTTATAAAACTAAGAAATACCTATTTCACAGAAATATTAAAGAAAATTTTCCTAAGGAAATAAAAAAAGCTTGAGAGAACCAATCAGAGTCGTGGGTGGAGCTTATCATTAATAAAAATTTTTGTTCTTCAGATTATTTCCACATTTATAGTTTGTTAGAATTTCTCTTGTTTCACATAATTTGAATTTCCTTCATCAGTCAACACAGAAAAGTTTCGTCTAGTTTGCATGTGAAAACTGCATAAACTACGGATAAGAACTTTAGCATGAAAAACAATCATAATAGTTATCATGATGAGCTTCTTTTCGATGGTTCTTTACATTTTTTTAACAACATAAACAAATTGGATTTTAACGATTGAGAATTGTGGGAATTTTAGCAGTTCACTTCAAGTGGAGCGTTTCCGAAAGAATTTTTTTGTTGTTTGGTAAATTATGACACAAGAATTCATGCTGGCATTATGAAAGAAAAAGAAAACAAACTTAGAAGGTAACTGTCTTTTTTTTTGATGTCTCAATTTTTAAAATGTTAATCAAACGACATGAAGGATGTCACTTAAATCGTGAACGTTTGAATAAAGCAATCACTCATGTGATTGAACATCATATGTCCATAAAAACATTCCTCAGGTTGTGCCACTCAGTGTCAGGAGCCAACTCCTAAATGTGTATCAAGCCACTCATCAGCTCAATTAATAATTACTTAAAATATAATTTTTTATTTGTTTTTTTAATGTTTGCTTGTTTTTATGGCTATGGGAAATTCAACAGATGTAAACCATTGGCGGAAAATGTTCTCGAGTTTCAATTTGATTGCTAGGTAGTTGTTGTTTCACGAGATCTTCAAGGAATTCGTTCGTTCTTTAGCGTGTCATTTCAAAGGTAAACGAACCTGACATTGATCGCAACCAGAGAATAGCCAATTATTTATTTCATTTTATTGCATGAAATAATTCATATCAACAGGTGAGTAGAGCAGGAAAAATTTTCCTTCATTATTGCAAACTTGTTTATTTAGTCACATTTACGGGTCGAAAAATATATAAAGTTTCACTTGTTATCAACAAACAACGCAAGTGTTAGATATTTTTCTTCTATTTGTTTTATGCAATGACTGAGGAAATTGATATCGATTTGCAAACAATAAACTGGAGCTTTGTGCTTACAATTCTGAAATTATTTGTGACTTAAAACTTACTCTTTATAATCGTAATCACCATATGGTGGAATCATTTGAAATCCAGGCTCATAACATTCATCAACATTCACGAAATCTACTTGACCACTCAAATTTTCAACTTGATTTGTGCACATTGTTATCGTTAATACCTTTGAATACTTTTAAAATTTTATTATGCACTTAAGTTTAAGCTTCTGAAGATTCTCTCCAAGTAAAATACTTAATTTACTCTCTGTTAATCATCAAAAACCATCCAAACACTTAAAATTGTTAAGAATGACTGTCAAGCTTTAGTTTGCTTGATTCACAAGCTCCACTTGAGGTTCGATATCGCATTATTATCAATTATACAAAAGCAAATTTATGATACCAGTTTTATGTATTATCAATCGCTTCTTATCAACTACCTTGTGGAAGTATCGTTCATTGTGATAGCAGCAAATATAGAAATGGATAAACGCATTTATTAAGCATCAGAAAAATCGCTTCTTCGTTATTAATACAGCTTTAAACTATTTGGATCACAAGAATATTTTCTATAATTCAATTCTCTTATCTTATCATAAACAGTGAATGATGATGTAAAACTGATCCGTCGTGATGCCAACAACTTTGATAAGAATAAAACAATTTTTTTTATTGAATAAACATCAATTAAACTGCCAAAAGCAATTGATTGTAGTATGTTCGACATTTAACAAGCAATAAACATGTGAATGCTGATAAAATATGTTTATGAGTGATTGTGAATTATTGTCTAAAATTAAATGAGAAGAGGGTGCTTTAACAGCATTCTGAACATTATTGTTTGATGAATCACAAATCAAAAATTAATTTGTCTCCATCGAAATTGAAGTACTTAATTTACCAGTAATTCTAATTAAGTAACACCAACTCGAAGTATGAAAGTGGCTCTTGACAGTCTGCACTTCACATGTCACTTGAAGTTAATGACACTTAAATTGGGTGCTTTGCGAGAGATTTTCGGCAGCGAGTGTGGATGAAAGCGCTTATGATTGAAGTGCCTTTGATTGAGTATTGATTTAATTGAACATTAAGCTTTTGGCATAAAATCAAAACGTTCTGCTTGAAGTGTTTAGAAAATAAATTACTTTGGATCTGGTGTCCAATTTGTATCGGAACATTTTTATATTTTATTTACGAAATATCTTAATTAAGATGTGAGAAATAGTGGATGGAAAACAAAAAAAAATTATTATTCAATTGAAGTTAATGATCATCGTTTCTTCTTGAATGGCTTGTTTTTCTTTTGAGTAGTTCACCTGTAAAAAATGTTTTAGGTTCATTGCATAAAGAAGAAACATTTTCATAATATCGATTCATCCTTAAAATTACTTTAAGTAGCTTGTGCTTCAGCCTGGAGCTTTTTCGACCAGTTTCGTGAAGAAAGCTTTTGAACCAACATTGAATATGAAACTACATCTATTCTTCCTTATTTTCCCCCAACTATTCAAGAAAATAAATTATGACAATTTATCAAAATAATTAGGTCATTTTTATTTGAATAAGGTGTGTTTAATGTTTCATATAATATAATTTTTATTTATTACCTACATGTCATCATACAAAAACCCATTCCTAATAACACAATTGAAAAGAATGAAAAAAATGTTGCGATTCCGAGTGGAGTTGACGAATAGCTTTGACCACATTGAAGTTCGAGTTCTCGCAAATATTTATCGACCTCATCCCTCACATCATCTCTTTCTTCATGGAATATTTTGTCATAAATATCATCGAGCTTTTTGTCAACTCTCATTTTATCCAACATGCAATAAACAGTCTCAACGGTTCTGATTCCATTGCGATGCAAATATTTGGCCACAGTTGAAAAAACTTCATTGGTCAACTCACCTAGACTAGAACAGATTACAATGAAAAACATTGTTATGACGTTATAAATATTCATTCTATTGAATTGTTTCCGTTCATTTGAATTTCTAAACTGACTTTATCTTTAACGAGTATTGAATGCAACTAAAGTTCAATTTTGCTTTGAAATTCTCGACAGTTTTTTATAAATCGTGACATACAACATGTAATTACGATTCCACATAATTTATGGCGGAGAAAGGAAAACGGTGTTGACTTGACATTGAACTAATTTCTGTAAAGAAAATGTGTTTGTCGTCCCTATAGCCTAGTTCGTGTGACATGTTCACATTTAATATTTATGTACATCAACACTTCTATTTGTGAATTAATAATGATTAAAAAAAATACAAACCAGAAAGTAAATATTTTGTTTCTGATTTAGGTAAATGAACTGCAAAGAAATTTAATATTTTTAAAGTAGGTATCATTAAAATCAAACATGGAAATAAAATTTCATCAAGACTTTATTGAATCTTGCTTTTGTTATACATTTACAGAGTTCAAATTTAATTTAACAATTGCAAAATAAATTGTGAAATGTCAAGCGCTTTGAGTGAAAATATTTCATTCTCATGAGATTTTTCATTAAGTTTGATCTGGAAAGACAATGTGCAGGTATTGAGGTAGACTTTTAACACTTATACTTCATGATTTATGCTCTTATAAACCCAGCAATTGCGCAAAGGATGAGCATGGAGATTGAAGTGTGGAAGATTGAACCAGCATTTTTCTGTTTACAGATCTTCTCAGCTTCTACTACATAAGGTTCAATTTTCTCTTTCAACTCTTTATTACTCTTGTCAAGGAGCATTGCTTCCGTGTAAACTTTATCAGCAGTTTTCTGCTTTTTGAGTTCCCCTAACAAACAGTCAACCTTGGATGAGTCATTCGGATAATCAGTTTTAAGGATAGTTTCGATATTTTGGTATATTATTTTATCAACATCTTCAACTTTCTTTTCCTCACAGCGCGTAATTGAGATCAATACAAAAGTAATAATGATAAAATGAGAATATCTGAAATATTACGAAATAAAATGAAATAAATTAGTCATCAATATTAGATTTGGCAATGAAAAAGGAAATCTTATTGATTGAAAAATTCATTACTTACCGCATGATTACAGATGATAGTAGATTTAAATGACTTTTGGTATATCTTAAAATGTATTGAATGGTAATAAATAATATTTATGCTTTTAATACTATTTAATTTAAGAATTTAAATCTAATCGATTAATTTTATGTTTTTCACTTTTTCGGTCACTTTTATTGAAAGAACAAAACTGAAAATGGGACATAATTTGAAAAATTCGTCGTTAATTAATTTTTAAAATAATTTTTTTATT